>SJYA01002090.1:1261900-1288006 GCA_006410615.1 Neotragus moschatus
TGCATGCCCAGGCATTATGTCAAGGGATCCCAGGAGCTACAGTAAGCCCTACCCAAGTCAGGCAGAGTCAGCCATGGCATTCTGGAGCCTGCTGGTCTTTGGTCTTCTCCACCCAGGAACCCCTACTCACACGCCATGCTGCCCTCTCAGTGCCTGGGATCCCTGACTCTACGCTTACCCCTCCTCATCGCCATGGGTAGATCCCATCAGCCCTCCAGCCCAGGATCAAAGCATCTGCCTGTACGCCTCTCTGTCTGGGCTGCTTCCACTGATGGGGTAGATAAATCGAGAGCAGCAGCAAGTGGGAAGCATCCATCTCATCACAGCAAGGGGCATGACTTCCCTGTCTCAGGAGCTCTGCACCCCCACTTTGCTCCAACTCCCTCTCCTCCTAAACCACATCCTTCCTTACATTCTCTAGCAAGCCCCTGCCACCCTCTGCCCAAATTTCCACCCTCTCTTCTATTCCCAGTACTGTCGCTGCTTCACCAAATGCCCAAGGTTCACCTGATAGTCCCTCCCCTATAATCCCATAACAGTTCAGTTCAGTCACTCAGTCATGTCCTACTCCTTGCGACCCTATGAACCCCAGCACGCAGGACTCGCTGTCCATCACCAACTCCCGGAGTCCACTCAAACTCATGTCCATCGAGTCGGTGATGCCATCCAACCATGTCATCCTCTGTCGTCCCCTTCTCCTCCTGCCCACAATCTTTCCCAGCATCAGGGTCTTTTCCAAAATCCCGTTAACAGTGTGCACTTATATTTCAACCAGATTCCTAGAAACAGACATTGAAGTGGAAATTCACATACAGGAAGATTGTCATGGGATGCTCTCAGGATCAGCACCTAAAGGAAGCAGGACTGGCCCGAGGAAGAAGCTGAACTGTGATAAAGTCACATAAAAGCTTCAGNAAATCCCGTTAACAGTGTGCACTTATATTTCAACCAGATTCCTAGAAACAGACATTGAAGTGGAAATTCACATACAGGAAGATTGTCATGGGATGCTCTCAGGATCAGCACCTAAAGGAAGCAGGACTGGCCCGAGGAAGAAGCTGAACTGTGATAAAGTCACATAAAAGCTTCAGCCAGCCCTATAGGAGCTCTGGAGAAAGAAATGGCCACCCACCACAGTATTCTTGCCTGCAGACGTCCACAGACAGAAGTGTCTGGCAGACTATAGTCCATAGGGTCGCAAAGAGTCGGTCATGACTGAGAAACTCACTCACAGGAGCTCTGGAGCTGAACTGGCCATTCAGACTTGCCCCACTTTGAGACCCAGAGGCCAGGCCTTCATACCTTCCATTGCCCAGTCAAGAGTGGCCCTTGAGAAGGGAACATGATCTTGAATGAGGCTGCTTTCTCCCACCAAAGGCAATTCCTAGGGAGGGGCTCAGTTGAGAGCCAGCTGCAGCCAACAATGCTTAGAGGTGGAAGGAAAGAGCACCAGGGTCCCAGAGGGAGATCACTAACACATGATTCACTGCACACTTGCCACATTCTAAGGCAGTGTCTTCATTCTTGCTTTCATTCAACAAATATTTATCAACTATACAGGGCCCTGGGGCTTCCCTGGTGGCCCAGTGGTAAAGAATCCACCTGCTAGTGCATGAGACACAGGTTCCACCCCTGATCCAGGAAGATCCCACATGCCAAGGAGCAGCTAGGTCGTGCGCCGCTACTATTGAGCCTGTGTTCTAGAGCCCAGGAGCCGCAGCTACTGAGCCCACGTGTCCCAACTACTGAGCCCGCATGCCTTAGAGCTCATGCTCTGCAACAAGAGAAGCCACTGCAAGGAGAAGCCTGAGCACTAGTCCCGCAACTAGAGAGTAGCCCCCGATCGTCACAACCAGAGAAAAGCCTGAGCAGAAACAAAGACCCAGTACAGCCAAAAATAAATACTTTTTTTCAAAAAAAAAAAAAAAAAGAACTATGTAATTCACTATAGAATTAGCTTAGGCTTAACTCCACTGGCAGTAAATTTGGAGTCAATGGTTGACCCGACAGGTGCAGTTCCTATGGTAATAATGCTCCTCTAACTTCCTGTACTGGGCACTGGGTACCATTTCCTTGCAGTTCATGTGAATCTCTGGCATGAGGCCAGCAGCCAAATGCCAGGGAAGGGTACCTTAGTGGTAATGATAGTATAATACTCTTAACAAGATTATAAAATTGGGAATTGACAGCACTCAAATCTGAATTAAGCAGAGTAAACTTGGTCTGTGTGTCAGGAAAAACAAAATCAGATTTCTCCCCAGTACTGTGCTGACATCCAAAGTGCCTAACTCAGTCCCAGAAGACAGAAAATTCAGTTTGCACAGGGACTGGGGCGGAATGGGAAAGTAACATGGTTTCTAAGCAAGGTTTCAAGCCTGAAGAGAATCTCAATTCACAGACTCTTGACAACTGTTTCTCTGCTTACAATTAAGGTTGGCAAAAGTTAAAGTTGGCTTGGTTAAATGTTTGAGAAAAGCAGGTCATTTCACCGATTATTTGCTTCAGTGGCAAGCTAAAGCTTTTATGTCCCAAAGATAAGGGAATATTTGCATTCTTGTGCTTTGAATTTCAGATGGAAGAGGAACTTCTTGGATCTAAACAGCTCCCTTGGTTCAAATTAAATCAAAGCCAGGACTATGAGACTTACTAGTTCAAAAGCTCCCAGTCCAGAGAATTATAGAGAGAGGAAAAGGCTTCACCTCTGTACCTCTGAGCTACGGGCTGAGAGAGTGAACATGAGATGTATATTGAAGTGAAAGTCGCTCAGTTGCTTCTGACTCGTTGCAGCCCCATAGACTATGCAGTCCATGGAAGTCTCCAGGCCAGAATACTGAAATGGGTAGCCATTCCCTTCTCCAGGGGATCTTCTCAACCCAGGGATCTGATCCAGGTCTCCCTCATTGCAGGGAGGTTCTTTACCAGCTGAGCCACCAGGAAAGCCTGATATGCATATTAATAAAGTGCGAATTGACATGAGTCACACATTTCTGTTCTTGCAGTAGGCAGTGGCACCCCACTCCAGCACTCTTGCCTGGAAAATCCCAAGGACGGAGGAGCCTGGTGGGCTGCAGTCCACGGGGTCACGAAGAGTCGGACACAACTGAGCGACTTCACTTTCACTTTTCACTTTCATGCATTGGAGAAGGAAATGGCAATCCACTCCAGTGTTTTTGCCTGGAGAATCCCAGGGACAGGGGAGCCTCATGGGCTGCCGTCTCTGGGGTCGCATAGAGTCAGACACGACTGAAGCGGCTTAGCAGCAGCAGTAAAGACTGTATGGCTGTCTTCCTTCGGCATATTTGTCCCCCTCTGAAACCTGGTTCTAATCCCAACTCTGTCCTGAATCAGATCTACGATCTTCAAGGAAATGACTCATCCTCTCTGGATTTCTCATTTCCATCACTGGTAGAATCACCTGACAATGATAAATGAAGTCTCTTTCAATTCTAAAATATTATGTCTATGACATAGGAGTGTTTACCACTGAGCATAACTACTTATCAAATGAGGTCATGAGCAGGAGAGGGAAGGAATAAATGAATGAACAAATACTTTAATAAATGGAAACTCATAGCTTAAGAGGAATATTTCTACCCATATGTGCGTTCTAAGTGGCTTCAGTTCTGTCCAACTCTTTGTGACCCTATGGACTTGTAGCCTGCCAGGCTTCTCTGTCCATGGTGTGCTGACCAAAATCTTGGCTTTCTCTGCCCACCAAACCAAATTAAAAAAAAAATAGAGACAGAGTTCGGAGGAAATAGAAAGGTGGCTTTAATTGTCAGCGGGCAGAGAGGGAAACAAGAGCAGGCTTATGCCTCAAGAACTGTGTACCACCCCACCATGAGAAATCCAGGGGGTTATATGACGGACGTGAGGGCTCACAGTCAGCAGTCAGGAGTCAGTGATGAGGAACAAAGGTGTTACTCCAGCCTTGTTTCAAAGACAGTCATTGGCTGGTGTCAATAACCTATAACCCAGTAATTGAGTCTGGCAGTTCAGTGGCTCGGCAGCCTTCTTTCTGATATGTAACTACAAGGGAAGGGTATTTTGAGGGTAAACACCAGATACAGGATGTATTTAGCATAGAGTCAAAGGAAAAAAATGTGCATTGTACCTCCTGCAGAGTTAGGGGTCACAAAAGCAAACTTAGTTACAGACATTCAGCGTGATAAGCAGTTAAAGAAAAAAAAAACTAAGAATGTTCAGGCCTGCTCACTGCTCTCTTCATCTTCTTTGTTCTCAGGAAAGGAGGGGGGCGCGGAATTCTTTTTTTTTTTTCCTTTTCACTACAACACATCTTCTGAACTGGATGAGATACCTCTAAAAGGAAATGCACTGGTTGGTGAATATACAAAATGTTTGAGAGGCACAAAAAGAGACGTAGTAATTATGAGTACAAGGGACTCAGTGGCTGCTGCTGGAAGCTACAAATGCATTAGAGAAAGACAATGAAAGGCTGAGGTGATTTATCAGTGTTACAGGGTAAGGAGCAAAAGTCAGAGGGCCTCCATGGCAGTAAGTAGACTCAACTCCTGCAGCCAGAGGCAGAATTTGAGCACCGAGCCCAGGACTTAATTACAAGGTAGCAAAGCCCCAGAGAAGGTTAGAATCCCAACCGCTGCAAGGCTGCTGTGTCTGGAGTAGAGCTCTGATTGGGAAGAAATGGGACCTTGCTTATAAAGTGGGTAGTAACTACAGGGTCAATGCACTAAGAAATCTTGAGCCGCGAGATCCTCCAAAACCATCCGAGCCTGAAGCAGCAGCCCATTTCTCCTAGTTACAGGTTAGTGCTCCCAGCCCTTGCTGCAGACAGCTCAAAGGAATAGTGTAAGGGGAGTGCACAGAAAAAGAGAGCAAGCTGGGCAGTCAGGCAAGAAAAGGAAATTTATTAGAGGGAAAAGAGAGGGTGACTGGTTCGCAAGGAGAACCAGCGTTCTCCCTTTTCTGACGGAGGCCTTCTTATACTCCACCAATGAAAAATTCTCTGAAGGGACGGTCACATAGCCGGAGGTCTGGGATCTGGTGGTCTTGCAGCTTTAAGAAGATAAGCACCAGTGAGATAACAGGAGGCCATTTGGGCAATTTGGTCAGTCTCACAGATCACTCTGATTTTATTCTTCATTTGCAAGGTCAACAAAACAAGCCATCTTATCAATGAGACCCCATGTGGGCCCTATCACACAGACCATCATCTTATAAGACAACATACGCCCACCCTGGGATCTCACTCCACCTCCTCTCTTGGCCACCAGAACAACAACTAGCATCAAGTTACAGTATCATCAGCCCAGGGAAGTGCTGGGCCTGCTACAAGAGGCCTAAGTGCCAAAGGAGATACCAGATCTACCCAAACCACACCAACAGGAACCAGGAAGGAATGTATAGGACTACTGCTGCTGCTGCTGCTGCTAAGTCGCTTCAGTCGTGTCCAAATCTGTACGACCCCATAGATGGCAGCCCACCAGGCTCTGCCGTCCCTGGGATTCTCCAGGCAAGAACACTGGAGTGGGTTGCCACTTCCTTCTCCAATGCATGAAAGTAAAAAGTGAACGTGAAGTCGCTCAGTCATGTCCCACTCTTAGTGACCCCATGGATTGCAGCCTACCAAGCTCCTCCGTCCATGGGATTTTCCAGGCAAGAGTACTGGAGTAGGTTGCCATNGGCAGCCCACCAGGCTCTGCCGTCCCTGGGATTCTCCAGGCAAGAACACTGGAGTGGGTTGCCATTTCCTTCTCCAATGCATGAAAGTAAAAAGTGAACGTGAAATCACTCAGTCATGTCCCACTCTTAGTGACCCCATGGATTGCAGCCTACCAAGCTCCTCCGTCCATGGGATTTTCCAGGCAAGAGTACTGGAGTAGGTTGCCATTGCCTTCTCTGATGTATAGGACTAGATACTGGATATTCTGTCCAAAGAAAAAAATGAATATTAAGTTAAAAAATAATAATAAAGTCAAATAAGGAAGATTTTATAGTCCCAATAGTTACCAAGTCCAAGCTCACTCTGCTTGCCACACAACAGGTCAACAGAGAGGACTACAGATTAATGTTTCAAAGTAACCATCTTATAAGGGTCTGGATCCCAGAATCTTTTATAGGACACAGACTGGGGGAGATGAGGAAATAAAGCAAAAAGATTGTTAATCTTGCAAATTTCTCCTAAAATATTTAGCCTGGGGGGTGGGCCAGTGGGAGGATGTGTTAATTTCTTCCTTCCTGTAGCCACCCACAGGTGAACAGGGTCAGGATATTTCCCTGAACAAAGGCACTTGGTTTAGCATTCAGGCAGAGGGACAGGGTTCCCAGAGGAAGGCCATTATGGTATAAACAGTATCCTTTAAGTGAACAAAAGCAACAGGAAGCAAAAGTTAAAGTAAAAGAAACAGCTTCGATATTTAGATTTTGCTCTTGCCTGTAACACATGATGGAGTAGAAAAGAGATCAAGTGCGGCCTCAGACGGGTTGGTTTAGCTTGTAGCCAAGCCAATAGGGAGCCCAGCTGACTTACAGCCCCATGTGAATGTGGCCCTGAAAGACAGTGAGAAGCCCTTCTGTGGTCAGAGCTGCGAATGATGGTCATCCACTGTGTGTGTAAAGAGCCCAGGCAGTCATATGGGCGGTGGCAAAAGACTTGCCTAATTGACCAGGGGCCTGGAAAAGATGAAAAGACTGGGGGAAAGGAGGTCAGGAAGGGGCAGGAATTCACACTGAATGAAATCAGCACACAGTCCAGGCGCAGGTGCGCCATCACAGCTCTCAGGTCCCGGCCAACACCACCATCCATGGGCTTTCAGCCTTAGATTCACATAAATGGACTCTCTGGTACATCATTTCAGTCCAATGAACTTGACTTTAAAGCAGCAGAGGGGGCTTTGCTGATAGTCCAGTGGTTAAGAATCTGCTGGCCAATGCAGGAGACACAAGTTCAATCCCTCCCCCAGGAAGATCCCACATGCCCCAGGGCTAGTAAGTCCTTGTGCCACAACTACAGAGCCCATGCGCTAGAGTCCGAGAGCCACAACTGATCCCTTGCTCTGAAACTACTGAAGACTTTCCACATGCCTGGAGTCCCTGCCACACAATTGGAAAAGCCACTGCAATGACAAGCCCAAAAGGAAAGTAGCTCCCTCCCTCCACAACTAGAGAGAGCCTGAATATAGCAATGAAGACCCAGGATGACCATTAATACAAATTATAAGTAAATAAAGCAACAGAGGTGCAGGAATGGGCAGATGGCTGTTGGACTCACCAGGTGTAACTCACATCACGCAGTCCAGAAATGCCAGCCTCGCAGAGCAATGGAAAGGTGTGGTTTCGAGATAATATCCTGCAGTGCTATTCTACAGGATGTGATATGTACCCTACACCAATGAGCATTTTATGGTGCTCTTTATCCAGCAAATAAAATACATGGGTTCAGAAATCAAAGGCTAGAAATGGAAATAGTCCCACTGACAGTCGTTCTCACCGATACACTTGCTGTGAACTTAGAAGCAAGTGAGTCACAGAGGAACGAGGGTGCACTTTAGTGGATCCTGGGGTACAGTGTTCAGAAACCATCTTCAGGACCAAGGTACTCACTCCCCAGCTTCCAGAGTGCTGACTGCTGATGGCTTCTAACGACATCCCTCTCTGGGACCTGCCTTCGGTCTAAGGGAGTTGCCTAGCCCAGGTTATACCCTCTCCAAAGGGGCAGCCCACAAGGAGGACTGTTCATGCCTGGGTCCCAAAGCCTGGTTCCCTTGCCTCAGAAAAGCCTTCTGAGCTCCAAAGCTCACTCACTACAGATCAATTGAGGGCTCCTTTGCAACTCTATCCACATAGAACTTTTCTCTCTGCCCAGGCCTGCTTTCCCCCTTCCTTATGTGTGTCAGAATAGCATGTATTCTCCATTGAGCCTCCTACATATAAATCTCCACATGAGATTCTGTTTCCAGAGAACACAACCTAGGACACGTGGTGAAGAGGTGGAAGAGACAGACAGGAAAGGGAAGAAGGCCAAGGAAGTGTGCATTAATGAGAGAGTGACAGGTGTGGGCAGCTGGACCCAGATCTTTCTGAGTGTCCTCTAAAAGCCTCCATTGACTATATCCCAGAAGAGCCTGAATCAGGGATTTAAAAATAAAATTTAAAAAAAAAAAAAAAGGACACTTATCCACCAATTCCCTTCCCACTTTGTTTGATGATTGCCCCTGGGAATGAATTCTCTGACATTTCTGACCTGCTTCCTCACCCCCAACAAGTGGTCCCAACACCCTTCTTCGGCCAGGGAACACCCCTAGTCAGAGAAACAAAGATGCTGGGGTTAAGGTACCTTGGCCATGGATGGACGATGGGAGCTGTCTGCTAAAGCTTCTGCTGGTCACCTGAGTGGGCGACAGTGTATGAGTAGGGCAGAGACATCATCTGCTAACAGGTGGTAATAGTACACTTCAGGGTTATCATGAGGATTAAATAAGATTTCACATATCTACAATTTTAGTATGGGGCCTTCAGGAAAGCAAAGATTCAACAAACGGTCACCTCCAACCTCTATAGAGTTGACCCTTGAACAACATGGGTTGAACAGAACCAGTCCACTTACACACAGATTTTTTTTTCCAGTTAATACCTACAGTACTACATGATCCATGGTTGTTGAATTCACAGATGTGGAACCCATAGATAGGGGAAGGCCAGTTAAGGGACTTGAGCATTGTCATAATTTGGTATCTTCTGGTTGGTCCTGGAATATATATAGGCTTCCCCGGTAGCTCAGCTGGTAAAGAATCTACCTGCAATGCAGGAGACCCTGGTTCAATTCCTGGATCGGGAAGATCCCCTGGAGAAGGCATAGGCTATCTACTCTAGCATTCATGGGCTTCCCTGGTGGCTCAAATGGCAAAGAATCTGCCTGCAATGAGGAAGACCTGGGTTCAATCCCTGGGTTGTTAAGATTCCCTGGAGGACACCAGTATTCTTGCCTGGGGAATCCCCATGGACAGAGGAGCCTGGTGGGCTACAGTCCATGGTGTCACAAAGAGTCGGACACAACTGAATGACTAAGCACACACACACACACACACACACACACACACACACACACAAGTTTAAAAAGCCAGCAAGGGACCAGGGATGAATATGTATGTTAATATATAATATTAATATTATATTATATAATTAATATACGTATTCATCCCTGCTCCCTTGTTGGCTTTTTTTTCTTCATGTAGGTAAATATGAAGGAAAAGATTTTTAAATTAAATAGCAATAGAGTATCAGAACCCCTAAAAGGTAAACTTTGCCAGCACACAAAATGTTATCGACTCAGTCTCCTCACAAGTATCAAAGAGGCAGTTAACGGTATCTGCCAGGCATCCTTCCTTCTAACTGACCTAACATAAACAGCACTTGCCCTTGCCCCTGAGCAATCAGCTCTTTGCAAGTCTGTATCATAGCAACATCCAGCTGAACTTTCAAGAGTGTTAAAGCATCCTTTTGGTGGCTACAGTTGTCCTAGTAGCAAGATGGAACCAAAGGAAAATCACCACTGAGTGATCAGTGTACTGGAACTCAGGGGCCTAAATGTCCCACACACTTGATGCATGACCTTGACCAGCCTCTTGATTCCTCTGAGCTTTGATTCTCTCTCCTGTAAACCAAGCCCTTGGACTCTATTCATTTGTTTATTCATTTAACAAATATTTGCTGGGTACTTGGTAGATGCCAGACTCAAAGCCACTGAGGGAAGGTAGCCAATCTTCAGGGGTTTTCCCCAAATTTCACTGGGACTTGGAACGGCACTTGTGCAGAAATATGGAAATATGTCCCCAAACCAGCATTTCCCACATGCCATTCAAGCACCATCTAAAAGCCAAACCTTCCATCATGTTGCTAATGACCCTCTTTCACATCACCTTCTTGGTAACACACACACACACACACACACACACAGTTGTTTGGAATCCTCCCCTCGCCCACCCAAAAGAGGTCACGGAGGAAGAGAGCTGGAAGGAACGTGGGTTTGTCCAGGGTTGCTGAGTCAGCCAGACTCCTCCCTGCTCCCGGTCCTGTGCTCCTCGCCCCTTCTCTCTTCTCCAGGGAGCCACGCCCCCTCCATGGGGCTGATTTCAACGCTGATCTGCATTTTGCACACTCTGTCGGACTGAACTTTGGGATCTCACTAGTCCCCTCAGAAAAATATCAGGTGGAAGTGGACCAGACTTGGATGCAAAGGACAATTATATAATTTGTCTAAGTCCCAGAAATGCCCCAGCCGCTGCTAGTTCTCGTTTTCCCTTTCATCCCTTTCCCTAAGAAGCCTAGGAAAGTAATTCCACAGCCTAGCAACTAAACCCACACATAACCTTTCCGCAACTGAGGGTGCTTTCTTCACAAGCTGGGAGACTGGCTGCAAACGTGGCTCCAAGACCAAATTCCTTTTGCTTCTCATTACAGTGTTAATGAGGGTGAGACTGTCAGATATATATTAATAACTATAGATAAAGCTGTCGGAGAAGGCGATGGCACCCCACTCCAGTACTCTTGCCTGGAAAATCCCATGGACGGAGGAGCCTGGTAGGCTGCAGTCCATGGGGTCGCTAAGAGTCGGACACGACTGAGTGACTTCACTTTCACGCATCAGAGGAGGAAATGACAACCCACTCCAGTGTTCTTGCCCGGAGAATCCCAGGGACGGTGGAGCCTGGTGGGCTGTAGTCTATGGGGTCACACAGAGTCGGACTCAACTGAAGCGACTTAGCAGCAGCAGCAGCAGCATACATATAACTGTAGACACTATACATACTATTATGTCACTACATATGAATGTTATTATATTATGTATATAAATTTTATATAAATTAATGTTTATGTACAATATATTTTATATAAACATTGATTGATATAATAATTCAATAACATGATGTTATATGGTCATTAATAATTAAGTAATAAGAGCAGTATTGATTAAATATTAATAATAATTGGGCTTCCCTGGTGGCTCAGACAGTAAAAAATCTGCCTGCAATGCAGGAGACCCAGATTCGAACCCTGGGTCGGGAAGATCTCCTGGAGAAGGGAATGGCAACCTACTTCAATATTCCTGCCTGGAGAATTCCATGGACAGAGGAACCTGGCGAGCTACAATCATGGGGTCACAAACAGTCAGACACAGCTGAGCAACTAACACTTTCATTAATAGTAATTAAATAAATGATAATTGAATAATAAATAGCAATCATATGTGATAAATAGTTAACTATGTGCATGCATGCTAAGTCGCTTCAGTCATGTCTGACTCTGTGCGACCCTATGGACTGAAGCCTGCCTGAGTCCTCTGTCCATGGGATTCTCCAGGCAAGAATACTGGAGTGGGTTGCCATGACCTCCTCCAGGCGATCAAAAATTATATTTTATATGAATTATTAATAAATGCTGTGTACATATATGATATATGTAATTTAAATAGAGTTTGAGCAAACTTCCAGAGATAGTGTAGGACAGGGAAGCCCTGGGCACTGCAGTCTGTGGAGTCGCAGAATTGAACACTACTGAGCAACTGAACCGGAGAAGGCAATGACAACCCACTCCAGTACTCTTGCCTGGAGGATCCCATGGATGGAGGAGCCTGGTGGGCTGCCATCCATGGTTTGCTAAGAGTTGGACACGANTCCGGGGGTGCACAGCGGAAATGGCCTTGAGGTTAGGAAGCCTGGGAGCCTGGGCAAAAAAAATGGAAAAAAAAAAAAGCCCCAGTACCAAAAGAAAAGGAAAGGTGGCAACCTTATTTTTAATAGTTTTAAATGTTGATGATAATCCTAATGATATAAACACGCAGAGACACACACATACATGTAGTGATTTCTAAAGATTTGTTTACTTTGTGTTTTGTTTTACTGTGTTAAGAACCTGTCTCTTATACACATCTAGATGTGTATAAGAGACAGGTCGGACACAACTGAAGCGACTTAGCAGCAGCAGCAGAGCAACTGAACAACAACAGCAAATTTAAACTGTGACTGCCCCCACCCCCCAAGATGGCCAACATTTTATTTTGTACACCTGATCTAAACGTATTCACCAGCTTCTTCCTCAAAAGAGCAGGAACTCACCACCTGAAGGGCTCTCGGTCTCTTCCAGTTGCAAACAGCATCTTTGAAGCTGAGTCACTGAGAGCGAAATGTTCAGCCTGCCAGGCTGTCTCCCCTGCCTGCTGTGGCACACAGCTTTGTCTCCGTGATAGTGACCAGAGAACCCAGGGAGTCTTCCCTGGGAGGGAGCTGGGCTGGGCTGGAGCCAAAGAGCCCAGCCTGGATATCTCCTCTGCTGCTGCTAAGTCACTTCAGTCGTGTCTGACTCTGTGCGACCCCATAGACGGCAGCTCACCAGGCTCCCCCGTCCCTGGGATTCTCCAGGCAAGAACATTGGAGTGGGTTGCCATTTCCTTCTCCAATGCATGAAAGTGAATAGTGAAAGTGAAGTCACTCAGTCGTGTCCGACTCTTTGCGACCCATGCCTACCAGGCTCCTCCATCCATGGGATTTTCCAGGCAAGAGTACTGGAGTGGGGTGCCACTGCTCCTCAGATGCAGGGAATCCCCTCCCAACCTTTGAGGCAATAAGCCACTACCACTTTCTGAAGTCTGGTTACGGCTCTTTGCCTCAAGCTGAAAAGTCTCGGGTTAATAGGCCCCGAACCCAAGCCCCTGCTGAACCAGCAGTTATTTATTTCCTGTTCCACATCTCCCCCACTGTATTCACTTCCTAGGGCGCCGTAGCCAACTCCCACAAACTGGGTGGCTTAAAACGACAGAAATTTTTCCTCTCACAGTTTTGGAGGCCAGAAATCCAGGATCAAGGTGTCGGCAGTACCTCACTCCTTGCAAAGCTGTAGGCTCGAAGGCAAGATTCCTCCCCTTCCTCTTCCACCTTCAGGCAGCCCCCGCCTCACTGGACCTGAACTGGCACACTTCCAGTCTGCCGCCATCTGCACAGGGCCTTCTTCACCCTGCCCTGTGTCTCAATCCCCTCCTCCTCTCTCTCCTGAGTGTGCCAATCACTGCACACAGGGCTCGGCCTCGGTCCTTAACTTGCTTTTCGGAGAAGGCAATGGCACCCCATTCCAGTACTCTTGTTGGAAAATCCCATGGATGGAGGAGCCTGGTAGGCTGTAGTCCATGGGGTCGCTAGGAGTCGGACACGACTGAGCGACTTCTCTTTCACTTTTCACTTTCATGCATCAGAGAAGGAAATGGCAACCCACTCCAGTGTTCTTGACTGGAGAATCCCAGGGAAGGGGGAGCCTGGTGGGCTGCCGTCTATGGGGTTGCACAGAGTCGGACAAGACTGAAGTGACTTAGCATAGCATTGCATAACTTGCTTTTATCTGCAAAGACTCTATTTCTAAATTTTTTCCCATTCACAAATGGAGCGGTTAAGACTTGTACATACCTTTGGGGCTCACCTTTCAACCCAGTATACTTTCCAAGAACTGTCCGCTCCCCTCCCCCACACTCACAGGCATGGAGAAATCCTCTTATCTAGTGAGAAGCTCCCCCTCAGCTGCTTCCCACCAACCATGAGGTATGAAGCTGGACTTTTCTGTAAGGTTTGTGGTCCCGCAGGGCACGTCCTGGACAAGAGAGTTATTTCTAATAGGAGATGCCTGAAAATTCATCTGGAGTTTCTAGCCAACGTTCCAACTGCCTGATTCTGTCTGTCCTTCCCCAGCCGCCTTTCTTCCTGACACTGGGGCCATCTCACCACCCCCTACCCACGCTGAGGAGTGTAATGAAAAGTGAAATGAACTAATTGAGAAAAGCTTAATCTGAACTCCAGTTCTGACATTTACTCACTACATGGCCTTAGGCAAACCATTGCTTCCTTTCTGAACTCTTCCATGCCACACCCCAACCAACAGAGAGAACCACCCCCTCCCTGACTTCCACCCCCAGTAAAGATTTACTGCTACTCAGTATTCACCCTGATGCAGCTCCCAGGTGGCAAATACCTCCAGCTAAGGGAAAGATGAGTCATGCCCAAGTCCTGCCCACAATTCAAAAACCACCTAGTCACATCTCCCTGCCTGCTTCGCATCCTGACTCCCAGAACCAAGGATCAAGCCCCTGCCCCTTGGCCTCAGATAAACACTGGACCACATTCTTAGCTGATTACCCACCCTGTTCTACTAGACGTTCTGGATTGTTCCATCATCTCAGTATCATCTCACACCTGCCAGAATGGCTATCATTAAAGAGAACACAAATAACAAGTATTGGAAAGGATGTGAAGAAAAGAGAAGTCCTCTTACACTGTTAGTGAGAATGAAACTTGGTACAGCCACTGTGGAAAGTAGTATGGAGGCTTCTCAGAAAGCTAAATCTAGAACTACCATATGACCCAGCAATTCCACTCCTCGGTATGTATCTGAAAAAAACAATACTAAGTAATTAGAAGATACAAGCACCCCAATGTTCAGAGCAGCATTATTTTTATAATTGCCACATAAGTGCCTATCAACAAATGTGATACATATACCACACCTTCTTTAGATATTCGTTATATATATATTAATATTAGATATATATATTATATGTATCTTTTCTATATATATATATATCTCTCTCTTATATGCATGTGTGCTAAGTCACTTCAGTCCTGTCCAACTCTTTGCAACCCTGTGGACTATAGCTCACCAGGTTGCTCTGTTTGTGGGATGCTCCAGGCAAGAATACTGGAGTAGGTTGCCATGCCTTCCTCCAGGGGATCTTCCCGACCCAGGGAATGAATTCACGTCTCCTGCTTTTTCGGCCGGGTTCTTTACCGCTGAGCCATAGATAGATAGATAGATACTACTCAGCCATTAAAAAAGAAAGACATTTTACCTCCTGCAGCAACGTGGATGGACTTTGAGTGAAATAAGTCAGGTAGAGAAAGACAAATACTGTATTACATCACTTTCATGTGGAATCTAGAAAATACAAACTAGTGAAAAATGACAAAAAAAAAAAAAAAAAGCAGCAGCAGATGCTCAGATATAAAGAACAAACCCGTGGCTCCCAGTGGGGAGGGAGGAGTAGTGTAAGAATGGGGGAGTGTGAGGTACCAACTATTGGGTATGAGATAGGCCACAAGGATGTGTTGTACAACATGGGGAATATAGCCAATATTTTGCAATAACTGTAAATGGATTATAACCTTTAAAATTGTACAAAAAATATTTTTACAAAAATGGCAAAAAGAATTTAATATGGCAAAATAAAACCCCATCTGAGTCATCTCAGGCACCATGTCCCAGCATCACCTGACACTTCTCTTTTTTTTAATATTTATTTATTTAGCTGTGTCAGGTCTTAGTTGCAGCACGAGGGATCTTTCATTGTGGGCTCAGACTTCTCTCTAGTTGTGTCATGTGGGCTTACTTGCCCCACAGCATATGGGATCTTTGTTCACCAACCAGGGATCGGACCCCACATCCCCTGCATTGCAAGGCAGATACTTAACCACCTGACCAGCAGGGAAGTCCCCATCCTAACACTTCTTTTCATACTGCCTGTACATCTCCTAATCAAAACCATCTCTCACCCTTTCTCTCCCCTTGAAACCTTTCCACAGACCCCTCTGGAACTTAGGCTTTCCCCAGCAAACTCCTTTTCATCCTCAACCTCTTCTCTGAAGATTCCTGCCACCTTGTTCTACTACCTAAAATGTAGCCGGTCTCTGGGGACACTAAGTCTTCCACTCAGTTCAGTTCAGTGACTCAGTCGTGTCTGATTCTTTGCAACCCCATGAATTGTCTAAGTCCTTCCAAACGATCTCTCTCTCTCTCTCTTTTTTTTTTTTTTTCATAATTCTTAAGCCTCACAATGGAAAGGTAGAAACGGTATTTCCTTGGCTCCCTATTGCTACTTTCAAACAATTTCTCCTCTTGTCCCATTAAAAAACAATAACAAAAGCAAAAATAGGAAAAGAATAACCAGGGCCTCTTCTTCATTAGGTATTAAATATTTGAAATACTACCTTGGACTGCGAGCACACAATTATAAGAGGCAAAAATCACAACCACCTTTGGAAAATATTTGGAAGTGTTTCAAGTTTATAGAAAACACTCCCAGCCTTGCTTTCCCAGCCTTTCCAACCTGGATCCCTTTGGAGATATCAGTTCCTGAAGCTGAGGCACAGAAGTGCCATCTGGTCTACCCACACCTCCATGCAAATCTCATGCACAACCAGAACAGTTGTCAGCAGGCATGCCCCACAGGCCAAACAAAACTGCACCCACTAAGTCGCACATTTCCTTTTCCTTTCCTTGTCTCACCTCTTTCTCACTTTATTTCATTGTTTTTATATTTTATTGTTTTTGCTGTCAAGGTTATTACTTTGGAATGCCCCTTGGAGGATTTTCAGGAGTAAAATTACCCTCATTTAATTCAATGCCTTGCTCCCAGAAGCAAGTTTTATTTCCTGTACTTGAATCTGGATGGTAAACAAGATGCTTCTCTTTTTCCCCATCCTCCTGCCCTGTCATTTGTGGAGATTTGGCCTGAAGCTTGGATGGAGAGAAACAGAAATTTCTGTACACGTTTTATTTCACATATTCACAGAGGACAAGGCAGTGAACGAGTGGTTTTATTCAGGTGGTTTTATTCACATTTTTAGGGGGTTGTTCTCCCAGGCTGAGTGAGTCAAAGAATAAGGTACCAGTTCTTTGATTTTATAAGGTTTTCAACCACTCCATTTTGTACATGAGAACTTTCTATGCTGTGTACCAAAGCAAAGGCAGCATTGGCCTTTAAATCACAAGTGTGATTTTTGGGTGCTCTTCTCCACCCATTCCAATAAGACTTGCATACCCAGTTCACCAAGGGCTTGTCAAGGTCACCAGCACCTGCGTCTGGCCAAATCCATTGATGGACTTCAGTTCTCGTCTTACTCAATATCTCAGCAGCAAGTGACACTGTCTTCTCTTCATGAAACACTATTTCCCCTGGCTTCTGGACCATCAGTTTTGTTTCCCTCCTCCCAGTCTGTCTCGTCCCTTTCTCTTTTGCTAGGTTGTTTTTTTTGTTTTGGTTGGTTTTTTTTTTCCTGACCTTTGTATGTTGGGATACCCCACAACTCAATCCCAGTCTTTTTGTCTCCTCTATGTGAGGAAATGGCAATTCACTCCAATATTCTTCCCTGGAGAATCCAATGGACAGAGGAGTCTAGTGGGCTATATACAGTCCATGGGGGTCACAATGAGTCAGACAAGATTGAGCACACATCCACATGTATGTGATCTCATCCAACCCCAAGGCTTCAGAGGCAACCTGTATGCTGTTGATTCCTGAATTTTACCTTGAAACCCATCATTTCTCTTACTAGGAATCTCAGACCCAACACACCCAAAATGGCATTCCTAATTTTTCCCCTCAAACCTAGCCTTCTTTCAGTCTTCTCCAACTCAGCAAATGATACCACCATTCCCCGAGATGTTCAGTCCAAAACCTTGGAGTCTTTCTTAACTCTTCATTCATTCCTACTTACTTGCCTACACTTACTCAATCAGTAAGTCCTCCCAGCTCTACTCCAAATCTGACCTCTTTCAACTACCTCAACCACTACCACTCTGGCCATCTTCATTTTGCCTTGATTATTGCAAGTCTCCTGTGGTAGATCGCACCATAGTTTCCCAGTATTCACTGTTCCTCTGGGTGAAGGATTCTATTTCCCCACCTCCAGTGATGCCAGGGTTAGGCAGATGACTTCATTCAGTCAAGGAAATGTGAAGGATGTGATGTGTGTCACTTTGAGGCAAAAGCGTGCAGAATTTGCATGGGATTCACCATCATCGTTTTTGTCTCTACCCTGAAACCAGTGAGTGTTGCATACAGAGGCACGTAGTCTAGAGTGGAGGGGATGTGGAGCAGAGCTCCAAGACGTGAAGCCTCGCTACTCTGGTCTGACTCAGCCCACTCTGACCAATACGCTTACCAGCCTGACTCCTGACTTCTGTGTCACTCCCTTCCCTCGCCACCTGGCCAGCAAACACTTCTCAGAGGGGTATTTTGAAAAGGTAAATCAGAGCATGTCATTTCCCCACTCAAAGTCCACCGAAGGCTTCTGCTTAACTCAGACTGAGACCCAACCTGCTCGTGGTATTCTATAAACCCTTTTTGGCTGAGTCCTTCCCCATCCCTCTGACAGCATCTCTTGTCCATCGTCCTCTTGCTCACCCCTCTGTTCCACAGTGGCTGTGATGATTAATATTACACGTCAACTTGAGTGTTTCACAGGATACCCAGATTTTTGGATGAAAGTCATTGTCAGGTGTGCCTGTGAAGGTGTTTCCAGATTAGCATTGACATCAGCAGAGTGTGTAAAACAGGTTGTCATTCCCAGTATGGGTGGGCTTCATCCAGCTGACTCAGAGACTAACAAGAACAGAAGAAGTGGAGGAAGGGTGAATTTGCCCTCTCCTTGACTGATTGAGCAGGGACATGGGTCTCCTCCTCCTGGACTGGAACTTACCCCTCATTGGCTCTCCTGAGTACTGAATGTCAGGCCTTCGGATTCAGACTGAATTACACCACAGGCTCTTCTGGGTTTCCAGCTTACAGACAGCAGATCGTGGGGTTTCTCAGCCTCCAAAGTCAAAACATTGGTTCCGTTTCTCTGGGGAACCTTGACTAATACATTTCCTTTGTTGCTGTTTCTTGAATATGCCAAAAATCTATCCACTCCAAGAAAAGACAGAGACGTGCTGACAGCGTGTTGCAGAATTGAACCTTTGGAAAGTAACCTGGTTTAGATCCAGTCATGAGGGTGAGCCTCTAGTTTTCTTTAAAAAAGGAAAAGAAAGTCTTAAACTTCACTCTCCCTCCCTCTCTCTCTTCCTCTCTTCACCATGAGATGACACAACAGGAAGCCAAGCCAGGATTTCACTGGTGGTCCAGTGGATAAGAATCCATCTGCCAATGCCAGGGACATATATATCATCCCTGGTCTGGGAAGATTCCACACGGTGTGGAGCAACTAAGATCACAAGCCATAATTACTGAAGCCACTGAAGCTGGTGTGCCTAGAACCTGAGCTCTGCAACAAGAGAAGCCACCACAAAGAGAAGCCCACACATGGCAACAAAGAGTAGCGCCCCCTCACTGCAACTGCAGAAAGCCCTCACGCAGCAAGGAAGACTCGGTGCAGCCAGAAAGAGAGAGAGAAAGGAGAAGAGAATCTAAGCCAGGAAGCAGTCATCACCAGGAAATTTTCAAATCTGCTGGCACCTTGATCTTGGAGTTCCCGGCCTCCAGAACTATGAGAAATAAATGATCTGTTGCTTAAACCACCCCGCCTATATAGTATTCTGTTATGGCAGCCCAAACAGATTGACAACACCTAAAATTATGTGTACATAACTTTGATGAAAATGGAAACCAAATTTTGAAATGACCATGCATCAACAATAAATTAAAAGGATGATTTTAATTTGGCTTCCCTCGTTGTGTGCACACAGATACATAGCACCATTTGGGCAATACATTTTGCAAAGCATCTAAATGCATGAAAATATTTCAGGGAAGTGATAATCATGGCCTGGGCCAATCTGTCTTTTGTAAATAGTTCTCAGGGAAGTATACTAATTAGAGCTAGGATAGGCAAATGATACAGCAACCCATCAATCAACAGCCTTGCTGCTCATCTATTGAATATATAGCAACAGATAGTCAACCTTCTGTGGGATAAACAAGCAAGGAGAAGTTTCTGGCACTAAAGATGTTATTATTCAAGGAAAGACATGGGACATAAATTTCTATAAAGTTAAATGACAGTACCAATTTATAAATAATACTTCATCAAAAAGTAAAAAGATGTCACAAGATTATGCAAGAATT
Organism: Neotragus moschatus; assembly: GCA_006410615.1. NCBI lineage: Eukaryota > Metazoa > Chordata > Mammalia > Artiodactyla > Bovidae > Neotragus > Neotragus moschatus. Next base: position 1,281,756 of record SJYA01002090.1, read on the forward strand.
TCACTAAATAAAGTACAGAAGGGCTATTGTATAGAAAAAAGAGAAATCGAGATGCAGAGAAGGGACCTCAGAAAAAAGAGATGAGAAGCAGATCTTGAAAGACGGGCTGCACACGAATGGATGGGGGAAAGGAGGAATTCAAAATGTGGATCCATTTAAACAAGATGTGGTCTTGGCACCATGAAAAAATTTCCAGGTCTGGAGCCAACACATTAGAATGTAAGTCTACTAAGCAGAGTTCAGAGGCAAAGTTTTAGCCTTTGGCCAGAGGAAAACCACTTATTCAGAAAAAAAATAATTCCATCACCCACAGTGAGGCCAAGAATCCAGTCAGGTGCCCTGCTAGGGTATATATCATCTTTTATGAGATTGAAAAAAAAAACCCAGGGATGGTTTCTGATCAATGTTACAGGCCCAAATTACACGTAAATGGCAATTGCCTCTTAGCAAAATCATTAATTAGGGCTGACTTGATTTTATCATGAATAATAAAAATAAAAATATGCTTGTGGACTTCTGTACTTCAATAAAAGTATGGGATGTGATTTACTGGTGAGAGTATTCTCCAAGGGAATATAAATACATAATTTATATAAAGTTCAAATACATTACCTCTTCAATGGCTGAAATAAACTAGTGACTTCGGTTCAGACAAATAAATAGGAGGGATATGTAAATTAGCAAAAATTAATGTTCTGACATTTATATAACACTTAAACCCTGCAATGAAAATTATCTAGATCAGTGGAAGTCAGAAGTGTTTCCCTTATGTAACTATCATCAGACAAATCTGCATACATGGTAGTCACTCAAAAGAAAACTTCTAACTGTATTTGTAAGTAATTAAGGGAGATCTGGTGGTTTCCAGGTTGCTCAGTGATGAAGAATCTGCCCACCAATGCAAGAGCCTCAGGAGACATGAGTTCGATCCCTGGGTCGGGAAGATACCCTAGATCAGGAAATGGCAATCCATTCCAGTATTCTTGCCAAGAAAATTCCATGGACCAAGGAACCTGGCGGGCTGCAGTCCATGGGTTTGCAAAGAGTCGGACACGACTGAGCAACTGAACACACATACAGAGAGAAGACAGAAGCCACGTCACAAGGCAAGGCTGTGACCAGTTGACACATCCAGTTCAGAAGAGCAGGTAGCCATACCCACCAGTGCCCAGAAGAGGGCAGGCAAGAACCACTCAGGGGAGTCATCCTCAGAAGGTCACCCCTTTGGTACCCGTCTGGAGAAACCATCCTCCCCACCTGCACAGTGATGGCCCAAACCTGCCCAGGACTGACTGGTAAAGGAGAAGAAAGAGGCGAGATGCAGTGGTGAGTCCCCTTGCCACAGGCAGCTGAGACGGATGAAGCACAAAGCCAAGGAGGATCGTGGAAAAGCCAGAGGATGGACAGAGCAGCCAGGAGTCAAAAGGACCCAGGATCAAGAACGCAGCAGCTCTGATCATGCCTTCAGTGGCTCCCTGTTTCCATCGCACAACCCAAGCTCCTTAGTCTGGCTTCCAAGGCCCTACAATGATCTAGACAGAACCCACCTTAATTATCTTAGGCATTAGTGTTTGTTTTTAATCATACACTCAACACTCCAACCAAACCAAGGATGACCTCCCTCCACAGTGTCATTGTTCCTGCTGTCCCTTCATTCATTCATCCTAAAACAAACACCATGTGGCCGCTACATACTGGTGATGAGAGGGAGGGATATGGGATTGATAAGATGAAATGCTCACCTTTGAACAGCTACTGGGAGAAGACAAACAGTGAGGTATAGTGATGTATGCTACACTGAGGGTAAGCAAGGGAGATAATGGGGTGGAAAGAGGAGTGGCTAATCAGGCTGTCCAGGAAGCCTTCTTGGAGGCGGTGACCATCCCCTTGAAATGCCTTTTTCTCTCCTCACCATATATTTAAGCCTTCATTGCCTACTGGAGAGCCATCTGTTGTTTTCATCTACCTGCCTGCTGCTGGGAAAATGTACCCCCTCTTCCTTTGGAAATGGCTCTCTACTCACCTTCCCCAGTGGGCTGGCCAATCACATTATCTCTTCCTTTTGCCCATGGTAACTGGTACAAGGAGTATCCTCTAAACCAATCGGATCAGTTCTGTTTTTTGCCCTCCCATTAAAGTTAAGGGCGTCGCTCCTTCTGTCTCTGGGTTGGAAGCTGTCAGCATGGATTTCAAAGCTGCTGGTGCNCCCTCCTCATTCCACCCGGGCAGGACTGCTGTTCCTCTGACTCCCAGTAGGGGGAGCAGCTGTTCCCCCCATCAGTTCCAGAGACCTTCCCAGCCTCTGGCTATTCTCCAGGGTTCATGGAGCTAAAGGAATCTCCCCAGAGTTTCAATCTTCTGTGTCCCACAGCAGTGGCAGCACTGTCCAAACTCCATCTCTGCTGAAAACGTAGCAAAATGAAGACTGTATTGGGAGCTGGCACCCGAAAGCACGTCTCCCATCGTGACTGCCACCAGTCTTCAGCCCCTGATGTCTTGAGGAGAAAAACTGAAATGCATATTTGGACACATAGAAATGAAGAATGAAGCTGCCACCACCCCCTAGAGCCCTTGAGCTTTCTTCTCTGACTCAGTCACCAATTCCCTAAGCTCCCTCAATGCCTTCCAAAGCCTGGGTGTGGCTACAGAGCCCTTGCAAAGTGACTAGTGTGATGAGTAGTTGAATGTTTTATTTTTATTCAGCTAGATTTAAAAACAGTTCAGTTATTGGAAAACTTTATGCCTGGAACAATGTGGCCAGATGAGCGTTTTTTCAACTGTAAATTTTATAAAATCAAAACACATATCAAGAATTTTTCATGAAAATTTAAGAGTCCAGATGAGATGCACTGTAGGTAACAGATTTTGAGCACATAGAACAAAAAGAACACAAAACTGTCACGTTTGTAGTGGTTCATATGATTACATGTGAAAATGCTATTTAGGATATCTCAGGTTAAACTATATCACTAAAGTTAATTTTACCTGTTTCTTTTTTCACCTAACAGTTGACCCTTGAACAACACAGGATGAATTGCACAGGTCATTTATATGCTTATTTTTAAACACTAAATACTGCAGTGTTACACAGTCTTTGGCTGGTAGAATCTGCAGAGGTGGAACCACAGAATCAGAGAAAGCATGGATTTGGAGGACCAATCACAAATTACACTCAAATTTTCCACTGCTTCAAGGATTGAGGCCCCTAGCCCCCATGTTGTTCAAGGGTCAGCTGTATTTTTTAGCAAACAGCACTTTTCTAGACCCTCTTCCAGTTTGTTTGTTTTGGAGAGGGGTTGGCTGTACTGAGCAGCATATGGGATCTTGGCTCCCCAACCAGGGGTCAAACCCACTCTGCCTGCTTTGGAAGCGCAGCATCTTAACCACTGGACCACCAGGGAAGTCACTCCAGTTTTTCTTTGCCTTTAAAACTGGCCAGAAATTCCACCTGGTGTGAACAGGGTGGTGTTCTGCGAAGAAATCACATAGCTTTCCGAGGCCCGCAGTGCTGGAAGGAGGCAGACGGAGCAACACCAGGTGGAACTGGGTCTGACATCCTGAGGGAAAGCCAGCCCATGCCAGGACCCTCCCAACCCCACCCCAACTCCCATGCCATCAATGGGATCCCTGCAGGCCCTCAGTAGCCCCTGTCCTGGAGACCCAGGGATGATAAATGCACAGTTCTAGCCTTTTAGGAGCACATGGCTTTGGAGGGAGGGTTTCCACAGTCAAGCATAAGAGCCGTGGTACATGCAAGAGCCTCTGACTCAACCCCAGGGGGAGCAGGGAACCCTCTCCCCCGAGATGAGATGGCTCTGGGGCAAGCTGGAGGAGATTAAGGCCTCTCTCCAGTTGGCCTATGAAGTGGCTCTACCAAACCAGATGCGTGAACTTGGGTATGATTGCCCCTTGCCAAGGCTTGGCTTCCATCTTGTAAAATAAGACGCTTCAAACAGATTCTGCTTAAGAATGTAGTTATTCAGTACAACTGTTCTTTTCTCTACGCAGCGTTGGCAGAGAAGCGGGGCTCCAATCAGGCCCGAGGCCAGGCCTTGACTTTTCTCCGAGAGCTAACTCAGGACTTCGTTTCCATGCCCAGCACCCAAGCCCAGGTCTGATTGAAACTCAGGCCAAAGGCTCATTAAAGATACATGGAAGGGAGGGCTGCGGGAACAGGAGTCCCAGCCCCTGCCCCCTCACCAGCAGGACCAATGCTGGGAGTTCAGCTTTCGGTGACCGCTCTTATCCCTGAGGAGCACCCCCTTCCAGGATACTCCAAGTTGGAAACACACAAGATGGATTTGGGCACAAGGACCCAGCACAAATGCCAGCAGCATCAGAATATCCAGCAAAGTGCTTTCAGGGGCTCCTGGTGCCCGAAAATTCCCTGGGAGACCAGGGAGGAAGGGGTTCAGAGAGTCTAGTAATCAAAACCCAGAAACCCAGCTCTCATCCTGACTCAGAAAGAAAGTAAACAGAAAGTGATAGTCTCTCAGTCATGTCCAACTCTTTGCGACCCCCTGGTCTGTCCATGGAATTCTCCAGGCAAGAAAACTGGAGTGGGTTGCCATTTCCTTTTCCAGGGGATCTTCCCAACCCAGGGATCAAACTTGGGTTTCCTGCATTGCAGGCAGATTCTTTACCACCTGAGCCACCAGACTTGGAAATACAAATAACAACAATCACAACAGTGATCATTTGCTCATGTCTCCCTCCATGTGCGAGAGCAAAACAAGCATGTAAATCAAAGGCAGTGGGGATGAGAGAGGCCAAGTGCACCTCCAGCTGCAAGAATCGGGAAGGGTGGGATCCTAGCAGGTTGGCATTTGGGGGAACAAGGAAACTGGGATCCTGGGCAGTGAGGCTGTGGAGGCTAAAAGGAGTGCATCTTCCTTTTCCGTTTAGTTTATACGTTCTTCTCAAGAAGAGAGAAGAAAGTATTTCTGCAGCAGTGGACTAACTCTTCTCTATACTGAAATGTAAAGTTTGTTCTGAGCTTTAACGCTTGGTTATCTACACTTTCTGTTACTGCATTTATCACCCTCAAAAACGTGCAATAGTTTATGACTGGGATGCATTGTGGGAACCTGGTCCCTCCAACAGGACAGGGAGTTTGTTTGATACTTTCTCTTGTTCCCTGACAGCCTGCCATGCGATCTCTGAATTAGAAGGACACTGAAGATTACTCTAGCCAGAACCCCATTCTCTTCTCCCCCCAGATGCCTCTGCAAGACAGGTATGCATGCTACCTTTTCTTTATTGTATGCAAAAAAAGATGTTAAAAATGTATTCTTTCTGTTTCCCTATCAGCTCATACCCCAAGAGAACAAGAGCTGCCTGTTTACCATTTCAAAGTGAAGGGTAAGGGACTTTCCTGACGGTCCAGTGGTTAAGAATCTGCCTTGTGATACAGGGGATGTGGGTTTGATCCCTGGTCGGGGAACTAAGATCTTGCATGCCACAGAGCAATGAAGCCTTTGCACCACAACCAGAGAATCTATGCGCTGCCATGAAAGATCTCCCATGAGGCAGCAAAAATCCCATGCACTGCAACTAAAACCCAACACAGCCAAATAAATACATAGTCTTTAAAAAGAAAAAAAACAAGTGAAGGGATTTTTTGGAGACAGCTGTCAAGTCCATATGTCCATGCTCCCTGTGGGGAAGGGGCTCCAACGTCTCACTGAAAGCCGGAGCAAAGGGCCTGAGGTGACTTCTTGGAAGACGACTGAGTGCAAGTACACAGGAGACTCAGTAGACTGGTGTCTGACTCGCCCTGGAAAACCTAAGGGCCCCGGCCAGCTAGCTGCTCTAGGGGTAGAGTGAGGCGTATTTCTAGGGAAGGTGGCCTGCTCTCCCCAAGTTGCCAAGGGGATATGGGAGAGTTTCCTGTGAACCAGAACTGCCCCCCAGGAGGTGTGCTGCCAGATGCTGGGGTGAAGACATTGTGCAGAAGCCCACAGAAGACACATGGTATGTGGCCAAACAACCTGCAAGTGCCACCAGGAGGAGGGCATGGCTGGCGCAGAGAGCCCAGCAAGGCGCATCTGAGATCAGTCTACTGTCAGACCCGGAGGGCTAGAACAGCACCCATCCAGTAAACCTTTTCCTGCCCCTTTGCTCCTCTCTGGGCTTCCCTGGTGGATCAGATGGTAAAGAGTCTGCCTGCAGTGCAGGAGATCCCAGGTTTGATCCCTGGGTGGGAAGATCCCCTGGAGGAGGAAATGGCACCCCCTCCAGTATTCTTGCCT
>SJYA01002090.1:1291989-1311807 GCA_006410615.1 Neotragus moschatus
TTTTTTTTTTCTCAAAGAATAATATAGGATGAAGTTTTTCCCTTGGAAGAAAATATTCATCTACAAGTTGAGCACTGCACCATATGGACACACCGTCATTTATTTATCCAATATCTATCCAATGTTTGCTCTTGCAAATCATGCTAAAATCAAATATACTATGCATAAATCTTTGTGCACATATCTGATTCCTTCCTAAGGATAAATTCCAAGGAATGGAACTGCTAGATTAATGCGTAGAAGTTTTCAAGGCTTTTTCTCCCTCTTATCGAAGAGATCTAGAAGCATATTTTTAGTAAGTGAATTGAGTTGTCCAGACCAGCCCTGCCGTGGCTGATAGTTTCCCACAATCTAAACAGCTTTTCTCAGCTACTCTTGGGGAGGTCTTCCCATGCACATGTATGTAAGGGGAGTGAGCATCACTCTTGAAGAAAACCACTATAAAACAGAGAGAGAGAGAAACTCATTGCATAACACTTGCATATAGTGCTTACCTTCCTAAGTCCCTCAGAGGATTGATTTCTTGGGGAAGCAATATTTCTTGGGGAAGTGTGGTCCATAGCACAGATTCTGGAGTCAGACAGGTCAGCCTTGCCTCCTCCACATTCTAAAGGTGTTCCTCAAGCAAGTGTTACTTCCCCTCTGTGCCGAGCATCCTCATTTGTAAACTTTCTCTATATCGTGTCCCCCAAAGTCCATATGTTGAATCTTAAGACTCCGTGCCTCAGAATATGACTGCATTTGGAGAGCATTGGTTTTTGAAGAGGTAATGAAGTTTAAATCATTCGAGTAGGTCCTCATCCCATAAGACCAAACTCCTTATAAGAAGAGAAGCTTAGGATACAGACACACGAAGAGGAAGGACCATCTGAGGAGATGCCATCTCCACAGCAGGGGGAGAGGTCTGAGAAGGAACTAACCCTGAGGACACTATGATCTCAGACTTCCAGCCTCCAGGACTGTGAGATAGTTTTCTACAATCTGATTCTCTTGTGTAAGTCACCTGCTGCTGCTGCTGCTAAGTCGCTTCAGCCGTGTCCAACTCTGTCCAACTCTGTAGACGACAGCCCACCAGGCTCCCCCATCCCTAGGATTCTCCAGGCAAGTCACCTAGTCTGTGATAATTTATGATGTAAGCCCTAGCTAACTAAAACTCTTTCTAAAAGCAGAGACATCACTTTGCTATGGAAAAAGGTCCAGTAATCACATATGGCTGTGAGTTAGACCATAAAAAAGGCTTAGCTCCAAAGAACTAATGGTGCTGGAGATGGTGGTGCTGGAGAAGACTCTTGAGAGTCCCTTGGACAGCAAGGAGATCAAACCAGTCAACCCTAAAAGAAATCAACCCTGAATATTCATTGAAAGGACTGATGCTGAAGCTGAAGCTCCAGTGCTTTGGCCAACTGAGCCAACTCATCAGAAAAGACCCTGATGCTGGGAAAGATGGAGGCCAGGAGGAGTGACAGAGGATGAGATGGTCGGATGGCATCACTGACTCAATGGACATGAGTTTCAGCAGACTCCAGGAGATAGTGAAGGACAGGGAAGCCTCGTGNTCCAATGCTTTGGCCAACTGAGCCAACTCATCAGAAAAGACCCTGATGCTGGGAAAGATGGAGGCCAGGAGGAGTGACAGAGGATGAGATGGTCGGATGGCATCACTGACTCAATGGACATGAGTTTCAGCAGACTCCAGGAGATAGTGAAGGACAGGGAAGCCTCGTGTGCTGCAGTCCATGGGGTCACAAAGAGTTGGACACAATTGAGCAACTAAACAACAAAATTAGATTAATTCCTGAAAGTGCTTAACTGGATGTATGGAGGGATAATTGCTTGACAAATGTTATCATTCATTGTTATTTTCTGTGCTTATTTTAATCGAAAAACTGATCAGTGGGTCCCAACTGGAAGTGTTTTTGCTACCCAAGAGATATTTGGCAGTATCTTTAGATACTTTTGATTGTCACAGGTTAGGGGAAAATGTGCCACCAGCATCCAGTAGGTAGGAATGCTTCTAAACTTCTATGCACAGAACAGCCGCACATGTACACACAAACACACACCAAAAATCAGTATTTCAGAGGTTCAGAATGCCAAACCAACCCTGAGAGCCAGCTTTCACATCCTGCTAAGCCCCGTATCTTTATTTGGTGTGAAGCATTTCCCTCCCACTATCTCCAGAGCCATCTGGTATACCAACAGGTAGGCTTGGCCACACCCCCCTGTCTAGCACTCACAGTGTGAGATGATACAGAGGAATCTAATTACCAGGAGTATTAGTAGGCTTTTACTACAATGGGTCAGGCAGTAAGAATACCACTTCCCTGGGTCGGGAAGATCCCCTGGAGGAGGAAATGGCAACCCACTCCAGTATTCTTGCCTGGGAAATAGCATGGACAGAGGAGCCTGGTGGGCTACAGTCCATGGGGTGGCAAAGAGTTGGACATGACTAAGCATGCATGCACGCAGCACCATGAAGCTGCCTAATGAGTGATTACAAATCTGTGAGGCAAACAAATTAAGCATTTATTTGTTGCTCATGGCTTTGAGGGATGGCTGTCCTAGTTCAGCTTCAAGCTGTGGGTCAAGCGCAGGTCTTCCCCAGGCATTCTATCCTGGAGCACGGGCTGAAGGAACCTCAAGAAATTGGCATGTAATTCTCACAGCAGTAGTTCTCAGGGGGATGAGCCGCCTACAAATAACAAATGTTGGAGAGGGTGTAGAGACCAAAGAATCCTCTTGCACTATTGATGGAAATGTAAACTGGTACATCCGCTATGGGAAACAGTATGGAGTTTCCTTAAAAAACTAAAAGTAGAGTCATCGTATGATCCTGCCATCCTATTCCTGGGCATATATCTGAAGAAAACTCTAATTCAAAAGGATACATGCACCCCAGTGTTCTTCACAGCGCTATTGACAATAGTCAGACATGGATGCAACCTGAATGTCTATTGACAGGTGAATGGACAAATACGATGCTGTCTCTTATACACATCTCGGATNCTGGGCATATATCTGAAGAAAACTCTAATTCAAAAGGATACATGCACCCCAGTGTTCTTCACAGCGCTATTGACAATAGTCAGACATGGATGCAACCTGAATGTCTATTGACAGGTGAATGGACAAATACGATGTGGTATATATACAATGAAATAATACTCGGCCACAAAAAAGAATGAAATAATGCCATTTGCAGCAACACGGAGGGTCCTAGAGATTTTCATATTAAGTGAAGAGTCAGACAGAAAGACAAATATCATAATATAACTTGTATGTGGAGTTTTACAAAATGATTAAAATGAACTTATTCATAAAGCAGAAACAAACTCAAGGACGTAGAAAACAAACTTATGGTTACCAAAGAGATAGTGGAGGGTGGGGAGAGGGGAGATGAATTATGAGTTTGGGATTAACATATATACATTACTATACATTAAAATATGTGAACAGTGAGGACCTACTACATAGCACAGGAAACTATACTCGATATTTTGTAATAACCTGTGATGAGCTTCCCTGGGGGCTCAGACAGTGAAAGAATCCGCCTGCAATGCGGGAGACCCAGCTTCAATCCCTGGGTCAGGAAGATCCCCTGGAGATGGGCATGGCAACCCACTCCAATATTCTTGTCTGGAGAACTCCTTGAACAGAGGAGCCTGGCAGACAATAGTCCATGGGGTCACAAAGAATTGGACACAACTGAGCAACTAACACTAACATAATGGAAAAGAATCTGAAAAAGTAAATATATTGTATATACACACACATATATAAATCACTTTGCCATATACTCGAAACTAACAGAACATTGTAAATTAACTATACAAGTTTTAAAAAACAGTACTGGATGGGAAATGCCTCTTACATCCAGCTCAGTCTTTGCATTACGGCTGCCAGATTCTTTTCCTTCTGAAAACTTGGAGGGGAAAAAAATACAAAGTTTTAACACTAAAAGAAGTGCCAAGAAATTTTTATAAATTCAGTTATCAACTCTTCTGGCAACAGGTGAATTCTGTCACCTTCCCTCTGGGCAATATTAATGTTTTACACTTTGAAGTCAGAGTTCTTGAGCACAGCTGTTATTGCCCACTGTTCCTCTAAACACCACTGCACATAGAGGACAACCCTTTAACACCCACCCCCTCCCAGCTATCCTTGGTCCACCTCTGTGGACTTGATATACGCCAGTTCCCTCCGGCTGCTGTCCAACCATAGGGCTTCAGAGCTTAGCATGAAATTCCCCGACGTTTTCAAGCCCTCTTCTCTCCATCAGACTCCATGCACCAAGTCCTTTAATCACTTACTCTAATTCCTCTTATCTACACCTAGCTTGCACTAATCCAGTATCTCTGTGGAACAATTAGGCTTCCAATAGAGGCAATTTCTTCCACTTCCCGTGGCCAACAGGCTGACAGAGCCATAAAACAGGGCAGAGATCACAGAGACCATGCAGAACTGCGGTTCTCAGATTATTTACATTTTAAACCTGGAACTCTTTGTTCATCTCATGTTCCTCTAAAGAAGCCAAATATGCAAAGCAGATAAAGGCAGAGCTACCCGAAATGAGAGTGAGTTTGGAGGGAACCCAGAGACGCGCCCGATCTTGCTCCCCACCCCTCAGCAGTTTTAAGGGAGCCGTTTGAAAGCCAAGGCTCAAAGTCTCCACGTGTGCTCTTCCTTCTGCCTTCTGCCTGAAGTGCACCTCCCCCAAGTGTCTGCCTGGATCATCCCCTCACTCCCATCAAGTCCGTAAACAAATTCCCCTTGTGGGGGGGGTGGGGAGTGGGGTGGGGGTTTCTGGCCACTTATCTAAAGTAGCCCCCACTCCAAGTCTTCTTCCAGGCTGCTTTAGTCTTGTGTTAGTCCAGGTCCTCTAGGAAGAAAAGATGCCGAGATGGGATAAGAATTGGGAAACATTATCAGGGGAAACAAGAATGTAGAGGGAGGTCACTGGGATGGACTGGAAAAGCTGCAATGAAGGTCTGCTCCTGAGTGAAGGAGAAAGGGAAGGAAGGGAGAACAAGGGAAGGAGGGAGCGAGAAAATGAGAGAGGAGGAAAGGAGGTAAGGAGGGGAGGAGGAGGGTCTTAGACTATAATAGACTTCAAGGAAGTTTCCACAAGACCTTCAGAGAGTATTCAAGCCAAAGTTCCGCCGCATCAGTGAGCCCTGTGTCTGTCTTGGTGTTCTGCCATGCTCAGCTATTGGCAGACAGCAGACCTGAGAAGCAGGCTCCCAGACAAGCCGGGTTTCAGAATCCGGCTGCTGGAGCTCTCGGTCACTTACACACCCGGCAGACGGAGATCCAGGAGGCCTAGTCTCATGGCAGTTTCTCTTCACAGCACTTTCACTCTCTGATGTTGTGTTTAGTGCTTCTTTGTTTACTGTCGTAATCTGTGGCACCAGGGACATGCTCGGCNTCCGGCTGCTGGAGCTCTCGGTCACTTACACACCCGGCAGACGGAGATCCAGGAGGCCTAGTCTCATGGCAGTTTCTCTTCACAGCACTTTCACTCTCTGATGTTGTGTTTAGTGCTTCTTTGTTTACTGTCGTAATCTGTGGCACCAGGGACATGCTCGGCTTGCTCACTACTGTATCCTCAGCTCCTAGAAAAATTCCTGGTGCAATAGATAGAAAGTGCTCAATAAATATTTGTTGACTAGATGGATGGGTGGATGGATGGATGTGTAGATGGGTCAGTGGATGGATGGAGGGAAGGAGTGGGCTGAAAAGGAGCAATTACATGAAGAGAACAACATTAAGACCTGAAAGTGTTTGCCTCTTAGTTGTGCCCGACTCCTGATGCTGGGAAAGACTGAAGGTGGGAGGAAAAGGGGACAACAGAGGATGAGATGGCATCTCTCAAGCTTGGCATCCAACAGATGGCATCTCTGGCATCCCACAGAGGTTGGATGGCATCACCAACTCAATGGACATGAGTTTGACTCCGGGAGTTAGTGACAGCCAGGGAGGCCTGGTGTGCTGCAGTCTGTGGGGTCACAAAGAGTTGGACACGACTAAGTGGCTGAACTGAACTGAACTGTGTGCCCGACTCTTTGAGACCCCATGGGCTTTAGCCTGGCAGGCTCCTCTGTCTATGGGATTCTCCAGGTAAGACTACTGGAGTGGGTTGCCATTCACTTCTCCAGGGGATCTTCCTGACCCAGGGATCAAACCCGGGTCTCGCGCACTGCAGGCAAATTCTTTACTGTCTGAGCCACCAGGGAAGCAAAGACCTCAAAGTTGTGTTGTTAATCAAAGAGAAAACAAAAAGCCTCTTTCCACCCTGAGTTACATGGCATATGGAGAAGAAAAGTAGGCAAACTGAGGGGATTCAAGAATATTGTTTCCTTGGAGAAAAGACAGGATTCAGGGAAAGCTGAGAGCAACTCAGCCAAGAGTTTGAAGATGCAGGGAGTTTGCTGGCCGTCAGTTGCCATTCAGCTAGGCTGAAGGCTTAAATTTACTCTTCTGAAATCAAATAGTAGCAAACTGGTGGCCGTGAAAATAATCGGGAACAGATCTACCTCCTCTCCTTAGAAAATGCATACACCCACACATACTCAGATGCTGGGCTTCTTGTGTGTGGGGTAATCAATGATCTAGAAATAATGATCTAGGCCATAGCAGCCTCCACCTTACCCCCAACTCTCCACCGTAACAACACTGTTAAATAAGGCGCTTTTCTGCTACAGAAGTTCCAAACTCTGAAACTCAGATTCCATGAAGATCTGACTCCACTCTTAAAAATTCAGAGCCGAGAAGATCTGAGGCTGTTAGGACTTAAATTAGCATGGCTCTGGAAATGAGAGAAGGAGAATGGCTTCTGGGTGAGTCAATGTTGAAATCTAAAGTGACTTCTCCATTATAAGTAAGAATATTACAGCCCAAAGAATGTCTGCTCTTTTAGTTTACAGGACTCCCTCTGATTCAGTGGATTCAACTGATTTGTGTAACAAACCATAAAATTAAATGTATGGACTTAGAGAAATGAGGCTGCCAAATGGATTCTCTGAAGTAACTCAGCCTTTTTTTATTTGCTGCCCCAATTTTAGCCAAAGCTAGTGTAATGCTCTGAACATTTTCATAACAATGGAATCTCATAAGCCTCCAAGGAGCTAAGGGCAACCTCCAACTTTTAGTGACAGACTTTAGGCAGTAGCTAAGGGTTAAGTGAAGTCATTTGATGGATTTGATTATGGAAAAAGCTATCATTTCTGTCTCACTGAGCTCCAGGGATAGGGTCAGAAAAGGGGCCTTAGGGACAACAGAAGACGAGAGGGGCTTAGCATAGAAGAAGGGTCTGTAAACACCCAGCAACCCTTCCCTTCTCCACCCAAAACCTTTCATCTACATATGTGCTAGACTTTGCAGTTAGCTTTCATAAGCTCTGAATAAACAATGTGAATAGCACTAGTCAATTCCAAGGAGATGACACAATACTTGTACCAGATCCTCCATTCCCTTAAATCCCCAGGGGATTACCCATATAAGATTCACTGATATATTTCCACTTCCCAACACTGAGGGGGTTGTCTCCTAAATGGGACAGACACTGTCTGGCACACACTGTTTACTGTAGCTCCTAGTGGGAAAATAATGGAAAAATAAATACTTCAATGAACATCACACGTGGATGGACCTAGAGATTATCAAACTAAGCAAAGTAAGTCAGAGAAAGACAAATACCATATGATATCACTTATGTGCAGAATCTAAAATATGACACAGAGGAACATATCAATGAAACAGAAACAGACTCACAGGCATAGAGAACAGACTTGTGATTGCCAAAGCCAAGGGGGAGCTGAGGGAGGGAAGGATAGGGAGTTTGGGATTACCAGATGCAAACCATTATATATCGGATGGATAAACAACAAGTCCTACTGTACGGTACAGGGAATTACATTCAATATCCTGCAATAAGTCGTGATGAAAAAGCATATATATATGTATAACTGAGTCACTTTGTTGTACAGCAGAAATTAACACAGCATCGTAAATCAACTTATATGTCAATTTTTTTTTAATTTACTGAGTTCCTACTCTGTTAGACATCAGTGATAAAAATAAGAATATGAGGTCATTCTTCCCCACAAATAACTTACAGAATAATAGAAGAGAAAAACACCATAGAAATGTGAACATAATATGTTGAATCATTTAAATGCACTCACCTGCAAATGACAGAATAACCCCTAAAATGTGACTTGGGCAACAAGTGGTTATTATAATATCTCTCATATCAAAAAGTCTGAAAGATAATTTCTCAGTTTGCTTCAGCAACTCAGGGATTTCAGGGATGTGCTTCGCCCTCCCTGTGATTCTCTTTGACTTTCTCCTCATAGTTGCAAGATGGCTGCTGCTGCTCCCAACATCACTCCTCATAGAACTATTTACATTCAGTGGAAGAAATGAAAGGTGTTCTCTGAATCACTTCATTGTTGTCAGGGAAGTAAGTTTTTTCCAAGAATCCCTTAGTAGATTTCCCATCCACTCCTTTGAGTAGGATTGGATCACATCCCAGATCTTAGCTTCAAGGCAGGCTGGGAGAGAGTATCACATTTTTTCAGCCTTTGTAAGAGGCAAATTCTGCCAGCAAGTAAACAAGAGAAGCAATGACTCTGGGTAAGAAACCAACAAAATCTGGCACACGTATAGGATCCAGTGACAAAGAAGAATATGGTGAGCTGTGGAGGAAGTACAACTGTCTTGTCACGAGGAGGATCCCTGGACCTGATAACATCTAAGATGGATGTTGAAGAACAAGTCAGATTCAGCAAGATGAACATGATGATAGAAGAGTGGGGTGGAATGAGGTTCTAGGTAAAGGAACAGCATAAGCAAAGTGGGTTTTCATGGGTTCATGAAAAAAAAAACGTCAGNGAGACTGCATCCAAGTACTGCATTTCGGACTCTTTTGTTGACCATGATGGCTACTCCATGTCTTCTGAGTGAAGAAAAATAAAAATGAATTAGGGATGGGATATCTTTTGCAATTTTAAATAGTACTCTCAGCTGGTGGTAGTTGTGCAAAGACCCAAAGGAAATGAAGAGACAAGTTCTGTGAGTATTGACTGGAACAGAATAGTAGGTAAAGGGAAGAGCAGATGCTAAGTGCTGAGGAAGAGAAATTCACAGTGTATGTAGTATGTGCGTACACTGGTGAGAATGAGTCACTGATAGCTGCTTGAGGGAGGGTGGGAAATTGTGAGTGTCCTTGATAAGCAGAAGGGGATAAAAATCTAGCATACCAGAGAAGCCAGCCCAAAAGAGGGGTGTGAACAGTTCAACCAATAATATTAAGGAAGACTGATTACAAGGGACCAGNTATGTGCGTACACTGGTGAGAATGAGTCACTGATAGCTGCTTGAGGGAGGGTGGGAAATTGTGAGTGTCCTTGATAAGCAGAAGGGGATAAAAATCTAGCATACCAGAGAAGCCAGCCCAAAAGAGGGGTGTGAACAGTTCAACCAATAATATTAAGGAAGACTGATTACAAGGGACCAGATATGGGCAAACTGGTAGAAAAAGTGGTGGGAATTTTGGAAGTTTACTCTGTTGCTTAAGATTTCTCCTTGAAATAGGAATCAGGTTTGTCCATTGACAGGGAGGGGAAAGGAGGGGCGGAGAGTCTTAGAGGCATGAGGAGAGAGGATAAGCTCTTAAATAGCTGTCTAGAAAAGGGAGGTTTGTTAAGCAATATTGATTCCATCCGTGTGACACCACACCATCCTTTCTTCTTCTCCAGCCATGTTCAGGGTCACGTTCAGATTCAAGAAGAGAGAGCACAGTTGGATTTAACAAGGGTTGAGGTTTAGCCAGACACCTAAATGAAGGAGAAAGTGGCAGATTTGTTGCAGCTGTATGCAAGAGTAATGATTATGAAAGATCAGGAATTTTAAGCTCAGTTAAAAGGACATGCTGCTAAGTCGCTTCAGTCGTGTCCGACTCTGTGCGACCCCATAGACGGCAGCCCACCAGGCTCCCCNCCTTGCAGTCCAAGGGACTCTCAAGAGTCTTCTCCAACACTACAGTTCAAAAGCATCAGTTCTTCAGCATGGGCCAAAACTTGTTTTGGAGAAACTTGGAAGTTGAAGGTGCTTTTAGCCCTTTTACAAATTTGAAAAGATATTAAAAAGCGATAATATTCTGTGGTATATAAAAATGTAATGAAGCTTAAATTTTAGTGTCCAGAAATAAAATGCACTGGAACACAGCCAGTGTAATTTGTCTACCTGTTGCCTGTGGTTGCTTTCATAAGAGCTGTAACAGAGTCAATATTTTGCCTAATAAATAACATTTTTCTTAATTAGTAATACTACTGTAAACCTAATATACTTGCAATTAGCCTTTTTCAGACAATGTTTGCCAACCTAGCAGACAGGAAAACCCTCCATGGTACTGTGGAACCAAACACTGCTTCCTGATCTAGAATAACATTGTCTGTGTGAGTGTGCCCAGTAGTGTCTGACTCTTTGTGAACCCACGGATTGTAGCCCACTAGGCTCCTCAGTCCACAGCATTTTTCAAGCANATTAGCCTTTTTCAGACAATGTTTGCCAACCTAGCAGACAGGAAAACCCTCCATGGTACTGTGGAACCAAACACTGCTTCCTGATCTAGAATAACATTGTCTGTGTGAGTGTGCCCAGTAGTGTCTGACTCTTTGTGAACCCACGGATTGTAGCCCACTAGGCTCCTCAGTCCACAGCATTTTTCAAGCAAGAATACTGGAGTGGCTTGCTATTTTCTACTCCAGCAGATCAGCCCACCTCAGGGATCGAATCCACATTTCTTTCATCTCTTGCATTGGCAGGTGTGTTCTTTACTGCTAGTGCCACTGGGAAAGCCCTCAGAATAACATGAAGTGCTTCTATGTTCACACTAAATAATAAGTCATTCAGGAAACATTATTTTAAAATTTTCTTTTTAAAGTCTTAAGATTTTATACTTTATTTTTTTAATTAATTTTTTTTTAACTTTACAATACTGTATTGGTTTTGCCATACGTTGACATGAATCTGCCACAGGTGTAAATGAGTTCCCAACCCTGTATACTATCATGTAAGAAACGAACCATCAGTCTAGGTTCGATACAGGATACAGATTTTATACTTTAAACTGCTGGAATAATACTTGCCTTTAATAACAAATCAAAGGATTGAGATCCTTTTAGGAAAAAGATAAAATCTTTTAAACAAAACTGCAAATCTCTCTACCAGGAATAAAAAATTGTAACAGTTTGATGTATGTGCTCACAAATTGCTGTATGATTAATCAAACAGAAACAAGCAGTCATGGAGTATGGGTACTGTGTTGTGTATATGTGTAAGAACCATACATTATATAGCAATCTGCAACTTGGACAGTTGCAGGTAGAGCTTACATAGCCCATTGCTTTCAGCAATTCTTAGTAGCTTATAGTTTAAATACACCATAATTTATGCAGCCATTCACTTTTGGACGTACACGCATTGTACTTTCAATCTTCTAACTCAGCTGCAGCAAACAATGCTTCATACAAATCCTTGAGTAATGGAGTTTTTATTTCTGTAAGACAGATTCCTGGATGTAGAAATGCTGTATCAAAAAATTTGTATAATTAAAGAAATTCTTTTCTTTTTATTAATATGAAGAATGTAAATACCCCTTTAAGAATATTTAAAAAGTTAAGTACATTTTGTAATATCTTGCTTTTTAAATGAAAAGTCCATATTTTAGAGAGGAGAAAAATCCATTTATATTAATTTATAGATTTAGTGCCCTTCTTTGCTTTATTTCCGGTTATCTGTTTTGAATTGAACATCATCTGATTCTGTTTTTTCAATTTCAATATTTTTTGTTATCATTTTCTTGATTTAATGCTTTCATGCTTTTACTTTCAATTTTTCTGAGACACAATTTTAGTTGTGTTACTTGTACAGAATAAATAGCTTGCTTTGGTTTATTCAACCAGGTGTGAATCTTTAATAGGTTACTTCACCTTTCACTTAAAAATTGATTAAACTGAAATAACAAGTAAATATTTTAAAATCTTATTTTCTATTTAGGATGTTTCCTAGACTCTATATTTCCTCACAGAACTTCTTCTTCTTCTTCTTCTTCTTTTTTTTTTTTTGCTTTGTTTTATGTAGAATAGGGTGAACATGGCTGTTTTTAAGGTTTCTAATCTATTTTTACTTCTTCCAGTGAGAATCTTTGCAACACTTAACCCTTTATCTTCTTGTATAACCGAAGTGAGTGCCTCTACTAATGTCTTATTTTGAAAGATAATAACATAAACATTAACTCCAATTAAAATAAGCAAATTTATACTAAAAAAATATAAAAGTGGACATTTAATTTCCAAAAAAAAGAGAACATAAACATAATTCTACACATTTGCCTTCTTCCTTTTATAGATTTGTTGTTGTTTAGTTGCTAAGTCATGTCCAACTCTTTGAGACCCTATGGACTGTAGCCCACCAGGCTCCTCTGTCCATGGGATTTCCAGGAAAGAGTACTGGAGTGGGTTGCCATTACCTTCTATAAGGGATCTTCCGACCCAGGGATCGAACCCACATTTCTTGATCTCCCGCATTGGCAGGTGCAGTCTTTACTGCTTGAGTCATTGCGGAAACCCAAAGGAAGCCTTAGTATATTCTAAAGAACTTACTTTGTATGTAAAGTTTTTCTTTTGCATTGTGATAAATTTAGGAATCGATCACATCAGTTTAACACTAGAAATCTCAATAGTTTGAAACCTAATAAAATTAGTTCTAACTAATGCATTCATCTTTGCATGAAATGTTCCCCTGGTATCTCTAATTTTCTTGAAGAGATCTCTAGTCTTTCCCATTCTGTTGTTTTCCTTTATTTCTTTGCACTAATCACTGAGGAAGGCTTTCTTATCTCTCCTTGCTATTCTTTGGAATTCTGCATTCAGATGCTTATATCTTTCCTTTTCTCCTTGGCTTTTCGCTTCTCTTCTTTTCACAGTTATTTGTAAGGCCTCCCCAGATAGCTATTTTGCTTTTTTGCATTTCTTTTTCATGGGGATGGTCTTGATTCCTGTCTCCTGTACAATGTCATGAATCTACATCCATAGTTCATCAGGCACTCTGTCTATCAGATCTAGTCCCTTAAATCTATTTCTCACTTCCACTGTATAATCAAAAGAGATTTGATTTGGGTCATACCTGAATGGTCTAGTGGGTTTCCCTATTTTCTTCAATTTAAGTCTGAATTTGGTAATAAGGAGTTCGTGATCTGAGACACAGGCGGCTCCCAGTCTTTTTTTTGCTGACTGTATACAGCTTCTCCATCTTTGGCTGCAAAGAATATAATCAATCTGATTTCGGGTTGACCATTTGGTGATGTCCATGTGTAGAGTCTTTTGTGTTTTTGGAAGAGAGTGTTTTTTATGATGAGTGCGTTCTCTTGGCAAAACTCTATTAGCCTTTGCCCTGCTTCATTCCATATTCCAAGGCCAAATTTGCCTGTTACTTCAGGTGTTTCTTGACTTCCTACTTTTGCATTCCAGTCCCCTATAATGAAAAGGACATCTTTTTTGGGTGTTAGTTCTAAAAGGTCTTGTAGGTCTTCATAGAATTGTTCAACTTTAGCTTCTTCAGCATTACTGGTTGGAGCATAGACTTGGATTACCGTGCTATTGAATGGTTTGCCTTGGAGATGAACCGAGATCATTCTGTNGTTCAACTTTAGCTTCTTCAGCATTGCAGTTTGGGGCATAGACTTGGATTACTGTGATATTGAATGGTTTGCCTTGGAAACGAACAGAGATCATTCTGTCGTTTTTGAGATTGCACCCAAGTACTGCATTTCGGACTCTTTTGTTGACCATGATGGCTATTCCATTTCTTCTGAGTGAAGAATAATAAAAATGAATTATGTAGGGGAAATCTTTTGCAATTTTAAATAGTACACTCAGCTGGTGGTAGTTGTGCAAAGACCCAAAGGAAATGAAGAGACAAGTTTTGTGAGTATTGACTGGAACAGAATGGTAGGTAAAGGGAAGAGCAGATGCTAAGTCCTGAGGAAGAGAAATTCACTGTGTATGTAGTATGTGTGTACACTGGTGAGAATGAGTCACTGATAGCTTCTTGAGGGAGAGTGAGAAATTGTGAGGTTGTCCTTGATAAGCAGAAGGGGATAAAAATCTAGCATACCAGAGAAGCCAGCCCAAAAGAGGGATGTGAACAATTCAGCCAATAATATTAAGGAAGACTGATTACAGGGGACCAGATATGGGCAAACTGGTAGAAAAAGTGGTGGGAATTTTGGAAGTTTACTCTGTTGCTTAAGATTTCTCCTTGAAATAGAAATCAGGTTTGTCCGTTGAGAGAGAGGGGAAGGGAGGGGCGGAGAGTCTTAGAGGCATGAGGAAAGAGGATAAGCTCTTAAATAGCTGACTAGAAAAGGGAGGTTTGTTAAGCAACATTGATTCCATCCTTGTGACACCTCATCACCCTTTCTTCTTCTCCAGCNAAATCAGGTTTGTCCGTTGAGAGAGAGGGGAAGGGAGGGGCGGAGAGTCTTAGAGGCATGAGGAAAGAGGATAAGCTCTTAAATAGCTGACTAGAAAAGGGAGGTTTGTTAAGCAACATTGATTCCATCCTTGTGACACCTCATCACCCTTTCTTCTTCTCCAGCCATGTTCAGGGTCACGTTCAGATTCAAGAACAGAGAGCACAGTTGGATTTAACAAGAGTTGAGTTTTCGCCAGACACCTACAATGAAAGAGAAAGCGGCAGATTTGTTGTAGCTGTATGCAAGAGTAATGATTATGAAAGATCAGGGGTTTTAAGCTCAGTTAAAAGGACATGCTGCTAAGTTGCTTCAGTTGTGTCTGACTCTGTGCGGCCCCATAGACAGCAGCCCACCAGGCTCCGCCGTCCCTGGGATTCTCCAGGCAAGAACACTGGAGTGGGTTGCCATTTCCTTCTCCAAAGCATGAAAGTGAAAAGCGAAAGTGAAGTCGCTCAGTCGTGTCCAACTCAGTGACCCCATGAACTGCAGCCTACCAGGCTCCTCCATCCATGGGATTTTCCAGGCAAGAGTACTAGAGTGGGGTGCCAGCTAAAAGACATGAGGATACAACAAAATAAGAGACTTATTTTGAAAACATAATAGGATCACTGGATAGCAAGTCCCAGTGAAGTCAAACAAGCATTCAGTTCAGTTGCTCAGTCATATCTGACTCTTTGCAACCCCATGGACTGGAGCACGCCAGGCCTCCCTGTCCATCACCAACTCCCAGAGTTTACTCAGACTCATGCCCACTGAGTCAGTGATGCAATCCAACCATCTCATCTTCTGACATCCCCTTCTCTTCCTGCCTTCAATCTTTCCCAGCATCGGGGTCTTTTCCAATGAATCAGTTCTTAGCATCATGTGGCCAGAGTATTGGAGTTTCATCTTCAGCATCAGTCCTTCAAATGAATATTCAGGACTGATTTCTTTTAGGATTGACTAGTGTGATCTCCTTGCAGTCCAATGGACTCTCAAGAGTCTTCAACACCACAGTTCAAACAAGCATTAGNGTCTTTTCCAATGAATCAGTTCTTAGCATCATGTGGCCAGAGTATTGGAGTTTCATCTTCAGCATCAGTCCTTCAAATGAATATTCAGGACTGATTTCTTTTAGGATTGACTAGTGTGATCTCCTTGCAGTCCAATGGACTCTCAAGAGTCTTCAACACCACAGTTCAAACAAGCATTAGAGTCAACAAATGGAAGAATTAAACTGGAAAGTTAGATGGCCACAAAGAATGGGATTCTTTAAAATTTGAATTGTGAAGGGAGTACAATTAGTTCTGATGCCATGGTCCAGGTTGTGTTATCCAATATGGTACAGACTAACTGTAGGTGACTATTTAAATTTTAAAGCTTAAAATCCAGTTCTTTAATTACACTAGCTACATTTCAAGTACCCAATGGCCATGTGTGGCTACTGGTTTGTTGGAGAGGACAGATAAAGAATATTTCCATCAACACAGACAGGTCTGTTGGGCAGCAGTGTTCTAGGGTGTGTCATGGGCATTCACGGCTCAGCTAAGATGATAGGAAGACCACTGGAGGGCCCTGGACCATCTACACAGACAGTGAAATCACCAAGAACCAGGACAGGAGTATCTTTGGAGAGCATGACAACGAGCCAGAAGCTAAAATCTTTAAGGTCTGAGTGCGACCTGCACTCCAACTGCTCTGGGGAGAATATTAAACGTTGCTTTTTTAGTGAGGAAACAGTCAAATTGTCTAGAAGGACCACAAGGGAACAATTAGGATACCTACTTTGAATATTCATTGGAAGGACTGATGCTGAAGCTGAAGCTCCAGTATTTTGGCCACCTGATATGAAGAGCTGACTTATTGGAAAAGACCTTGATGCTGGGAAAGATTGAGGGTAGGAGGAGAAGGAGGTAACAGAGGATGATGGTTGGATGGCATCACTGACTCAATGGACATGAGTTTTGAGCAAACTCTGGGAGATAGTGAAGAACAGGGAAGCCTGGCGTGCTATAGTTCATGGAGTCACAAAGAGTCAGACACAACTTATCAGCTGAACAACAACCCCACATCTAGGTCAATGTGCCGGAAGATTACAGGAAAGGGCTACAAGGAAAACCATGGCCTTGGTGAGACCCAGTCTGTAGGAGGAAAAAAGTGAAGGGCTTATTCAAAGATTGTTGAGGATACAGGAGATTTTGTTGATCGCTGATCATGGGCCCCAGAGCAATAGCNAGGTCAATGTGCCGGAAGATTACAGGAAAGGGCTACAAGGAAAACCATGGCCTTGGTGAGACCCAGTCTGTAGGAGGAAAAAAGTGAAGGGCTTATTCAAAGATTGTTGAGGATACAGGAGATTTTGTTGATCGCTGATCATGGGCCCCAGAGCAATAGCAAAACAGTTTCAGGAGACAGGGGCAATACTCGATAAGTTCATGGAAGGGGAGATGCAGAGCTGGATGGGGATGAAGATCAGCAAGATGAGGGGCATCTTGGGAACCTTGGTTCTTTGTGGCAACTTGCGTAAACAGCAGTAACAAAGCGAGATTGATCGTGTTGGCCCCAAAGCAGTAGGTAGGAGAAACCGTGAGTGTTGAAGGAGAAACAGGGCTCTTGCCAGAGGCATAGAGAATTCTGAAATATCCCTTTCACTTCCTCCTGACGTCATATAAAGACCATGAAAGGACCCAGATCTTGGTACCTCTTGACTGCAGGCAGTAGGGGAGGAGGCCTGGCCTTCCCCTGAAAACATGGAGCACTCTCACTCTTTTTTTTTTTTTTTTTTTCTTTTTGCCATGCCCCAAAGCTTGTGGGAACTTAGTTCCCTAACCGGGGATCAAATCCAGGACCCTGCAGTGAAACCTTGGGGTCCTAACCATTGGGCCACCAGGAAATTTCTAACCCTCTTGACTTCTTAAACCTGCAACTGGAAACCCCTGAATGTAGAAACAGCCCTGGAAAAGGAGGCTGCCAGAAGCAGGAGCAAGCTTCAGGGATTCCGCAGTAGAAATCTATCTGAGTTCAAATACAGACTCTGTCACTTACTACCCGGCACCCTGGAGCAAGTCTTTTCACTTCTCTGAGTCTACGCTCCCTGATATTCAGATTTTCCTGCTTATCTTCCATACTATGGCTTCAGTCTAGAAGTTTCCTCCCCCTTTTCCAAGCCAAGGGAATGGCTACAATCTGCTACTTGAAGATACACACCTTGACTAATGACCCTTGGTCATTCAGAATACTCTAAATATTGTAAAGGTCCTGAGAAGCCCTGTGGTTTTAAATAATTTGTCTAGTCACACAAAGCAAATCCATGACTGCCTAAGCTAGAGGTGGGGATTGGATTGACTGCAAAGGGGCAAGAGGAAACAGACATATTCATGGGGTAATGGACGTATTCTGTTCCTTGATTGGGACGGTATGCAACATACACGCATGGATGCCTTGTTGTGGTCGCTCAGTCACCAAGTCGTGTCTTACTCTTTGCAACCCCATGGACAGCAGCACCCCAGGCTTCCCTGTCCTTCACTGTCTCCTGGAGTTTGCTCAGATTCATGTCCATTGAGTCGGTGATGCTATCTAACCATTTCATCCTCTGATTGAAGGCATATGGATGTATACGTATGTCAAAATGCATTGAGCAGTACACATAATGTATATTTTGTTATGTGTAAATTACACCTCATTTAATGTAATTATAATTGGTTTTTATTTGACTTTGGAGAGTTTTTTTCATTGCTATTCCCTCAAAAGGCTTAATTCTTTAAAATATTATCTGAGAAGCACCACTGAGTTCACTTCCTGTGACTGCTGTAAAAAAATTACCACAAACATAGTGGCTGAAAAAGAAACACAAATTTATTCTCTTACAGTTTCTGGAGGTCACAAGTCTGAAACAGATCTCACTTGGCCTAAACCAAGGTGTATGTTTTTTTGGAGGCTCCAGGGGAGAGTCTGCTTCCTTGACTTTCCCAGGGATTGCGCGCATCTCTCGGCTCATGGCCTCTTTCTTCCTTTACAGTGTCAGCAATCACATGACTCCAACCTGCACTTCCATCTCCAACTCTCCTAACCTGACTCTGACACTTTCATTTTCCTCTTTCACTCCTAGGACTCTTGGGATTACTACATTGCATCCACTCAAATAACCCAGGAGCGGGAATTCCCTGGTGGTCCAGTGGTCAGGACTTTGCCCTCTCACTGCCAAGGGCCAGGGTTCAATCTCTGATCAGGGAACTGAGAGTCCACAAGCTAAGTGATATGACCAAAAAAAAAAAAAAAAANTGATTGGGACGGTATGCAACATACACGCATGGATGCCTTGTTGTGGTCGCTCAGTCACCAAGTCGTGTCCTACTCTTTGCAACCCCATGGACAGGCTTCCCTGTCCTTCACTGTCTCCTGGAGTTTGCTCAGATTCATGTCCATTGAGTCGGTGATGTTATCTAACCATTTCATCCTCTGGTTGAAGGCATATGGATGTATACATATGTCAAAATGCATTGAGCAGTACACATAATGTATATTTTGTTATGTGTAAATTATATCTCATTTAATGTAATTATAATTGGTTTTTGTTTGACTTTGGAGAATCTTTTTCATTGCTATTCCCTCAAAAGGCTTAATTCCTTAAAATATTATCTGAGAAGCACCACTGAGTTCACTTCCTGTGACTGCTGTAAAAAAATTACCACAAACATAGTGGCTGAAAAAGAAACACAAATTTATTCTCTTACAGTTTCTGGNTTTTTCATTGCTATTCCCTCAAAAGGCTTAATTCCTTAAAATATTATCTGAGAAGCACCACTGAGTTCACTTCCTGTGACTGCTGTAAAAAAATTACCACAAACATAGTGGCTGAAAAAGAAACACAAATTTATTCTCTTACAGTTTCTGGAGGTCACAAGTCTGAAACAGATCTCACTTGGCCTAAACCAAGGTGTATGTTTTTTTGGAGGCTCCAGGGGAGAGTCTGCTTCCTTGACTTTTCCGGGGATTGCACGCATCTCTCGGCTCATGGCCCCTTTCTTCCTTTACAGTGTCAGCAATCACATCACTCCAACCTGCACTTCCATCCCCAACTCTCCTAACCTGACTCTGACACTTTCATTTTCCTCTTTCACTCCTAGGACTCTTGGGATTATTACATTGCATCCACTCAAATAACCCAGGACCGGGAATTCCCTGGTGGTCCAGTGGTCAGGACTTTGCCCTCTCACTGCCAAGGGCCAGGGTTCAATCTTTGATCAGGGAACTGAGAGTCCAAAAGCTAAGTGACATGACCAAAAAAAAAAAAAAAAAAA
>SJYA01002090.1:1315264-1378268 GCA_006410615.1 Neotragus moschatus
GTTTTGGCCTTTGCACTTGGCATGTGGGATCTTAGTTCCTCAACCAGAGACAAAACCCACGGCCCCTGCAGTAGAAGTGTGGCGTCTTGGCCACTGGACCGCCAAGGAAATCCCTTGGTGCTGTCTCTTCACTGTTACCTCCACCATCCCTTAATCTATGCACAAATGCAATCAGACTGTATGTAACCTTTTGATACTGGCTTCTACTCAGCATAATGCCTTTGAGGCTCATCTAAGTTTGTTGTGTGCATTAATATTTATTTCTGCCTCATGGCATCATTCCTATTTATTACTGAGTTGTATTACATTGTATGAATGTACTACAGATTGTATATCCATTCAACTGCTGAAGGACCTTTGAGTTGTTTCTGGTTTGGGATGATTACAATGAGAGCTGTTACATGTGTTCAGGTTTTGTGTGAACTCAAGTTTTCACTTCATTTCTCAGGACTGAGGTTGTTGAGACATATGTCTAACTTCATAAGAAACTATCAACATGTCTTCCAGAGAAGTTGAACCATTTTTTATTCCCACCAACAATGTGGAAGGGTTCCAGTTACCCTGTATCCTTATCAGTACTTAGTATTGTCAGTATTTTTATTTAGCCTTTCTGATACGTATGTAACCCATTCCAGTATCCTTGCCTGGAGAATCCCATGGACAGAAGAGCCTGGAAGGCTATAGTCTTTAAGGTCGCAAAGAATCAGACACAACTGAAGCGACTTGGCGTGTCTGATACATAGGTAGTTGTATCTCATTATAGCTTTGTTTTTCCCTAATGACCAATGATGCTGAGCATCTTTCAGTGTGCTTATTTGCCTTCCATGTATTCTGTGTAGTGATATATCTAGGTCTTTTGCCCAGTTTTAAATTAGATTCTCTGTTTTAAGTTTTGTATATTTTAGATACAAATTTCTTTGTAACATATGCGATCTGCAAAACAGTTTCTCCCAGTCTCTAGACTATTATTTTATTTTCTGAATACTGTCTTTCACACAGTAAAAGTTTTTAATATTGATGATGTCCCATTTATTGATTTTTTTTCTTTTATGAATGATGATTTTGTTATCATTAATAAGAACTCTTTTGCCTAACTCCAGGTCATGAAGATTTTCTCATATTAAGTCTTTGAACAATAAATCACATATTTAATACCCAAGGAATTGTAACTGTCTAAAGAAATTAACCTGTACATTTTAGTTATGAAAATCCAGATTGTCCTATGGATTCACTTATTCATTCACTCCACAGATATTTAATAAGTGGAAAGTCATCACCAGTAAAACAAAGATGACTACAATTTGGTCCACAATAGTAGTTGCCACTAATTGAGGGTCTAGGATCAGTGGCCATATTAATATTAATATTTGATATTAATTAATTATTGATAATAATAATTGGTTATCAATAATCAGTGGCCATATTAATTATCAATAACCTCCAATATAGGAGAGGAACTTGAAACTTAGAAAAGTTAAGCAATTTTCCAGCCACACAGGCAGGAAGTAGTAGACTTAGGGTTCGATAAATCCAGTGCTCTCAGGTATGGGAAGTTTCTTTCATTTCTAGCAATAGGAAACAATTCAATCTACCTAAGTGGTTAAAAAAAAAATAGAGAAGTGGTCCACAGACATTTCACAGAACCAACCCAGTGGCTAAACAAGCATATCTTGAAAGGAAAAAGTCAAGGAACTTCAAAGATCTAGCTAGCAGGAAAAGTGAGATATCCCCTTTGAATGAAGCCTCTTCGATTATTTTCAGCCCTTGCTTATGCCCTTTCTAGGTTCAATTTCCTGGAGCAATCATCTGATTGACCATCTGTGGGTCATGTGGCGATCTATTGCCCAAAGAATGNTGAAAGGAAAAAGTCAAGGAACTTCAAAGATCTAGCTAGCAGGAAAAGTGAGATATCCCCTTTGAATGAAGCCTCTTCGATTATTTTCAGCCCTTGCTTATGCCCTTTCTAGGTTCAGTTTCCTGGAGCAATCATCTGATTGACCATCTGTGGGTCATGTGGCGATCTATTGCCCAAAGAATGATGGAACCTTCATTGACAGCCCCACCAAGACTATATCCAGTTAGGGGCATAGTCTCTTTTCCTTGTTGAATGGAATATCAAGGTGCTATTACTAAAGGAAAATGGGAAGAATTGATCCTGGGACAGTAAAAAAAAAAAAAAAAGATGCCAACTAATGCAATGACTTCCAAAATTTTTGACCATGATCCATGTTAAGAAATCTATTAATAGTTCACCAACGTGTAAATGTATTCGCGTATGACCAAAATGAAATTTTCATATGACAGTATGTGCCCTTACAATGTGTAGTACAGTCTGATATGTCACACTTAGTTCCTTTCACTTTTGAAAAACGAATATCAGAAACCCTTCTTGGGTCAGAACCTGCACACTGCACTTACCATGGTTTCCTTCCTCTCCTTATCCATGAAGACTTCAGAAGGAAAGCATAAAGTGATGAGCTCCATAATGTCCCTCCAGAGAACATCAACCCAACCATCTCACCAAACGGATGTGTGAACAGAGATGTAAAACTCCCGTGAATAAGAAAAGGCTGATAAAAGACGCTAGTTTTCCCGCAGAAGTAGACCTTGAAACAAAGATGGGAGCCCAAGTAGCTTATTTGTGAAGTGATCCCAGGAAGGACAGGGAGGGGGTGAGAAAGTGAGACGGGGAAGGGAGGAAGGCCAGCAAAGGGTTCTTGATGAGTCATCTGAGGCTCGGTCAGACAGGACACCTGCTGATAAACAGCTGCAGAACATGCTTCAGGATCATCGCACCAAAGGCCAGGGACACTGGGATGTTCATCCACCAACCACATCTTTCCTTGGAAGCAGGTCCCCAAAGCCATTAATTTCCCAACACATCCACCTGCCACCAAGTGAGGACCAAGTGCCTGTGGCTGGAGAACACCGTCAGGTAGAGAAATGCAGAAAGATTTGGGCTGTATGGGAATTTTCTGCAGACGACCTCCAGGTAGGTCAGGAGGATACAGTTTGAAGGTCTCCTGTTGTGTATGACCGGCAGAGAGAAGGAGCAGCTCAGGAAACCATTTTCAGTCATGAACACCTACCTGCCTTCCTTCCCAGGACCAGACACACCCTCATCTTCCATAGCACCTGGGAATCCCTATGACTATCAGTCCTCTGAATTCTAAATGTACCAAGTTCATTTCAGCCTGGACGCCTAGTTTCCCACTTCAGCAGTGTTGAATGAAGACAGGAAATCCAGCCAACCATCTCACCAGCCCTACCTGGCCCCTCTGATTCTCAGTCAACATCTCAGAGACGGTCTCATTTTCCAGCCACTGATCTCTACCACAACATCTCAGGAAGTCTTTATCTACCGTCTCCCTCCTCTTAGTGTCCGAAGAGAATATGTTTCTGCTCCTATGTGGGTGTCACTGAAAACAAATGTCCAGGACTCAGAGGAACACTCCAGCACACAGACCTTGATTAATTCCCAGCTATTCATCAGACTAAACCACGGAAGACAGACTGAATTTGGGAGTCAGGTCCCATGGAATGGGACTAGACTCGGCATTGAGTACAGAGTACCAGACCCTTAATCAACAGTGCTGGAGGGCAGTGGGTCTCACGCCAGGTTGCACACCATCATCTGAAGAGCTGTTAAAGAATGCTGATTTCCCACGGGGAATGGGGTGGATCCTAGGCACCAGTATACATATTTTTAATTCTATAGATTCTAATGTGCAGGAGGTAGAAGATGGAACAGGAGGGAAGGAAGAACATTTCCTGGGGTTTGGTTTTGTTTAGGTAACCTTCATGTCTCATTTCATTCTTTCTACCCTGCTATATGTTNGCTGTTAAAGAATGCTGATTTCCCACGGGGAATGGGGTGGATCCTAGGCACCAGTATACATATTTTTAATTCTATAGATTCTAATGTGCAGGAGGTAGAAGATGGAACAGGAGGGAAGGAAGAACATTTCCTGGGGTTTGGTTTTGTTTAGGTAACCTTCATGTCTCATTTCATTCTTTCTACCCTGCTATATGTTTCATATCACTGTACCCATTTCAAAGATAAGAAAACTGAGGCTGAGGGAAATAAAGTAACTCCCTCAAGTTCCCATTGTTACGAGCAAAAGCCCCAAGCTTACTATTCAAGACTGAATGCATTATTTTTTCTACTCCATCATATTTATCTCCCAAGGAAATTTTTTAAGAAAATTGATGGTGAAGGAAAGGGGCAGGAAAAAAATTGAAATCAAGGGTGTCACTGGAAAAATTAACACTGGCCTAAGGAAGGCATGGTAGAAGAGGCTCTGGAGGCAGTGAGAAGCCCTGGATAGCCAAGGCTGTTCACAGTCCCAAGAAGAATGAGGCAATGCCACCAAAGGGGGATGGAGTACCAGCTAACCTGCCTTGTCCCAGTGTCCCCCAGGGCTAGCCCTGCTCTCAAGGTCTTGCCTCCAAAGTTAGCTCAATGGACCATTTTCCCATCAGACCCTGAACTGTGACTGGGGACGTCACGGCACGCCAGCTCCTGTTTGAGAGCCTCTCGGCATGATTGATCTTCTTCCTCTTCTCCGTGGCCTCCAGGCTGGCTATATTCAGCGGAGAGAATAAACTGACAACCCAGCAACCAGCCTTTCCTCATTTCTGCAACTGATTTCTCTATTCTCTGTATCTGCTTGGCTCTCCAAGCCCAGCAGCCCATCTGGTGCAAGAGATATCCTGCTGCTTGCAGCCTCCTCTGGGACTGCTCGAAGATAGGAGAGGCCTCAGCCGTTTCAACTCTATGTGTTTGTGCCATGAAACTGAATTTTATTTAAGCATCACATTTGGAGAAGGAAAAGGCGCTTCAGTCTTTGCTTTCTCAATAGTTTCTTTCAGCAACAACAAGATGCCTAATCCACTAAGGCAATCCTCAAAAGGAAAACTTCAAAACTAAAATCTCCCGAGCAGGCTGTGCTTCCAAAATCCAAGAGAACCTCTCAGTGAATATTGGAAAAATGTAGAGTTAAGAGGGACCCTATAGATCATCTCTTAGAAGGGGAAGCCAAGACCCAAGTGGGGGAGTGACTTGTGTGCTACCATGGCAAGGAGGGTGCTTTGACCTCTTGTCCCCATGGGATGTTCTAGCAGGCAGGAGCAGTGAACTGGGGACAAGCAGAAAGGCAGCATGCTGAAGGTGATGATTCATGTTGAGAAAGGTGCACATTTCACCATCCTGTGCATCTATACACACATGACCGAAAAATGTGTACAGAATGTAGGGTTGGCACCAAGGAAAATAGTGGAGCTAAAGCCTGCCGGCTTAGCCGCAACTGTGAAGAAAACAAAGTGATCTTCGCTATTTACCAAGCCATCCTTCCCAAGTTGACTAATCCCAGGGCCACCATACTGCCTAACTCCAGGGTGTCCACCTCACACAGTACTGTTCATCTGTATTTTAACAAGGTGGAAGAATAAGAGCACAAATATAGCTATTATTTTTCTTGTTCTGCATTAACAGCAGGAACTGAGGCATTTATTGATAACTACGGGATTCATTAAAAACAAATAGTAACTGAACATCCCATCTTGAAATGTGACTTTCAAAATTCAAAAGAATGAATCTATAAAAGCAGGTTAATCACAAAGATCATTAAAAGAGAAAGAGGCCCTTCAGGAAGAGCTCCCTTAGGCACTCATACAGGCGTTATTCTCAGTGCTTTATGTATGAGAAGTCTCACAACAGCTCCATGACATAGGCATTATTATTTATTATACAGATGAGGAAACTGAGGTGTAGAGTCATCAAGTAACTGGCAAGTAACTCACATAGCTGGGAAGTGGCAAAGGGATTCAAAGGCAGCAACCTTGCTTCCAGCACCATGTGCGTGACTGTTTACATCAGGGGTCCCCAGCCCCTGGGTCTTGGAGCTGTACCAGGAACCAGGCTGCACAGCAGGAGGCAAGCAGCGTGCAGGCAAGCGAAGCTTCATCTGTATTTACAGCCACTCCCATCACTCGCATTAGCGGCTGAGCTCTGCTTGCTCTCTGATCAGCAGCAGCATAATAAATGTAATGGGCTTGAATCATCCATCCCCTGGTCTGTGGATAAATTGTCTTCTATGAAACTGATCCCAGGTGCCAAAAATTTTGGGGACCGCTGATTTATATCACTCCTTTTTCAAGAATCAATTAATCAATGTTATCTGCTTCTTAGAGCTGTGAGAGCAGCTGGATCCTGTTCCATTTCCCTCAGATCACTGCAGGTGGCCAGCATGAAGTCTGCATTGGGGAGACCATGACCAGGTGATATCGCTCCCATGATGTAGGAAGGTGATGGAAACCACCATGGGAAATCTACAATGATTTCCGCTGCTCCAGGAAATTTACAATGAATGACATCATCAGGGAAGCACAGTTCTGGACAAGAGTCCCAGCAACTCCAAACATCACAAAGAAGCTCATGGGGGAGGTTCTGGGCCTCTGGGAGCTCCTTCCCAACCCCCAGTCCCAACCCTCCTTTGGGGAGGTGGAGTAAAAAGGAAAGGGAGAAAAAAATGCTTTAAGCCCCTCTTCTATAGGCCAACAACAAACATTCAGAATAACTNATTTACAATGAATGACATCATCAGGGAAGCACAGTTCTGGACAAGAGTCCCAGCAACTCCAAACATCACATGGAAGCTCATGGGGGAGGTTCTGGGCCTCCGGGAGCTCCTTCCCAACCCCCAGTCCCAACCCTCCTTTGGGGAGGTGGAGTAAAAAGGGAAGGGAGAAAAAAATGCTTTAAGCCCCTCTTCTATAGGCCAACAACAAACATTCAGAATAACTTTGAGACCCCCTCCAGACCTCCCAACCAACAGAGAGAGGAGAGATTTTTTTAATTCATCCCACTCTGCAATTTTAAGCAATTCACACCACATCTCTGAGCCTCAGTTTTTTCATCTCTATAGACCCATCATATACACATGTGTAAGAATTAAATTGAAGACATTCTCTGGCAATTTCATGGTTAGGACTCCAAAATTTCACTGCCAAGGGTCTGGGTTCAATCCCTGGTCAGGCAACTAAGACCCCACAAGCCAAGTTGCATGGTCAAAAAAAATGAAATTTAGATGAGTGGTGAAAAGGGCTTCACACAACGTTTGCCACCTGGCAGAAGACCAGTAAGTGAACCAATAAAATGAGTTTCCTTCTGCACTTTTGGGATTAAAGGAATGTGGTTAGGTTCCTAACTAATATCCATTCTTCTTTACCAACAGAGTCCTGATTTCACTCAGGGCTTCAAAACACCCAGATTAAAAAAATCACCTTCCCAGATTCCTTTGCACATTCAGGTGGCCATACTTCAGTTCTGGCAAATATGATAGGATAAGACTATTTGGGGAGGCTTCTAAAACATTTGTCACTTCCCTAAAAACAGGGGTAACAAACTCAGCTAACATTTCCCTTTGACCCTTGCCCTTTGTCTCTTCTTCCTTCTGAAAGTGTGGCAACCACCTTGCCACAATAGGGCCAAAAGCCATGGGCTGATGACAGGAATAGAGACAGGGCTGGGGTCCTAATAACATCCTCTGGTCCACACACCAACTCTAGACTTCCTGACTCTTGACTTATTGGGTTAGAAAAATAAACCCCTATCAGGTTTTCCATTATTTGTAGCTGAACACTATCCTAACTGATATTTACCAATCCAGTTTGACATACTGAAATAAATGTAGTACAGAGATGCTGGGCTGTTTGTCCAAGGTCATATCAGGAGTGACTGGTGGCAAATTCAGGTCTGTTAAGTATCTGAGTATCTTAAATTCCCAACCCAAACACTTTCCAAATCAATTCTATTCCCACAAAAATTTTATTTATGTCAAGAATCAGAATGATCGCTATTATAAAATATTTCCATGATAGCCAATTGTGTCATGGATAAGAAACTCCCTTCTGGAAATGTAAGTAGCCAATATTTTAGGAAACTTGGATTTTGTTTAATGTGTGCAAGGGGCCTTTTCAGTCTTGGAACAAATCATACACGATGCTCAGACAAAATGCTGACCATCTATAGCACTCACGTTCACCCTTAAAGGAAACACTTGGAACGCCACATAGTGAAATCAACCAAATAGAACTGCCTGCCCTGACATCTATGCTAGAGAAGATATTGAATTCACAAAAGTAACGCCTTTGAACTACTAATAAATATTTTATAACCTGATCACTTAGGAAGTCAGGATTGAAAAGCACTATTAGAAAAATATAATCTTTGCATGGCAAAATTGTTTGAGCTTAAAGTAACCATCCGCCTTGGATTGTTACAATTTAATGAAAGTAATTTGCTGGACTCAGAAAATGCAATTAATAAGTAAAAGCAATTAATAAATAAATTAATAAAGCCACATTCAAATGCTCTTGCCGAGAATTTATATCTGCAGGATGTGAGATTAATCAGACTCTCTGGAACTTTAGGACCCTTAGGAGAAAAAGGCCTACTGCTCTCCTTGGGAAGAGATGTGTCCTTGGAACTGTGAGGTTAGAGGCAAGTAATGTTGCTTAAAATTAATCCTGTCACCAAGCCATAGACTCTGGGTGGAATGACTTCACAGTGATGCCCCCAGCGGCCATGGCTACACTCACATCACTATTCCACTAGCCAGACCCAATGCGTCCAGTGTAAAAACACATGACCCAAATTGTGCCAGATTCTCTCTCACAGGAAGTCAGGATGTAAACAGAAAGACATAGTGGTGGGTAGTCTTTAGAACTGAGTCATGTGGCTAGCAGCAAACTGGAAAGTGAGCCCGCGAACTCCTGCCACTGAGGTCCCAGGGGCCTGTCTGTTCTTGCTCTTTATAAGGTCACCTCACTCTGTGAATTATCCCAGGACTTTCCTAAGAAATACTTCAATTTAAACTTAAGCTAGGGAGGATCAGTTTCTGTTGCTTTAAAACAAAAACCTCTTAGAGAATACGTTTGACACTACTGTACACCCGTGGGTAGGGTTATAAAGTCAGAAAGACTCATTCCTTCTCACCTCTAGGGGAGAAATAAACAGTCCTAATCTTGGGCAAATAGAAGGTGACAGAGAATCTCTGACTCATTGGAAGAGACCCTGATGCTTTGAAAGATTTAAGGCAGGAGGAGAAGGGACAACAGAGGATGAGACGGTTGGATGGCATCACCTACTTGATGCACATGACTCTGAGCAAGCTCTGGGAGTTGGTGATGGACAGGGAAGCCTGGTGTGCTGCAGCTCATGGGGCAGCTAGTGGTTCAGGGTGTGGGCTTCCTAGCTGGACTGGAGTTTGAATCCTGAGCCTGCTGCTCTGACTGTGTGACTCAGGGTATTGTCTCAGGGTATTGTCCATGGCTCGGTTTCCCCATCTAGAAAGAGGGGAGGTAAACAGATTGCTAACCTGTGGAATTATTGTGAGGACTGAGTTAACCTAGATGTGCTCAGAATAGCATATCGCCCCTAACTGTTCCAACCACCTCCTCCTATATTGCAAACACATCAGCCTACTTTTCAAAAACATATACTTTTAGCTGTCTTAAGGGGGCTTTGCTCATTCTGTTCTTTCTGCCTGGGAAACCCACTTCACCTGGACACATTCCCCATATTCTCCCAGTGATATATGGATAAAATGACCTCTGTTCCCCATCCCCTCCCTACACCTACATTCACTCTTTGCTCTGGAATTTCCCATGACCCGCCCGTCAGGAGTCTATGTTCCTCATCCCTTGATTCTGGGCTACTCATGGACATGCTTTAGTCAGTAACATTCAGAAGTGATGTGGTACCAGTTTTGAGCTGGAGCTTCAAGAGACCTTGCATGTTTTTTTTTTTTTTTTTTTCTCTCTCTCTCAAACTCCTGCCTAGCCACAAGTTCAATCTAGCCTGGCTGATGAGACATGGACCAGTCTGTACCATTATCCCAGCCCATAGCCAATCACGATCTCGAAGCAGAGCCACCTACTTGACCAGAATCTGACCATGGATGCACAATGTTCTCCCTGGACCAGCTTCGACCAGAAGAACCACCCAGCAGATCCCAGCCCACATTGCCAAGTCACTGCATTAAAAACTAAATAAGTGATTGTTGACTCAAGCCTCTGAATTTGGGGGTGATTTGCTACATTGGAAAAGATAACTGGCACCTACCCACTCTAAGCCTCATATTCCTCAGTGGTATAATGAAAATAGGAATAATAAAATTTACCTCTTAAGTGTGAAGACTACGTGAGATAATGTGCATAAAATGCCCGGGTTACATGAAGAATTACATGACTGCTAACCACCAAAGACATGGTGATGATGATATTGGAGTTTTCCACTTTCCCTCTCATCTGGAAATGTGGGAGTAACGATATCTAATGAACAGGATTGTCGTGAAGAATTGAGAAAATATGTCTAATGTGCTTAGCACCATCACAGACATAGAACATCAATAACTGGTTTACTATTGATGTGTTTCTGTTACATATTATCTCAGAGAATTGGCTCACAACCCGCCACCATCTCCTGCCCTGCCCCTAGCCTTCAGTTTCCTCCCCCTGATGATTAGGCCTTGATTCCCAGCCCACAGCTTCACACTGGGGCATCCCCCAGTCTGCTAGGAGTCATCAAGTTCCAGCTTAGAAAGAAGGTCATTTANATTCCATGCTTCCTCGCAGTTT
Organism: Neotragus moschatus; assembly: GCA_006410615.1. Lineage (NCBI taxonomy): Eukaryota > Metazoa > Chordata > Mammalia > Artiodactyla > Bovidae > Neotragus > Neotragus moschatus. The sequence goes on from SJYA01002090.1 coordinate 1,325,906, forward strand.
TTTAAGGATGTTTGGGTAATATTTACAGAATTAAAGACACGAAATAGATATAACATTAGTTTCAATATTTTCCCTTATCATCGTTCGCATTTCCAAAGTTGGTACATTTTCTCTGAGATAGTCTTCCAAATAGAGGCACCCTTTTATTGTTTATTTAAGTCACTTCCAGTTTTTCTGTTTTTTAAGTAACATTAAAATGAGCGATGTCACACACTATCTTTTTCCCCCTTCATTTTGAATTACTTATGAATTCCCAGAAGTGGGTTTGATGGAGTAAAGGATATAAGGGCCTCTTTCAGTGCTTGAGACATATTCCCAAAATGCTTTCCAAAAGTGCTATACCAGCATCACCCCCACTAGCCATTCATGAGTGTGGAAAAAATGTAGAAGTATTAGTCACTCAGCAGTGTCCAACTCTTCGGGACACCATGGACTGTAGCCCGCCAGGCTCCTCTGTCCACAGAATTCTCCAGGCAAGAATACTGGAGTGAGTAGCCATTCCCTTCTCCAGGGGATCTTCCCAACCCAGGAATCAAACCCAGTTCTCCAGCATTGCAGGCAGATTCCTTACCATCTGAGCCACCAGGGAAGGTTGGTTCATGAGTGTANGAATTCTCCAGGCAAGAATACTGGAGTGAGTAGCCATTCCCTTCTCCAGGGGATCTTCCCAACCCAGGAATCAAACCCAGTTCTCCAGCATTGCAGGCAGATTCCTTACCATCTGAGCCACCAGGGAAGGTTGGTTCATGAGTGTATCAGCTTCCTTAGTTTCATTTTTACTAATTTAATTGTATCAGGTAAAACTCTGACATTAAAGACATTAAAGTTTAATTCATTTCATTGATAATAGGGAAAGCTACACATGCTCCCATATGTACCTGCTAAATATTAAGATATATCTTATATGACCTAACTTTTTATGCCTTTGCCAATTTCCCTCCCCTAAAGCAGAACTAATCACCTCTTTGTTGGTCTCCTCTTAGTACCTAGTTCCTGTCTCTGTTCTTGGATACGGACACACCACGGAACTGCAGTTATTGGCTCACATATGACTCCCAGGGGGAAAGGACTAATGTCTTCCTTCTCAAATTACCCTGTCAGTAGCCACTAGTTCCGTGTGGCCGCTGAGCACTTCAAATGTGGCTGTGGCACAGATGCAGACTATTATATGTAGAAGATTAACAACAAGATCCTATTGCATAACACAGGGAACTATATTCAATATCCTGTGCTAAACCATATTGGAATAGATTATGGGAAGCGTATATATATATGTATAACTGAATCACTTTGCTGTACAACAAAAATTAACCTGACATTGTAAATCAGTTATACTTCAAAAAAAAAAGAACATGGCTAGTACAAATCAAAAATGTGCTGAAAGCATAAAATACAGACTGACTTTCAAAGACTTGGGAAAAGAACAAAAGAATGTAAACTATCTCATCAGTTACTTTTATATTCATTATATTTGGAAATGATAATATTTTGCTATGTTGGACTGAACAACATAATTATTAAAATTAATTTCACCTGTTTATTTTTACTTTTGGGGAGCTACTAGAAAATTTTAAACATATACTTAAAATTTTTACAGCAAAAAATTTTTAATATATTTTTTAATATATTTTAAAATTTTATGTTTCTATCGGACAAAGCTGCCTAGGGACCAATGTTTTTAGAGAAGTAATTCATTAAATGTTTGAGAATGGATTTACAGGTTTTAAAGTTCTTCTTTACCAATTGAATTGTGACTCAGTTAAAGATTATTATCATCATTATTACCCCTCTGCCATATTTATACCTGTCTTTAACATCAGTGAGACCAGTTGAAAATTGCCATTAAAGGCAACCATGACAAGAGAAAGACAGAGAGTATGGTTAGTCCAGCTGATATTTACTGAGCATCTGCTGTTGCCAAGCACTTTCTAGAAACTTAGGACCACCAGCAAAGTAGACGTGGGTCCTACCTTGAGAAGCTAACGGGGGTAGAGACAGTTAATGACCTTGTATATTAGGAAGTGAGAAGTACAGTGGCAAAGGGCAGAAGAAAGTGCCGGTGAGGGAAGAGCAGGTGCCACAGTGAATAAGTGGTCACAGTAGGTTTTGCTGAGAAGATGACGGGGTAAGCAGCCTGGAAGAGTGGGCACAGAATTCCAGGGCTTCCCAGGTGGCGCTGGTGGTAAAGAACCCGCCTTAAGAGTCGAGGGTCGATCCCTGGGTCGGGAAGGTCCTCTGGAGGAGGGCATGGCAACCGACTCTAGTATTCTTGCCTGAAGAGTCCCATGAACAGAGGAGCCTGGTGGACTACACACAGTCCACAAGGTCTCAGAGTCAGACACGGCTGAAGAGCCTTAGCACGCACACACGCACAGTGTTCCAACTGACTCCCTGGGGGAAGAGTAACAGGCAGCAGAAGCAGCTCCAGCAGGGGACCTAAGGTGGGGCTGTATGATTGCAAGGGGCGCATCTCTCAGCCTCAGTTTCCCCTCTTGGAGGTCTCCTCTCTCTAGTCTTGACCAGCTCAAACATACACAGCTCCATCACCTATATCCCTAAGCACTGCCCCTCTCTCCACCCCCTCCTTCCCCAAGCAGAGGCTTTGGCGGTTTCTCTGATTGTCTGAATTCCAGAAAAGGCTTTTACCTAGAGCATTTGGGGGAGGACCGAAGGGAGCCGGAGAAGATATTTATAGATCAGGACAGTCCGTAGGCTGCTCTGCAAACCCGGCTCATCTATAGGAAGAACCGCCAGTTGCTAAAATGATCATCCCAGGGGAGGTGCCCAGTTGATTCGCCAGTCAGCCCAGGCCCATTTCCACCGAGCGAGCGAGAGAAACGGCAGGATGGAGGCAAATCAAGCCACACTCACTTCCTAATTGGCTTCCCTGCCACCTTTCCCATTACTGTCCCTTTCCACTCTGCCTCATGAGTCTGGATGTGTCATTTCTGTTCTTAAAAGTGTTCCATCTGGGAATTCCCTGGCAGTCTAGTGATTAAGACTCCATGCTTCCAATGCAGGGGATACAGATTTGCTCTCTGGTTGCAGAACTAAGATCCCACATGTTGTTCAGCATGGCCAAAAAATTAATTACAAAAAGTGGGTTGCCAGTAGCTCCAAGCCCAAAGTTCTTAGCAGGAAATGGAGTCCATCACAGACTGGTCTCAGCTGAATGCTTCAGTCTCCATCTTTTTTCCTGTTTAGACTCTACTCAACACATCACCAGAGAAGGCAATGGCACCCCACTCCAGTACTCTTGCCTGGAAAATCCCGTGGATGGAGGAGCATGGGGTCACTAAGAGTCAGACACAACTGAGCAACTTCGCTTTCACTTTTCACTTTCATGCACTGGAGAAGGAAATGGTAACCCACTCCAGTGTTCTTGCCTGGAGAATCCCAGGGACAGGGAGCCTGGTGGGCTGCCGTCTATGGGGCCGCACAGAGTCGGACACGACTGAAGCGACTTAGCAGCANAATTGCCATTAAAGGCAACCATGACAAGAGAAAGACAGAGAGTATGGTTAGTCCAGCTGATATTTACTGAGCATCTGCTGTTGCCAAGCACTTTCTAGAAACTTAGGACCACCAGCAAAGTAGACGTGGGTCCTACCTTGAGAAGCTAACGGGGGTAGAGACAGTTAATGACCTTGTATATTAGGAAGTGAGAAGTACAGTGGCAAAGGGCAGAAGAAAGTGCCGGTGAGGGAAGAGCAGGTGCCACAGTGAATAAGTGGTCACAGTAGGTTTTGCTGAGAAGATGACGGGGTAAGCAGCCTGGAAGAGTGGGCACAGAATTCCAGGGCTTCCCAGGTGGCGCTGGTGGTAAAGAACCCGCCTTAAGAGTCGAGGGTCGATCCCTGGGTCGGGAAGGTCCTCTGGAGGAGGGCATGGCAACCGACTCTAGTATTCTTGCCTGAAGAGTCCCATGAACAGAGGAGCCTGGTGGACTACACACAGTCCACAAGGTCTCAGAGTCAGACACGGCTGAAGAGCCTTAGCACGCACACACGCACAGTGTTCCAACTGACTCCCTGGGGGAAGAGTAACAGGCAGCAGAAGCAGCTCCAGCAGGGGACCTAAGGTGGGGCTGTATGATTGCAAGGGGCGCATCTCTCAGCCTCAGTTTCCCCTCTTGGAGGTCTCCTCTCTCTAGTCTTGACCAGCTCAAACATACACAGCTCCATCACCTATATCCCTAAGCACTGCCCCTCTCTCCACCCCCTCCTTCCCCAAGCAGAGGCTTTGGCGGTTTCTCTGATTGTCTGAATTCCAGAAAAGGCTTTTACCTAGAGCATTTGGGGGAGGACCGAAGGGAGCCGGAGAAGATATTTATAGATCAGGACAGTCCGTAGGCTGCTCTGCAAACCCGGCTCATCTATAGGAAGAACCGCCAGTTGCTAAAATGATCATCCCAGGGGAGGTGCCCAGTTGATTCGCCAGTCAGCCCAGGCCCATTTCCACCGAGCGAGCGAGAGAAACGGCAGGATGGAGGCAAATCAAGCCACACTCACTTCCTAATTGGCTTCCCTGCCACCTTTCCCATTACTGTCCCTTTCCACTCTGCCTCATGAGTCTGGATGTGTCATTTCTGTTCTTAAAAGTGTTCCATCTGGGAATTCCCTGGCAGTCTAGTGATTAAGACTCCATGCTTCCAATGCAGGGGATACAGATTTGCTCTCTGGTTGCAGAACTAAGATCCCACATGTTGTTCAGCATGGCCAAAAAATTAATTACAAAAAGTGGGTTGCCAGTAGCTCCAAGCCCAAAGTTCTTAGCAGGAAATGGAGTCCATCACAGACTGGTCTCAGCTGAATGCTTCAGTCTCCATCTTTTTTCCTGTTTAGACTCTACTCAACACATCACCAGAGAAGGCAATGGCACCCCACTCCAGTACTCTTGCCTGGAAAATCCCGTGGATGGAGGAGCATGGGGTCACTAAGAGTCAGACACAACTGAGCAACTTCGCTTTCACTTTTCATTTTCATGCACTGGAGAAGGAAATGGCAACCCACTCCAGTGTTCTTGCCTGGAGAATCCCAGGGACAGGGAGCCTGGTGGGCTGCCGTCTATGGGGCCGCACAGAGTCGGACACGACTGAAGCGACTTAGCAGCAGCAGCAGCTATGGCATTCTATCACAGCGGATTAGGACACTGGGGAAGAATGGCTCCTGCCTCCGGTGTGTTTCCATGTGACTGAGTTTGGGCTTCCTAAACTTGGCGATGGTGGTGTTTAGTCGCTAAGTCATGACCATCTCTTTTTTCAACCCAGTGGACTGTAGCCTGTCAGGCTCCTCTGTCCATGGGATTTCCCATGCAAGGACACTGGAGTGGGTTGCCATTTCCTTCTCCAAGGGATCTTCCTGATCTTTCTGAACCAGGGATTGAACTGACGTCTCTTGCATTGGCAGGTGAGTTCCTTACCACTGAGCCACCAGGGAAGTCCAAGCCTGGTGTTGGTTTCCTCAAAATCATACTCGAGATAAGGACTTGAATGCAAGGAGTTTCTTTGGGACATGATCCCAAGAAGACAAGTGAGGTAGTCAGGGAAGTGAGACAGGGAAGCGAGACCAACAAAGTGTGTTCACAGGAAGGGTATCTTTGTGGTGTGAGGCTCGCTGCCCACTGGGGAGCCCCCCAGGACAGGGCCTCATCTCCCAACTAGACAAGGACAAGCTGAAGACCCAGTACTGCCCAGTCATGGAGTTTCAGAGAAAACGACCGCTGCCAAAGGGAACTACCGCAACTCAACGGCAAAGAGCTGTTCCGCAGACCTCAAAGTCTTACAAGCTCTGAATTAGCAATTCCGCTTCCAAGAATGTATCCTTGGTGAATAATCACAGATGTGAACATAAAGCACGGCTAAAAGAATTCTCATTCCCAAGACTGTTTATAAGAGTGAAAAATTGGACACCATCTAAATGTCCAATAACAGGAAAGTGAATAACTGAGTGAGGGCCCATTCCTACACTGGAATACCCAGCAGCCACTGAAAGTGATTTTCTATGAGAGTTTTTAATGCCACAGAAAAGTGACCCTGATATTGTTTGGTCATTTTTTAAAAGCAGATACATAGACAGAAACTAATATATATGGTATGACCTAATAAGGGTTTGTCATGTTAAGGAAGCACACGTGCACACACACACACATATACACACAGAGAGAGGCCTGGAAAGATAATGATTAAAAATGATGACAGTTTAGTACTGATGAACCTGTTTTCAGAGCAGCGATTAGTCTGTGTCTATTAGATTTAGAGAAGAGACTTACGGACACGGCTGAGGGTGAGGGGAGGAAGGTGAGGGTGGGATGTGTGAAGAGAGTAACACGGAAACATACATTATCATATGTAAAATAGACAGCCAGTGGGAATTTGCTGTATGATTCGGGGAACTTAAGCCGGGCTTNGCGATTAGTCTGTGTCTATTAGATTTAGAGAAGAGACTTACGGACACGGCTGAGGGTGAGGGGAGGAAGGTGAGGGTGGGATGTGTGAAGAGAGTAACACGGAAACATACATTATCATATGTAAAATAGACAGCCAGTGGGAATTTGCTGTATGATTCAGGGAACTTAAGCCGGGCTTCAGAAACAACCTGGAGAGGTGGGATGGGGAGGGAGGTGGGAGGGAGGTTCAAGTGGGAGGGGACATGGGTAAACCTATGGCTGATTCGTGTTGATATTTGATGGAAACCAACAGTATACTATAAAGCAATTATCCTTCCATTCAAAATAAGTAAATTTTTTAAAAAATAAAAAAATCATGATAGTGGTAATAGCTGAGTGGTTGAACTGTATTTTAATTTTTTTATCGGTATTTTCAAAATATTCTACAGGGTTCATGTTTTCAAGGGTGGCTCTGATGGCACCAGGTTGCCAAAGCAGAGAGTCTGCAAGAAGTGGGAGCATCAGTTAACTGCCTGTCCAAATGGGCGTGTGTTTTTCTCTGATCTGAGAGGTCCCGCTGTCAGTCCCCTCTGGGAGATCAGCTTACCTCTAACCTCTAAGTAGCCCATCTGGGCCATGTGCATGTCTAAAATCACATGGGTTTTCCCAGTGAGAAGATACAGCCCACAACCAGAGAAGGAAATTAAGTGCTTTTCTCAGTAAATTTCTCCACCTCCAAATTCGAATCATTCTAATAGGGCTACCTGCTGATTTATGTTGCTTGAAAAAAGATTAAAAGGAGTTGATTCTATGAAATTATCAGTAGATTTTAATGGGGGGAGGGGAATGCAGTGTTTATACTGCTTTCTAATCTCTGATCTTTATGTCCTTTTTGATATTGTTTCTTGCTCTCTGACCATCCTTTGAGGTAGTATTCAGGCAGGATTTAGGTAAGGAAAAGAGAAGACTATAGAAAATCATCACATTCACTCAAGAAATATTTTCTGATTTTTAGGAGGGGCAGGGTTGAGGGGGTGGCCCTCCTGCCCTTCTCTGGTTTTTCTTGCTCACAATAGGATTAGAGGGACTTTCATCTTTTTTATCACTTCTGGTGCTTTTGGCTACTCCCTCCTTTAATAGCTTCAGCCCAGGAAAGGGAGACAAGCTCCTGTCGCTGATCAGAGCCTGCAGTGGTCCTCAGATCACGTTTACTGTCGAGTGGACCAATGACGCCCCCACACATCCTGGACCCAAGAACACAAGCCTCTTCCCAATTACTCTATCACAGAGCAGAGCCTTTTGGACCTGGCTCCCTTCTTGTGATTCTGTGCCCACCGCTGGGTGTGTGATGCAAGCCAGCCAGCCTGGCCCAAAGGGCTAGTTGGGGAAGTAGACTTAAGAGAAGGCTCTGTGGTTTCCAGCCAGTCTAGATTTGAGGAAACAAGGAGAAGGAAACTCCATATTTTCTTCTGGCCTGAAGCCCCGTGCTCCTTTCCAGCTTTTATGAAAGGAGGCCTTCTTGTGGGGGGAGGGTGGTTTATGATGCTTTGGTGTTGCTGTTCAGTCTCTAGGTCATATCTGACTCCATTGCAACGCCATGGACTGTAGCCCACCAGGCCCACGTCTCCTGCATTGCAGGCCGATTCTTTGGTATCTGAGCCACAAGGGAAGCCCCCAGTATAATAGAAAAAGTTAAAAAAAAAAAAAAATGGAAGTCAACCAGAAGGTTAATATACTGCATCCAGATACAATGTTCTCTGTCCTACCTTAGAGAGGGTGCAGCCTGGAAGGGTCTCAGGTAATGAAAGTATTGGAGTTTTCAAGTGGAAAAATATGAAAAGGTTGAGAAAGGTTTCAAAGTCTTCTTTATAGCTTCCACTAAGTCCTGTTTCTCTGATGGGATTTCATGTACTCACATTTCAGTCGTGTCCCTATGGACTGTAGCCCCATGGGCTGTAGCCCAGCAAGCTTCTCTGTCCATGGGATTTCCCAGGCAAGAATACTGGAGTGGGTTGCCATTTCCTTCTCCAGGGAATCCTCCCAACCCAGGGATTGAACCCGAGTCTCCTCTGCATTGCAGGTGGCTTCTTTACTGTCTGAGTAACCAGGGAAGCCCTTCAGTTAAGGTAGCCCTTGATAACCAGGTAATCAATCAGTTTTTTTTTAATGTGCCAGATGATTAAGATGGAGAAAATGGAACTTAATCTAGTCTTGAAGAATGAGTAGCATTTGGGAGGGTGGGTGCTATCATCTGAAATGTTTGTGTTTTCCTAAAATTCATATGTTGTCCTCTTAACCCCTAAGTTCAGTTCAGTTCAGTCGCTCAGTCATGTCCGACTCTTTGCAATCCCATGAATCACAGCACGCCAGGCCTCCCTATCCATCACCATCTCCCGGAGCTCGCTCAGACTCACGCCCATCGAGTCAGTGATGCCATCCAGCCATCTCATCCTCGGTCATCCCCTTCTCCTCCTGCCCCCAATCCCCCCCAGCATCAGAGTCTTTTCCAATGAGTCAACTCTTCACATGAGGTGGCCAAAGGACTGGAGCTTCAGCTTTAGCATCATTCCTTCCAAAGAAATCCCAGGGCTGATCTCCTTCAGAATGGACTGGTTGGATCTCCCTGCAGTCCAAGGGACTCTCAAGAGTCTTCTCCAACACCACAGTTCAAAAGCATCAATTCTTCGGCACTCAGCCTTCTTCACAGTCCAACTCTCATATCCATACATGACCACAGGAAAAACTTTAGCCTTGACTAGACGGACCTTAGTCGGCAAAGTAATATCTCTGCTTTTGAATATANACTGGAGCTTCAGCTTTAGCATCATTCCTTCCAAAGAAATCCCAGGGCTGATCTCCTTCAGAATGGACTGGTTGGATCTCCCTGCAGTCCAAGGGACTCTCAAGAGTCTTCTCCAACACCACAGTTCAAAAGCATCAATTCTTCGGCACTCAGCCTTCTTCACAGTCCAACTCTCATATCCATACATGACCACAGGAAAAACCTTAGCCTTGACTAGACGGACCTTAGTCGGCAAAGTAATATCTCTGCTTTTGAATATACTATCTAGGTTGGTCATAACTTTTCTTCCAAGGAGTAAGGGGATAGTATTAATAGATGGGGCCTTTCTGAGATGTTTAAACCAGGAGGGGAGCCCTTGTGAATGGGATAGTGCCCTTATAAAACAGGCTCTGGAGGGATCTCTAGCCCCTTCCAGCACGAGAGGACACAAGAGGTCCACAACCCAGAAGAGGGCCCTCACCTAGTCATGCTGGCACCCTGCCTGGACTTCCAAGCTCCAGAACTGTGAGAAATGGATTTCCATTCCTTACAAGCTACCCAGTCTGTGATATTCTGTTATAGCAGCCTGAATGAACTAAGACAGTGTGGAAGAGATGAGCATGGCAATCCCAGGAGAAGATTCCTGCATGCTTCTACTAAACACAGTCTAGGATTACCACCCTTTCTCAGGTGAGCCCGCTTGGTTTCAAACAACAAAAATAAACTCAGCCTAGCTCAGTGAAAAGGGGAAGATTTTCGGAAGAAACAATGAATGGGCTATCTCATGAGTCATCTCCTCAGTTTCAACCTCTTGCAAAGACTAACTGGCTTTCTCTGACTCTCAGTTCTCAGAAACAGATCCAATTGGACCAATTCGACTCACATGGTCACCTCAGCCAATCAACTCTTGCTGAGAGTCTGGATCCCATGGGATAAACATGGCTGCTTTGAGCAACTACCAAAAGTGAAGGCCAGTACAAGCTGGACTACACTAATTCCACACTTCTCTCATATGTTTGAGGTTCCAGCTGTCCTGGAGTTAAAGATTCAGCTGAAATCTGTGACTGAGCAGAAATCTTAATTCAATGTGGAAAATATGGCTGCCAGACTTAGCAAATAAAAGTACAAGATGCCCAATCAAATTTGAATACTTAACAAAAAAAATTTATCCCATGTGATATTTGGAACCTACTTATACTAAAAAAAAAAAAAGCTTCATTGTCTGAAGTTCAAGTGTAACTGAGCATCCTATATTTAACTGCCAAACAGACTGGAAAGCTAGTCCTTTTGCGGAACTCTGAATTCTTGACATTTCCAAAATAATAATCACATCTCTGGGAATTTAAGCACCCAGGACAGATGTAAGGGTTTTGAATATGCCACGTCGAGGACACTGAGAGTGAAGCCAGCATCCTGAGAGCAAGAGGTGGACCTGCATATTATTGTGAGTTAAATTGCTTTGTTGCAGAGAGCCAGCTTATTAAACATGCATTTCAATTTTGGAGTGATTGGCTGAAGAACTTGATTATCAACAGATGGGAAATCCCTCGCTGCACCCCTGACCTTTGCCTGTCATGTAGGCACACACGACCACATCAAAATGATACTGGGACAACTTGATCCCAGTCTCCAGAGCCTCTGGACAGGGCATCCTGGGCTTCCCTAGGGCTGGGGTGGGAAGGTGGAGGGCCACGATGTTTACCTAGATGGGTATATGGCCTCCTTGGCTTAAATGGGTCTTTTTTATGACTTCACTCTTCCCTCTCTATGAAAACAATATTGTTCTTAGTTGTTAAACAAACTTGGGTCCCTGTCCTGCTGCTACCTCTTACAAGCTTTACAAGCCAGAGCAAATCATACAACTACTCTGAGCCTCAGTTTCCTTATCTATTAATTGGGAATAATAATATTACCCACTTACAAGGCTTATTGGGAGGAATCAATGACCTCCTTCCTGTTTAAGTGTCAGATTCCATAGACTCCAGCCCCTCAAACTTGTCCTAATCTCCTCTTTCCTATTATCTAGGTCCCCAAGGTCAGTCGTTTTAGTAATATCCTCCCAGCCACCTCAAAATGTGTGCCTTGTTTACTATTCTACTCTGTTTATTGGCAAGCTTATAGATTTGTTGTCCCACTGTCTGTACCTCTGGACCAACCAGCTTGCTGGCATCAAATGAGAAATCATGCTATTAAGTCAAATCATATTACCCAACCCCAGACGGCCTCTTCTTGTGCTCAATAATCCTTCTACTCTTCTTCAATAGATGCACATGTCAGAGGCTTCATGACTACAACAGCATCCAAAGTACTGCTTATATTTTGCTTTGTATATAACGTTATATAGTATATTGGGCTTCCCCAGCAGCTCAGTGGTAAAGAACCTGCCTGCAATGAAGGAGATATAGGCTTGATCCCTGGGTCAAGAAGATCCCCTGGAGAAAGGGATGGCAACTCACTCCAGTATTCATGCCTGGAGTATCCCACAGACAGAGCCTGGCAGTCTATAGTCCATGGGGTCTCAAAGAGTTAGACATGACTGAGCAGCTAAGCACAGCATAGTTTATTATCATCATTATTATTATTGGCGAGGGAGCAGAGCATAAGTACGGATAGGAAATTTATGTCTTCTGAACTTCCTTCCTTACTCAGAATCCTGCCTTAAAGTCAGCTACTTCATAGGACTTCCTTGGTGGTCTAGTGATTAAGACTCCACATTTCCAGCGGAGGAGGCCTAAGTTCAACCCTTCATCAGGGAACTAGATTCCACGTGCCTCAACTAAGCATTCACATGCAGCAACTAAAGATCCTACATGTCAAAAANTGCTTCATGCCCAGTTCTCATACCACTTGGGTCAACTCGGCATAGGTATACCATTTACTCACAATATGGGGGCGCTCTCCCACATTCACCCATGTGGTGCAGATGGCAGTGTTAATCCATTCCATCGGGTGTGCGTTTGGTGAGGCGCGCCCCTTGCATGAGTAGCCTAGCGTTCTGCAACCTTTGTCTCAACGAGGGATGAGTGGTTATAGAGGCTAACCGTTCTATCTTGTTCCCAGAACAAATGATACTGTCCACCCCTGCGTCCCAGAGTCACAAAAGCCATGTTGCCAAGGGCTCCCCTTGCTTTTGCCGCAACTACTTACCCAAGGCAACCCACTCTGCCTGAGTATTTGGTCGATACGTCATGAACTCAGTCACTTTGGAGGTCCCTTGAGGACGCTCCTCCTCCCCAATGCCATAGGCTCCTCACGCTTCACTTTCTGCTGCACAGAAAGTGCAGGCCTCACTGGGGCCTCACTGCCAAGTGGAGACCTGCAGTCTCATAATGTTCACTGTCATCATCCCTCACTACCTCATAGTCCAAGGTGCTGGGCTCCTCAAGGCCATGCATCTCTTGCTCCAGCACGCATGTACACTACTCTAGCCCTTCCTCTCGTCTCTGCAATTCACNCTGGGGCCTCACTGCCAAGTGGAGACCTGCAGTCTCATAATGTTCACTGTCATCATCCCTCACTACCTCATAGTCCAAGGTGCTGGGCTCCTCAAGGCCATGCATCTCTTGCTCCAGCACGCATGTACACTACTCTAGCCCTTCCTCTCGTCTCTGCAATTCACGCACTTGCACAGCATCATGGTAGGCACTGTCCATATCCACCTTCAAGGTGGTTAAGAAAATCCACCCCAAAGTGCCAGAGGCAGTCCACACTTCTGTCCACAAACGGGAACTCACCGCCTGTAACGCCTCTTCAGTACTATCCAGTGACCTGCCCACTGCCTCCCACTCTTCCTTCCACTGGCTACCACATGCTAAGTGGTGGCCACTGGCGTCCTCCTTCCATCAGAGCCTCAGTCTCCCCTACCTGCTGGGCATCCTGCCAGGTATCCTGCCGACTACACCAATTGTCTCACTATTTGCAAATTCGCTGAACCCAGGGTAGGCAAGACACAAGTGGGGAAGCTGGAAGAAAACTCAAAGGGGCGTAGGAACTGCAGACATGTGTTTTCTCTCTGGGCTGGCGCAGCAACAAAAGGGGTTTCTCAGGTGGGGCTCATATAGATCTACAGAACAAAAGTGCCCGGTGGCCAAGCAAGTACATCATGCCCGCACGTGCTGTGCTATTGGTGCTCTCAGCTGTTACATAACCACGCAAAATCATTGTTTACAAGATACGGGGCGCGAGGGCGCGAGAGCCTGACTGATGCCATCTTGGCTACGTGCTATTTCCCCACACACATATAAGTGATATATGGTATTTGTCTTCCCCCTTTAGTTTTTTGTGGTTGGTTGCTAGCCTGAGGTGGTGGTATTTAATCTTATCTTTGACAAGGCATGTGGTATTAAAGTCTGAGATACTTGGGTATCACAACAAGTTGCTACACAGCTCTCCGGTTAGGCTACAAGGGACAGAGATTAGTTCTGGATGACAAGTTCTAGAAGCAGCAGAGCTAGCCAGGGAGATAAATGTTTTCTTCAAAGTATTCTTGACGTAGAAGAAATTTTACAGATCATCTAGTCCAATCCAATCTCAGTCTACAGATAAGGAAATCAAGAATGATCAGAGAGGGGAAAGTGACTTTCTTAAAATCACAGACCTTTTACATGTCTTTCCTAAGCATCTTCCCGGTGCAAGGCATTATTCTGAGACAAGATAATGGGACCTGGGGCCCTTTGCTGCAGTGAGGCAATCCTTGCACCTGGACACACCTCTCCTCGAGTTACAAAATACGAAGAAAATTTATGGAACTAAAAATAACTGTGTGGATGTGCAGTTGGAGCAAATTCTAGACCAAGAGTCATGTCTGACTCTTTGCAACCCATGGGCTGTAACCTGCTGGCTTCCTCTGTCCATGGAATTTTCCAGGCCAGAATACTGGAATGGGTGGCCCTTCCCATCTCCAGGGGATCTTCCCAACCCAGGGATCGAACCCAAGTCTCCTGCAGCTCCTGCACTGGCAGGCCGATTCCTTACTACTGTGTAGCCTGGCAAGCCTAAAAAGTACAAAGACAAAACAAAAACAAAAAACCAACCGCCACTTTGGAGAGCTACAAGCAAAAAAAAACTCAAGTGTTGGAAGCAAAACCAGAATACTAGGAGATAAAAAAATAACAGTAATAAGGCAAGAAGGGAAATTGAGAAGGAACAGGTTGGGAAAGGACAGCAGAAAGCAGTACATTGAAGGTAATAAAGGGAACATTGTCTTTAGGAAAACAAACAAACAAACACAAAGCACCTGGTGGGGGCTCGCATCAATTTAAAATGCAAAAAGCAAATCAAAGAGTAAGTCTTTTCTGATCATGCTAAGAAGTTAAAGCAGCTTGGTAGGATTATTCAACATAGTTATGGTTCACTAACTTTCTCAGATATATAAACTATCCATTAGATCCATACTTGAGTTAAGGCAGAGAAGACCAGATAAGGGGGGAAAATACAAAGAAAAACAACTTTGAACTACATTTCAAAATGTGCAGGGGCTGGAAGAAGAGCCACTGTGTATGGAGATCTTAAGCCCTGCTGCAGGGGGCCAGGTCAGCCTGGAGAATAAGAACCTGAGAGATCAACCCGTGTGATGTTATCAACATGAGGATTGATTATAAAAGGCCTGGGGCTGGGTAAGATGACCCAGCGAGAGTGCACGGGGTGAGAGGAGAACCTGGGCCAGGATCTGGGAACCTCTGACCTCTCCAGGGCAGGCAGTAGCAAGGAAGAGTCAGTGGTGACTTAGGTGATTTCTAGGGGGGCAGAGGGCAGAGGGCAGAGTTCAGTGGCTTGAGATAGATGCAAAACAACGAGAAAGCAAACCAAAAAACATCATTAAAGCCACCCTCCTGGCAGCTCTACAGGGGACGAAAGCTACTTCATCCAGCAGTGGGCATGACTGCAGAATAATTAGATGCTGCCACACACACTGGAGAGCCAAACACTCCCACGGGCCAAAGGGGAAAGCTCACAGGCAGTTCTTGGAGGATGATTTACCATCATACAGCTTAAAAGCTTCAGGAAGCGCTTCACTCCCTGTGTGTGTGCGCATACTAAGTCACTTCGGTTGTGTCCAACTCTTAGCGACACTATGAAAGCACCAGGCTACTCTGGACCTATGGACTGACCAGGACCCATAGGATTCTCCAGGCAAGAATACTGGAGTGGGTTGCCATGACATCCTCCAAGGGATCTTCCTGACCCAGGGATGGAACCTGGACCCAGGGATGGAACCTGGACCCAGGGATGGAACCTGCATCTCCTGCAACTCCTGCATTGCAGGCAGATTCTTTACCGCAGACCCACCAGGGAAGCCCGTTTCACTCCCTACACACCCCCAACCATGCACACACACACGCAGGAATAATGCATTTTAAATTTTATTTATTTATTGGCTGCACTGGGTCTTCAGTGCTCCACGTGGGCTTTCTCTAGTTGTGGCAAGTGAGGGCTACTTTTCGCTGTGGCATGTGGGCTTCTCATTGCAGTGGCTTCTCTTGTTGCAGAGCACGGGCTCTGAGCAAGCAGGTTTCAGTAGTTGCTGTGCATGGGCTCAGTAGGGGTGTCCCATGAGCTTAGCTGCTCCTCAGCATACGAGATCTTCCCCAACCAGGAATCGAACCTGTGTCCCCTGCATTGGCAGGTGGATGCTTAACCACTGGACCACCAGGGAAGCCCAGAAATAATTCATTTAATTAGGGGACTAAACATCCCAGCATACATCTGCTGACCTGGCATAATAATTGATGGCATCCCCTTTCATTCCCCAAGGTATANCTGTGTCCCCTGCATTGGCAGGTGGATGCTTAACCACTGGACCACCAGGGAAGCCCAGAAATAATTCATTTAATTAGGGGACTAAACATCCCAGCATACATCTGCTGACCTGGCATAATAATTGATGGCATCCCCTTTCATTCCCCAAGGTATATCAGTTTGGAAAGTGGATTCCATGTGATTGCAAAGGGTCAGGGATGGTTGGGACAGGGGGTGGGGCTGATTACAAAGGGGAAGCGAGGGAGAGACCATTGTGGTGATGGAACAGTTTTACATCTTGATTGTGGTGGTGCATACACAAATCTACTTGTGACAAACCATGAATAGCAATAGACACACATTGTATGTTGACACACAATGTCAATTTCCTGGTTGCTATAGGTAAGTAAGATGTAATCACTGAAACTGAGTGAAGGGGACAAGGTCCTCTCAGTATTATCACTGCAACTTCCTGTGAGTCTATAATTATTTCAAGATTAAAGGGCTGGGGTTTTTTAAGTGCTCTGGAAGCATCTGGAGCAGGGACTTCGGAGAATGGACGTTCATGCATCCAGCATTCGCTTGGATCTGTGCAGCTGCTGATAGGAACATAAGCAGCTCCTGCAGACAGGAGTTGGAGAAGGCTCTGTTCTTTCAAGTCTGGAATTATGAGACAGGGAGACCAAGAATTCTCAGTTACTCTTTCATTAGCTCTGGTACAAGAAAATAACCGTTTCAGCGTGAATCAGCAGAGATCAATGTACCTTGTGGAAGTGGATCAGTGGATGGCCTAGAACAGCTTAGAGACAGCGAAGGGGATAAGCAAGCAGGACAAGGACAACGGCTTTTACTTTGGCGTCCCCTGGATATGAGCTTCGTAGGTACTCAGGAACTTCACAGGTGGCTCAGTGGTAAAGAACCCGCCTGCCAATACAGGAGAGAGAAGAGAAACAGGTTCAATCCCTGGTTGGGAAGATCCCCTGGAGGAGGGCATGGCTCCTGTATTCTTGCCTGGAGAATTCCCATGGACAGAGGAGCCTGGTGGGCCACGGTCTATGGGGTTGCAAAGAGTCGGACATGACTGAAGCGACTTAACACATGCACAATGTTCAGGANGGGAAGATCCCCTGGAGGAGGGCATGGCTCCTGTATTCTTGCCTGGAGAATTCCCATGGACAGAGGAGCCTGGTGGGCCACGGTCTATGGGGTTGCAAAGAGTCGGACATGACTGAAGCGACTTAACACATGCACAATGTTCAGGAAAGCAAAGAATTAATAGTTAACCTCAGATACATAACACAGTTTGGCAAACGGCTTTCAATTTATTCCTATCACAATTTTTGTCCTTCTCAACCACTCAGCTGATTTTCTTGTTTGTGTCCCAACTTTAAAGGATCCCATGAGATAATTTTAAAAAAACATTTCCATTTCTTGAATGCTTTGCATTTACACTGTTCGCATGTCATTTCACTCCGATCTTCACACAGACTTACAAAGTGGATATTATTATCCTCACTTTGCAGAGGAGAACACTGAGACTCAGAGAGGTTAAGTAACTTGCCCAGTGTCACACAGATAAAAAGGGGTAGGGCCAGGATTCAAGCCCAAGTCATTCAGACTCAACCTGCCTCAGCTCCCCCAGTGCTATAATGCCTGTCCTAGGGTGAATTAGGCAGGGGTAGTGAGAGTTACAGGGTCACCTGAGCTAGGTAAAGCCAACTGCCACCAGTCACAATGTCATTGCTTTGGTGGATGGACCGGAAGTTCTCCCTTGGAGTAAAGCATCGGAGTTGGCCCTGTGCCCCATCCACCCCTAGTACCAGGTGGAGCGAGGGATGCTTCTTCAGGTTTACGCATCCCTCCCTTTTTCCTTGGAGGTCTGTGTGAGAAAGAGGAGAACCCTCCCTCCTCGCGAGAGCACCCTCAGGCTCTGTGCAGAGACGTCCACGAACTACAAACACTCAGGGCCACAGATTAAACTGGGACCCTGGCAGAATGGCCAGATGTCCCCAGCAACTCTGCATACAGAGTAGATCCCAGAAACCCGACCACAGTGTCTCTCTCACCACATCATCCTTTAGGTAAGTGGCATCTGCCTCGCATTAGAGAAGAAAGAATTTTCCTGGCCTGCAAACATCTCCAGCAAGAGCTCCACTGGGAAAAGCCTGCAAATTTCACTCTCACAGCGAAATCTGAGGATTCCAGGCCAAGTCATTAGATCGGATATTCTGAAGCCAAGAAGGGGAGAGCAGCAGCTGAAACGTGGCTGACATCTTGACGGTTAAACTCCACAAACAGCGCCAAGGATTTTGTCTTCTGCTCATGTGACTCGGATGGGCGGATTGAAATGTCCCGGGGTCAGCCCGGGAGACTGACGTGGTGACCATACATGGCTCAGAAGTTTCTCTGTCTTTATCCTCAGACACGGTCACAGAGGAAAGGGACTGAGAACAATTAGTGGTCAATAAAATATGCTTAGAAACTAGTGGCTACAATTTCTTCAAGTGTATTTGCAGGCCCTGGGGTAAGGACTTGAGTTGCATTTATCTCACTGTAGCCTCACAAGAGCCACACAGATCTGTGTGATTATCATCCCCATTTTACAGGTGAGGAAACTGAGGCCCAGGGGCATCCAACAATTTGTCTAAGGTTCTATTGATGGGTCAGCACAGAGAGGATTTGAACCCAGAGCTTGTGCTTTTCATTGTCCTTATTTTAAATCCCACATGGATGGTAGTTGGGGTGGAGAGAGGAGAGAAGCAGAAATAGACCCCAGGGTTGCCCAACTCTAAAGCTTGTGCCTACTAAAAATATTCCGTATATGTAGTCATTTGGGCGTGGCCCACACACTTGTCCATGCACAAGAGCCAGGCAATGAGCAAATATAACCACCTTAGAAGCCTTTACTTGGAGAGGATTTGTTTTTGAAGTATAATTGATTTAAAATGCTGTGTTAACTTCTGCTGTACAGCTAAGTAATGTAATTATACATATATATATTTTATATTCTTTTCCATTATGGGTTTATCACAGATATTGAATATAGGTTCTGATTTAGCATGTACCCACGCACGTCATATGTTGGGCTCTATTGCTTATCCAACCTGTATATAATAGTTTGCACCTGCTAATCGCCAACTCCCAATCCTTCCCTCCCCCACCCTTGGCAGCCACAAGGCTGTTCTGAGAGGGTGTTCCCATTGGCTATACCTAGTCCCAAGTACGCAGGCAGGCCCTCCACGCTCACCACATTGCAAGTACCACTCACCTAACCATTAACCAAACTAGCTCTGGCTAAGCTGGGAAACAGACAAAGGTTATCCTGTGGAGTGATTGCATCAGCTTCTCAACCCTGGCCCTGGTACCAAGTGGCCTTAAGCTGACCCATAGTCTGCTAGGACCACAATTGCTGTGCCCCTTTCCAGACCCATTGCTTTACCCCTCCGTTTCCAGTCCCTTAGGGTTTTGTGACACCAAAGTTACCAGCAATAATAGCTTACCTGTATCATGTACTTAGGGCATCCTAGGTGGTAAAATGGTAAAGAATCTGCTGCCAACACAGGAGACACACGTTCTCCTGGGTTGGGAGGATGCCCTGGAGAAGGAAATGGCAAGCCACTCCAGTATTCTTGTCTGGAAGACTCCATGGACAGAGGAGGCTACAATCCATGGGGTCGCAAACAACTGAGTGACCGAGCACACACGAGTGCATGTGTGCGCACACACACATGGTATGCTTACAGTGATCCATGGATTAGTTTGTTTAATCCCCACAAACACTCTGAGAGTTGGGCACAATTATTAGCCAAATTTTCCAGGTGACGATACCAAGACTCAAAAAGGTCAGAGTACCTTTTCCTGGGTCACGTGTGTGCATGTGTGCTAAGTCGCATCAGTCGTGTCCAGCCCTTTGCCACCCCATGGCCTGTAGCCATCCAGGCTCCTCTGTCTGTGGGATTCTCCAGGCAAGTATACTAGAGTGGGTTGCCTTGCCCTCCTCCAGAGGATCTTCCTGATCCAGGGATCAAATCTGCATCTCTTGTGGTTACTGCAGGCAGATTCTTTACCACTAGCGCCACCTGGGAAGCCTCTTCCTGGGTCACACAGCTTATAATTGCAGAGCTGGTACCGGATTTAAGATATTTTGATCTTGGAGCTGAAGGTGATCCTACCCTACACTGCAGCCTGCCTTTCAAAGACTTTGACCCAAGAGTGGGAGGATTAAGCAGCCAGAGTGGAAGGTAAATGTTGGAGGAAGAATACACTAGGCTGATTCTCATGTCCTCCTGGAAAGGGAGTTTTTCACCATCAGATCGCCTCAGGACACTGACCCAGCAGCACCATGGGCCAATCATGGTCATAGTCATGGTCAATGTGAACCTTAGAAATGATGTGTCATGCTTTCTGAACAGACAGACTTTAAATTTTTATTTATTCATTTTTATATGAAGGATTTATTTAAATGATAATTCCCTGGTTATGTGCTAAAGTTATCCATATTCACCCCAGTCGCTGACCAGACAAGGATTGCCAACAATCAGAAAGATCAATATCAGACCCTGGTAATTCACAATGGTCAAAGAGATTAACAGGGCTTTTATCCTTTCCATGACAGTAAAGATTATGAATGTATATTTTTTAAGTTTCATTAAGAATTGAAAGTGAAATGCCTAATCTTAACAATTAAAAAATAGCATATTACCCAAATATATTATTCCATCATCTGAGGCATTTCTGTACAACATTTTGACTAAAGTACTGAAAAGACAGCCTTTTTAAAAACTGCAGCATACCTTTTATCCCAGCAGTTCCACTTCTAGAATTTCATCCTTCAGATATACTTGCACGTGTATGAATGGACATATTTACAAAGCTACTCAGTGTTTGTAACGGGAAAAACTTGGAAGCAACCCAAATGTCTATCACTGTGGAATGGTTAAATAAGTTGTGGACTATAAAAAAATGGTTGCTCAGTCATGTCCAACTCTCTGCAACTCCATGGACTGTAGCCCACCAGGCTCCTCTATCCATGGAATTCTCCAGGCAATAATAGTGGCTTGGGTAGCCATTCCCTTCTCCAGGGGATCTTCCCAACCCAGGGATTGAACCCAGGTCTCCTGCATTGCAGGTGGATTCTTTACAATCTGCCACCAGGGAAGCCCCCTTGGAAGCAACCCAAATGTCTATCACTGTGGAATGGTTAAATAAAATGTGGAATGCGCAGATGGCAAAATACTCACCAAGCACAAAAAAGGGTTTAAAGTGAGCTGTATCTGCAGGGATACGGAAGAGAGATGTAGGCATGTATAGGATATAACTCTCCGCAGNCCACCAGGGAAGCCCCCTTGGAAGCAACCCAAATGTCTATCACTGTGGAATGGTTAAATAAAATGTGGAATGCGCAGATGGCAAAATACTCACCAAGCACAAAAAAGGGTTTAAAGTGAGCTGTATCTGCAGGGATACGGAAGAGAGATGTAGGCATGGATAGGATATAACTCTCCGCAGCCTACTGCCAAGTGAAAAGAAGTAAGACCAGCTTGTACGTTATGCCTCCACTTATGTCAGATGGGGGGAGGGAGGAGAATAAATACAGGCGTTTTCTCAGACGTGCATGGATGACCTCTAGCAGGAGCTAGAGGAAAGGGGTACCATTCGCTGATTTCAGAAAGAACCTCGATGCTAGGGAGACAGAAGCGCAGCATGGAATTTTTGTTCTGTCTCATTATATTTATCGTCTGAATGTGGGCAGCTATACCGAAATAGATCTATCCATATAAATATTCACACACATATGAATAATCATAAGGGAATGTGCACGGTCCATTAAAAAAAGGTCCCTGGACACAGCAGCAGAGACCTTGAATTTGATCATTGTTTCTGCCATCTTGGAAAAGCTATTGGATGTTCCTGAATCCCGGTTTCCTCCATTATAAGGGGGGTGGTGAAGAGAGAGCAAGAACTCTCTTCCCAGGGGTGTTGAGAAGACGAAGAGCAAAATGTATTTGATTCTTACTTCTCTAGATATGTGTAGAACACTTGCTCTGGGCTAGGCCCTGGGGTCTGGGCTCAAAACTACATATAAGGGACTTCTTTGGCTGTCCAGTGGTTAAGACTCCACACTTTCACTACAGGCAGTGGAGGTTCGATCCCCAGTCAGGGAACTAAGATCCCACATGCTGCAGTCAAAAAATAAAAACAAATAAAAATCATAGCACCTTAAAACGAATGCTTTCTTAAAAATGTAAATCATTTAAAAAATAAAGGTAATGACCATGGGAATTCATGTGACATTTTTAAGAACTGGAAGCTATACAGCAAAGTGTTCTAAAAGAAAAGTGAAAGACAATCAGTTGTGTACAGCTCTTTGCAACTCCATGGAGTGTAGCCCATCAGAACTGTAGTCTGCCAGGCTCCTCTGTCCATAGGATTCTCCAGGCAAGAAAACTGGAGTGGGTTGCCATGCCCTCCTCCAGGAGCTTTTTCTACTCCAGGGTTCACACCTATACTTTATAGGGTATGCCAGTATCCTATACTGGCAGGCAGATTCTTTGCCACCTGAGCCACGTGAAGTGGTACTCTTGCCTGGCAAACCCCATGGACAGAGGAGCCTGGCAGGCTGCAGTCCATGAGGTCACCAGGAGTCAGACACAACTGAGCGACTTCACTTTCACTTTTCACTTTCATGAACTGGAGAAGGAAATGGCAACCCACTCCAGTGTTCTTGCCTGGAGAATCCCAGGGATGGGGGAGCCTGGTGGGCTGCCATCTCTGGAGTCTCACAGAGACAGACACGACTGAAGCAACGCAGCAGAAACAGCAGCAGTGGTAAAGAATCTGCCTGCCAATACAGGAGACATAAGAGACGAGGATTCAGTCCCTGGGTTGGGAAGATTCCCTGGAAGAGGGCATAGCAACCCACTCCAGTATTCTTACCTGGAGAATTCCATGGATAGAGGAGCCTGGCAGGCTACAGTCCAGAGTGTCGCAAAGAGTTGGACATGACTGAAGCAACTGAGCGTGGACACATGAGCCACTTAAAAAGAAAAAAAAAAAAAAATATATATATATGTATATATAAGCAAGGTGTGTCCAGGAGCAGTGCTCTCCCATCATGCACTGTGGGATTACTGGCTGGTGGAAAGACGGGCATGAAATCAATACAGAGCTATGCAGCCAGCTGCCTGGTGTCAGAAATGCTGCAGCGAGACGGAGTGGCTCTGGGAGAAAGACTTTCTCAGGGCTTATACGAGGCATTTCCGAGACAGTCACACAAGCTCAGACCCACAGGCACTTGCTTGATTGGCCAGGCGAGGAGGGAGGAGCATTGCAGGTGAGAATCCTGAACCAGAAATAAACTTGGAGAGTTCAAGGAAGCGGAAGACAGCAAAATGGCTAGGGAGCAGAGAGCTTGTGGGGAGGGGAGAGCTGGAAGCATCAGGGGCTGGAAAGATCTGGTGCCTCCAGGGATGGCGGGAAGGACCCTGTGGGGCACCTTCCAGGGGCAGTGAGAAGACACGGGTGGTTCATCTCAAGCCAAAGGCGGTGGGTGCAGGGTTGCAGATGAGAGAGCAGCCTCAGACCACCCACTTCAAATCCGCGCGCTCCCACTTCCTGGTGGGGTGCCCGGAGGCAGCCCTCTGCTTCTCAGTAAGGAGGCAAACAGTGCCTCTGGGTCAGCATGGGAGGTTTAGGTGCATCCTAGGAGGAACTCTCAGCTCAGCACCTGCTGCCTCTCACCTCTCAGCAGATGGCTTCGCAGCAGCAGCAGCCATCATAAGAGTTACGGTGCATTTCTGGAAAACCACTCCAGAGCCTGCCTGGGCCAGTGATGGTCCCTGGACCCCACCTCTGCCTGCCTCCTACTTTGTGCTGTCCACAAGCAATGAGTGGTTTTAACATTTTTATGTTAGCTTGACAAAACAATAGTAGTAATTATTCATGACACATGAAAATCTTATGAAATTTACATTTTAGCACCAATAAATAAAGTTTTATTGAGACACAGCCAACCCCATTCATTTACAGATCCCCTATAACTGTTGCCATGCTCCAACAGCATCATTCATCAGCTGAAACAGAAATTGAAGTGCTGCAAAGATATTTACTCTCTGGCCTTTGAGAGAAAACTTTTGCCAATCCTTGCTCAGAGATTGGATTAGAGAGGCTCAAAAATACAAGAAGGAAGACTGGTTAGAAGGCTCTTACTGAGAGTGAGCAAAGGAGAACAGTGAGGGAAGAGAAGGAAAGAGCAGGGAGGGAGGTTCTGGAGAAGTGCTTTGAAAACTAGGAAGGGCTTACAAACATTGGGCTTTGCCAATCTTTCCTACATTGGTCATGGTTATGACTACTTCTGTCTGTAAGACTTAAGGGTTTTTGTGGTTTTGACATCAGTTCCAACATTCTATCATTCCGAGACACTTTATGGTAACAGCAGAGGATGATTTCAGAGTCCAGGTGACTGACAAGCTGGTAGCGTCACAGTGGTATAATGCTAGCATACTCTGAGCAAGCCCAGTGCTGGGGTATATAAACAGAAGTCAGAGATCATCAGGAAATATTCCTGGGGTGAGGTCATCCTCCTGCTACAACATCACAGCAGGACCAGGTGAGATCTAGGGCCACATCTGTTGTTGCTGTTGTTCAATCACTCAGTCGTGTCTGACTCTTTGCAATTCCACGGACTATAGCACGCCAGGGTTCCCCGTCCTTCACTATCTCCCAGATCTGCTCAAACTCATGTCCATTGAGTCAGTGATGTCATCCAACCATCTCATCCTCTGTTGTCTCCTTCTCCCCCGGCCCTCAATCTTTCCGAGCATCAGAGTTTTTTCCAATAAGTTGGTGCTTTACACCAGGTGGCCAAAGTATTGGAGCTTCAGCTTCAGCATCAGTCCTTCCAATGAATATTCAGGGTTAGCCAACAGCAAACCAGAGTCAGGAGAACATGATGGATTGGAAAGGGGACCAAAAAGTCAGCTGGAGAATAACACCTGTGAAAAAGTTAAAGCAACTGGATAATTATGGATTATCCAATAATGGTGGGTGACAGGTATGAGGCATCTACTATGTTGCAGATGTTGTCAGCTGTTTACATGAATCATTTCATTTCATCCTCACAATCAACATTACATGGTAGCTACCACAATCAGCTCCATTTTTCAGATGGAGGCAAACAGAGAAAACCCAAGACAGTACAACTTGTCCATGGAGGAGTCAGAATTCCATTCCAGGAGATCTGGGTTGGAGCTCCTGGACTTAACCACTATGCTTCACTATCCTCTGTTCCAGCCCTGGTGTGGGGAGGGAGGGTTGGGGCGGTGAAGACTGAGGGTTATTTAGGAACTACATTTAGGGTCCTTTTGTTATTTCCCCTCACGACTCCCACAGAGCATAACATCTACAAGACAGCATTTATTATCTTATGATCGATTTATTGCTTTCTTGAAGTCCTATGTGACCATTTAATCCTTGCTCATCAGCCTGCAATGCCATCCTCAAAATGCACACACACACGTCTCATCAAGGATGGATTAGGATTTCCAATGGGCTTTTTTACAAACTTCAGGTAGCTCTCAAAGCACCCAGAGCACCCCTGGGGGCGTAGACAGAAGGCCACCACTAGATTCACAGCTCAGGCCCTCTCCAGCTCTCCCTGGTGTATCACCAGGTCAACTCTTCCACTTAAAACTGAACCAAGTGGTAGGGGCATGCCTATCTGCATAAGAAACAGAAGCTAGACCAACGACAGCCTTAATTATCAGTGCCAATTATTAAGTGCCATGTGCCTTCAATTTAATCCTCTCAACCATCCGGGGGTTAGAGAAACTGGGTGGGGATCATTATCCCTGTTATTCACAAAGGAAACAGAGGGTCAAAGAGTTCAAGTACTTGCCACAAACCCTCAGGGAGAGAATGTCTGATTCCATATCCATGTTCAAAACCTCCTGATTTTGAATCCTGCCTCCAACTGCAAGGCCATGACAACTCCACAAAGGAATGAATGAGCAAAGTCTAAGGAGCAGCTCTGTTCAGTGGACGGTTATTGATCACACACTACATGCCCAGTATTGTATCACGCCTTGGAAATGCAATAAGACAGGAATGGTCCCTGCCTAATAGAATCTAGAGTCCAATGAAGACAACTACAGAATTTATTCATTCAACCAATATTCACTGAGAGTCATCATGTCAGAGCCGGACACAAGTCTAAGTGTTTAAAGATGTGGCAATGAACAGAAAAGGCAGGGATACTGACCTCATATTTGGGCATTTCAAAACACTGTGATGGAGCATTTCAGACAGTCAGTGGAAAAACTGGAAGGAGAAACAAGTCTGGGACGTGCCTTCTCAGCCCTCCAGCGAGCCATCCAGTGTTGGTGGGAAGTCTGGCCTCCCGAAAGGGTGGTCACCCACCCAGGCACTTCCCAGAGTCATATCCCAGGAGAAGGTCTGGGAGAGACTGGCTGGTTTCTAGCCCTGGGTAGCGAAAAAATCCCAGTTGTGCTGAATGCCCTGGGGTTCTCCAATTATTAATATTTTTAAGAGGTGTCATGAAGTTCTCCTCCCAAGTGCTCCAGAAGAGATGAATTTTAATCCACTTTTATGTAAAGAGTGACTATGTTGGCAATCAATATTCTGTCATGGGGTGGGGGTGAGTGGCATGAAAGGCAGTGCCATGATGTTTAATGCTTGCTCCAAAATGTTTGAGAATAAAAGAGATATTTTTAATTAAACATCTTAGAAATGGATGCAATGAGAGGGGACACGGTTGGAAATTTTCAAGCGAAACAAAGCAGGTTTCCCCTCTACCCCCATACTCCACAGAGTTCATGAAAACTGTGCTTGGAGGTTTCCCATAACTGGTCCACTGCAAGGAGGACATGTTTTATCAGAATCTGGATTAGGGTAGAGGTGGCACATTGAAATGACAAGCTCCAGCCACCATCTCCTTCAAGTTGGGATTGGGACCTCACAGGACTCTGAGACTAAATGCTGGTCCTGGCTGTGCCAAGCTAGCATGACTTTTATCCTGCCATGGTGCCTAAAGGGGCACACATTCCATGGCAATGTGAAATTTCCTCTTTAAAGTGAGTCAATTTGGAGGAAAGTATTCCATATGCAAGGAAGCATATGGTGGTCCTACACGACAAACTCAAGCTGGTGCTGGATAAATGGTTGAAGTTTGAAAACCTTGATTGGACCCATCGCCATCCTTCCTGAATTTGAGATGGAGAAACTGAGGCTCCGAAAGTTTAAATGAATTGCCCAAGAACACACAGCAGAATGCTTCTACTCACTCCTCCAGTGTGCTGTTCACATCTGTGACACAGGAAGCTTCAGCCTTTCAAGAAAGAAATGGGATTCAAACGTGGAAGATAAGCTCAGAAACCCTGTGTCAGTGGAGGCGGGGGCAGGGAGGCACAGATGGAAATGTTTCCTTTATTTCTCTAAAAGGGAAATGGATCAAGATCCTTTAAACATACAGGGTACATCTAAGGCAAGTCTTCCAGTCAAGATGTCCCCACAACACCTAATTTCCTTCATAAAAGGAGCTGAGCATCCTCTATAAAGCAGTAACAGTAGATTCATCATAGAGATCCCAAATACACATGGTAATCCTACGAAATGGCTTTAAAATTCCATCACTTAGGAATTCTGCTTCTGGAAAGATGGAATAGACGCAATTTTCCCTATTCCTCCTGCAAAGGACAGACAACTAAAATCCCTGGACATTACAGGCAAAACCATTTCCAAACCTACAGACACTGAAAGGTGAAGAGAAGAAAGCAGACCAATTAGGAATCTCAGGATCTAGCCATGAATTCCCTGGGTTTTCTTTTGCTTCGTATACCCCACAGTTGAAGCTGCCAAAATCAGCAACTTGCAGGNAGCATATGGTGGTCCTACACGACAAACTCAAGCTGGTGCTGGATAAATGGTTGAAGTTTGAAAACCTTGATTGGACCCATCGCCATCCTTCCTGAATTTGAGATGGAGAAACTGAGGCTCCGAAAGTTTAAATGAATTGCCCAAGAACACACAGCAGAATGCTTCTACTCACTCCTCCAGTGTGCTGTTCACATCTGTGACACAGGAAGCTTCAGCCTTTCAAGAAAGAAATGGGATTCAAACGTGGAAGATAAGCTCAGAAACCCTGTGTCAGTGGAGGCGGGGGCAGGGAGGCACAGATGGAAATGTTTCCTTTATTTCTCTAAAAGGGAAATGGATCAAGATCCTTTAAACATACAGGGTACATCTAAGGCAAGTCTTCCAGTCAAGATGTCCCCACAACACCTAATTTCCTTCATAAAAGGAGCTGAGCATCCTCTATAAAGCAGTAACAGTAGATTCATCATAGAGATCCCAAATACACATGGTAATCCTACGAAATGGCTTTAAAATTCCATCACTTAGGAATTCTGCTTCTGGAAAGATGGAATAGACGCAATTTTCCCTATTCCTCCTGCAAAGGACAGACAACTAAAATCCCTGGACATTACAGGCAAAACCATTTCCAAACCTACAGACACTGAAAGGTGAAGAGAAGAAAGCAGACCAATTAGGAATCTCAGGATCTAGCCATGAATTCCCTGGGTTTTCTTTTGCTTCGTATACCCCACAGTTGAAGCTGCCAAAATCAGCAACTTGCAGGGACCAAGAAGTGCTGGGAAGAAAACCCCAGTGAAACTCAACCAAAGCCTGCTTTCTCTAGTCAAAGGACCAAGAAAGAAGCAGAGACAAATTTTTAAGACAAAAGTATCTCTACCCTAGTCAAACAACACAGAAAAAAAACTGTGGCCCAGCCTTAATGGTGACTGCAAAGGCCAAGTGAGCAGCCCAGATTTCCATTGGATGAAGGATGAAAGACTATCAAAGAAATAATGCCCCAAACATCCCAAATTTCATAAAACAACATAGAACTGCAGATTTAAGAAGCTGTGGGTGCTCAGTTGCTCAGTCATGTCCAATTCTTTGTGACTCCATGTACTATAGCCTGCCAGGCTTCTCTGTCCGTGGAAATTTCTAGACAAAAATACTGGAGCGGGTTGGCAAACCCCAAACAGGGTAATTGTGTATGTACCAAACAAAGGAATGGCAAAAACTGATAGAATGGAAAGGAGAACTAGACAAGTTCACAATCACCCTTGGAAATTTCAACAGCTTTTTCTCAACTTACAAAACAACTAGATAAAAATTAGCAAGAGTATAAAACTCAACAACATCATCAACCAACAAGATCTAATAAACGTTTATAGAACACTCCAAACAGTAACAGAGGAATTCACATTAAAGTGTACATAGAACACAGACCAAGATGGACTATATCCTGGGTCTTCCAAGCTNATTTCAACAGCTTTTTCTCAACTTACAAAACAACTAGATAAAAATTAGCAAGAGTATAAAACTCAACAACATCATCAACCAACAAGATCTAATAAACGTTTATAGAACACTCCACACAATAACAGAGGAATTCACATTAAAGTGTACATAGAACACAGACCAAGATGGACTATATCCTGGGTCTTCCAAGCTCAGTGGTTATTGGAAGAATTCAGTTCTTTATGGTTGCAGGACTGAGGTCCTCGTTGGCTTGATTGTCAGCCTGGGACTGCTCTCAACTTCTAGAGGTAGCTTTCAGGTCCTCGCCATGTGACTTCTTCACCTCATCAGCAAAGAATCATCCTTTCTCACACTGTGAATATCTCTGAATTCTTCTTCAACCAACTCTGCTTTTACAGAGCTCACAGGGTNTAGCAAGAGTATAAAACTCAACAACATCATCAACCAACAAGATCTAATAAACGTTTATAGAACACTCCAAACAGTAACAGAGGAATTCACATTAAAGTGTCCATAGAACACATACCAAGATGGACTATATCCTGGGTCTTCCAAGCTCAGTGGTTATTGGCAGAATTCAGTTCTTTATGGTTGCAGGACTGAGGTCCTCGTTGTCTTGACTGTCAGCCTGGGACTGCTCTCAACTTCTAGAGGTAGCTTTCAGGTCCTCGCCACGTGACTTCTCCACCTCATCAGCAAAGAATCGTCCTTTCTCACACTGTGAATATCTCTGAATTCTTCTTCAACCAACTCTGCTTTTACAGAGCTCACAGGGTTAGACAAAGCCTATCCAGAAAGCTTCATAATTTCCAGATTATAAGGCCAACTGATTTGATATTTTAATTAGATTTCTAAATTCTTTCACAGCAGTACCTTAGTTAGTGCTCAGTTGAATAAGCAGGGCTGGGAATCCTGTGTATCTTAGAATACTACTTAGAGTATCTTAGAATACCACTACCTCACATTCTATGTTAGGCAAGAAATGAGGACACAGAGATGGCTGGTAAAATACCCATCCTCAAGGGGTTACAGTCAAGTGAATGTACCAAAGAAGTGACTGGAGTGTACAAAGAAGTGACTGGACTACAGGGCAATAATTGCTAATTCAAAGAAAATGCAGTAAATATCTTGTTTACTTCAGAGGAGGCAAGACTAACTCTCTTGGGAAGAATACAGGCAAGCTTCCCAAAGGGAACGACATTTGATCTGAGTCTTGAAACACAGAGGAGAAGGGAAGGCATTCCAAGGAGAGGGTGCATGACTTAGAAAGATGGAAAAGACCACAGCAAATTTACGGAGTGACAAGTAACCCAGGGCTGAATCTTAGAGGACAACATTAGAAGACATGGTTTTAAATGAGGCATGGATGTAGCATTAAATGGTCCTGATTCAGAAAGAAAGTTATTTTGTTGCAGTTCTCTTTCCATCCTTTTAATTAGCTTAAGAAAAAGTTATTGGTTTGTTGTTAACACCTTTCTACACCTTTACCCTCTGGCTCTACCTTCTGCAAATGAAAGTGTCTAGCTAGCTTAATAGCACTCTTTCTTTCTGTGGATTATTTTTGTTGCTACCTTTCATTTGTTACAATCAGTGTTGGATTTCCTTTTCCCGTTGTAATAAAAAGCTTATTATTATCATCATTATTAAATAAATACACACATTTAAGTTTTGAATATAAAATGTCAAATAATATTACAGGTAGTATTTGTGAAGGTGGTTTGTAAACAAGCTAATTTAGGACACGAAGGTGTAATGAGAAGGAATCAAGATTAGCGGTCAGGATTTAGTCAAACTTGAGTTCAAGTCCAACTCTTCTATGATTCTTAGTCTTCTCCTACAAATTAGGGAAATGATACACCCACTCAGACAGTTGTGAAGACTAAGTGAAACCAAGCGAAGAGGCATCTTCAAGGTGTTTTCATGCAGCAGCTTTTCGAGTCCCTATCACAGTGCATGTCTCTGAAGAATGGAGATACCGGCAACACCAAACAGGAACTAAACTCCAGCACCTACTGAGTATCTGTGCTAAGAGTATTCATCTGCTTAGGATCTGGGATGTGTGTGTGTGTGTGTGTGCGCACGCACACGCATGTATGCTGGGGAGGGCGGTGGTTATTCTTAGGCTGAATTCAGCTGTTTTGTGAAAAACAACTAATATCACAACCCTTTTGTGAAAAGGTTGTCACTCAGAGGAGTGGCCAGCGCAGGCATCATGGACCAGTTCCTCCAATCCCTTGTCTGGCTTTCTCTGTGAACTCAGAATGCTATATCCTACAGAGATCAGTGGGAAGTACAGCTGGAATATTCAGACATACATGCAAATGAAAACAAGAGGAAACACCTCCCATTTCAATTATCTATTGCTGTGTAATAGACTAACCTTGGCGGTATTAAACAGCTATTATTTTATTATCATCTCCCACGATTCTGTGGGTTGANCTTCATAATTTCCAGATTATAAGGCCAACTGATTTGATATTTTAATTAGATTTCTAAATTCTTTCACAGCAGTACCTTAGTTAGTGCTCAGTTGAATAAGCAGGGCTGGGAATCCTGTGTATCTTAGAATACTACTTAGAGTATCTTAGAATACCACTACCTCACATTCTATGTTAGGCAAGAAATGAGGACACAGAGATGGCTGGTAAAATACCCATCCTCAAGGGGTTACAGTCAAGTGAATGTACCAAAGAAGTGACTGGAGTGTACAAAGAAGTAACTGGACTACAGGGCAATAATTGCTAATTCAAAGAAAATGCAATAAATATCTTGTTTACTTCAGAGGAGGCAAGACTAACTCTCTTGGGAAGAATACAGGCAAGCTTCCCAAAGGGAACAACATTTGATCTGAGTCTTGAAACACAGAGGAGAAGGCAAGGCATTCCAAGGAGAGGGTGCATGACTTAGAAAGATGGAAAAGACCACAGCAAATTTACGGAGTGACAAGTAACCCAGGGCTGAATCTTAGAGGACAACATTAGAAGACATGGTTTTAAATGAGGCATGGATGTAGCATTAAATGGTCCTGATTCAGAAAGAAAGTTATTTTGTTGCAGTTCTCTTTCCATCCTTTTAATTAGCTTAAGAAAAAGTTATTGGTTTGTTGTTAACACCTTTCTACACCTTTACCCTCTGGCTCTACCTTCTGCAAATGAAAGTGTCTAGCTAGCTTAATAGCACTCTTTCTTTCTGTGGATTATTTTTGTTGCTACCTTTCATTTGTTACAATCAGTGTTGGATTTCCTTTTCCCGTTGTAATAAAAAGCTTATTATTATCATCATTATTAAATAAATACACACATTTAAGTTTTGAATATAAAATGTCGAATAATATTACAGGTAGTATTTGTGAAGGTGGTTTGCAAACAAGCTAATTTAGGACACGAAGGTGTAATGAGAAGGAATCAAGATTAGCGGTCAGGATTTATAGTCAGTCAAACTTGAGTTCAAGTCCAACTCTTCTATGATTCTTAGTCTTCTCCTACAAATTAGGGAAATGATACACCCACTCAGACAGTTGTGAAGACTAAGTGAAACCAAGCGAAGAGGCATCTTCAAGGTGTTTTCATGCAGCAGCTTTTCGAGTCCCTATCACAGTGCATGTCTCTGAAGAATGGAGATACCGGCAACACCAAACAGGAACTAAACTCCAGCACCTACTGAGTATCTGTGCTAAGAGTATTCATCTGCTTAGGATCTGGGATGTGTGTGTGTGTGTGCGCACACACACGCATGTATGCTGGGGAGGGCGGTGGTTATTCTTAGGCTGAATTCAGCTGTTTTGTGAAAAACAACTAATATCACAACCCTTTTGTGAAAAGGTTGTCACTCAGAGGAGTGGCCAGCGCAGGCATCATGGACCAGTTCCTCCAATCCCTTGTCTGGCTTTCTCTGTGAACTCAGAATGCTATATCCTACAGAGATCAGTGGGAAGTACAGCTGGAATATTCAGACATACATGCAAATGAAAACAAGAGGAAAACACCTCCCATTTCAATTATCTATTGCTGTGTAATAGACTAACCTTGGCGGTATTAAACAGCTATTATTTTATTATCATCTCCCATGATTCTGTGGGTTGATTCAGTGGGTGGAACTTCTGCCCCATGTGATGTCAACTGGGGCTACAGTCAAGTGAGAGGTCAATTAGTCTGGAACACCCGAGATGTCTCACTCATATGGCTAAAGTCTGACTAGGAATCAGCCAGAAATCAGCTGGGGCCGTTGTCCCTGGCATCTTGGTTTCCTGCAATGTGGCCTCCCCTTGAAGCTTGGGCTTCTCACAACATGGCAGCAGGATTCCAAGAGGAAGGAAGCAGAAAATGCCAGACTCATAAGGCCTAGGCTCATATGTCTCAGAATATCACTTTCATAGCATCAAAGCAATCACAGGGCGAGTCCAGATTCAAGGGGAGGGGAGATAAACTCCATCTCTTAATGGCGAAGTGCTTTCATAAAGGGAGGGAAAGGATTGACTGCAGCCATCTTGGGAGAGCATGGACCATACCCCCTGAAACTTTTATTTACTGCAAAGAGTTTTTACTCTAGAATTACGTGTATATTTCAACCCAATAATGAGTTATCAAGGAATTTATCATTAAGTCATCTTCAATGGTTCAAAAAATTTGATTCAAGGTTTTCTGTTGCTAATGTTTCTCACGATGAGAATTCAAATGAGGACTGACCCCCCATGCTGTGTCTCACCAGACACAAAGTCTGTGCACCATAGAAACACAAGCCTTGATCCTGGTAACTGATGTGCTTAGCTAAGGTCACTCGAGGTAAACAGGAGATGTGGATACTCTTGAAAAGCAATGGCTCCCTATAACTGGATAAACCTTGCCAAGAAGTGCATTTATTTTTCCTTCATTCATTCAGCATTCATTTGTGGTGCACCTGTGATATGCCATGTTGGTTTAAACATAAGGATACAACAGCAATGAACTAAACAGAGTACCTAAAGTACCTAAACAAAGTACCTAAACTAAAACAAAGTACTTGGCCGTAGGAAGCTTATATTCTAGTGGGGATACAACCAAATAAATGCATAAGTAGATATAATAATTCTCCTCTAGGGTTCTATAAGAAAAGAGAGACAATATCTGATAGGGGCCACGTTTAGACCCCTTTTGGTATGATAAAAAGTGATGAAGATGGGGCATAGTTACATAGTTTTGCAGCTACAAGCCCTGGATTTAAATTGTGGTTCAGAATTTAGTTTGTGAACTTGAACTAATGATGTGATCTTTATGACCCTCAGCAACCCCATCCGTAAAGTGGGAACAATAATGCCAGTTCAGCTTATAGAGATGATGCATGGATCAAACCAGACTGTAAAAATCAAAGAAAAAATAAGCTCTGAGTTTTCCCCATTTGGTAAACTTTCAGCTCTCCACTCCAAGCAGGATCAATTCGCTGCCAAGCCAAGCTCCTGCTGTAAACTTGAAAACATCAAATCCCAGCTCCAATGCTACCAATGCCATGGGGTGATCTCAGGGCACGAGACATTTTACATCAAGCCGTGGGGTGGGGAGATGCAGACATGCAGGGAGACAGCCTCTGTCTAGCATGCCTCCTTTCTTCCTTTCGCTCGCAGGTATTCAGTAAAGCAATCTGAATGTTCTAAAAGGTCACACTCTGTCTCGCTTTGTTGTAAGTTGTGTCAGTAGTGGCCATTTCATGCTACAGTTGGTAAATTGATATTTAACTGTTTTCATTTCTCTTAAGAATTTCATAATGGAAAAAGTAAATAAATGTAACATATGGAAAGATACATATCAAAATTACAACCAATGCCAGGTGGGACTGCTGATGTTTTCTTTTTCTTGTTTCTCTGTTTTCTTTTTTCATTCATTTAGAAAAATGCTTATCTAGCATGTGAATGCAGGGATCAGATAGCTGGAAGGGGTAACCCCACAACCCCCATCTCAATTTCAAATCTTTGTCCACCCCCCACCACATCTCTTTTGAGTTTGCAAGCCAGTGTGGATTTGTTGTCATTAGGTTAAGAGTCCCACAAGGGTAATGCTGCTTTCTATTTCTTCTCCTCCTGCCATTTCTAAATTTTTAAGACTTCTTAACCTGGCCTAGTTCTTACCAAATCATGAACAGAAGCTGCTTCCTCCCTACTTGGCCTCTGTAAATCAAAGTGACAGACTCCTGTCTCTCCTTGGTTTTGAAGCCACCAGACAAAGATTTGAACCCAGATTCTTCTGAGTACTGCCTGAGTGACTTTGAAGAAGCTTCTTAAGTTCTGTGAACTGCAGTTTTGTCATCTGTAAAATGGGAGAGAGAATACCCACAGGGAAGGTTGGTTGTACGAATTTAACAAGATGATGTGTAAGAAGGGCTGATGCNTCCTTGGTTTTGAAGCCACCAGACAAAGATTTGAACCCAGATTCTTCTGAGTACTGCCTGAGTGACTTTGAAGAAGCTTCTTAAGTTCTGTGAACTGCAGTTTTGTCATCTGTAAAATGGGAGAGAGAATACCCACAGGGAAGGTTGGTTGTAAGAATTTAACAAGATGATGTGTAAGAAGGGCTGATGCATAACAGAGGCTTGCAAGATAATTGCTGCTAATAAAAGCAGTCCTGGGAAGCACTGGAGGCTATTCTAGGCTGAGGGTTGAGCTTGGGTTGTTAATAAAAGGCAGAATTGTACAATCATTAAGAACTCTGGCTCTAGCCTCTGAAAAATCTAGTGTAAATCCTTGCTCCCTTCATTTTCCTTGGACACGTTACTACATTTCTAAGAGCCTTGGCTTCCTCACCTGTAAAATGCACATAATAATAACTTACCTTAACAGTGGTTCTCAAAATCTTATCCAGGCATCCTGGAGGCCCCCAAGACCCTTCCAGGGGGTCCTCAAGGTCAAATCTGTTTTGGTTATAGGGCTAAAATATTACTATTTTCACTCTGATTCTCTCTAAAGTGTACAGTTGTTTTCCAGAGGCTACATGACATATAGTGTCATTGCTCTAATGGCACTGTGTTTGTAAATTCCTGTGCTTTAATTTTTTCAATTTCTAATATGGTAAATGTCAAGATGTATAAAGCTCAGGTTAACAAAAGCTATTTGGGGTCCTCAATAATACTAAGTCTAAAGGTACCCAAGATAAAATATTTGAAGAATCACTGCCTAAGGGTTGTTTTAACGATGAAGTACCATACCCCTGAAACTAATACAATATTGTAAGTCAACTATACTTCAGTTAAAAAAAANCAGACTCCAGAACATGTGGCGTCCACATGCCAATGTGCTATTCTAGACGTGATGGAGATGCTGATGATGGAGCATCTCTCTAACCTTGATGCAAAGCCCTGCTCCAGGAACTAGGGAGATGTTAGTGGACTAAGACCCCTTACCACCTAGGAGTTTGAGCAGCTAGCAGGCCACATCAAGCAGAATTATATAGGTGCTGGAAGTGAGAAGGGTACTGTGGAAGTAGCATGAAGGATGCAGTTCTTGCGCTGTGAGGGATCCCATAGAGGATTTCCCAGAGTGGGTAGCTGGGAAACTACCCATGACTGAGGAGGAACCATGTCTGGAGGTATGTCCGGTATCATTGCACACAGCTGTTAGCACCAGAAATTCTGCCTACCCATGACTTAACCAGGTGGGGGCCTATTTGTGTTGGACAATAAGAAAGTGGGTGGAATGGTACAGCCTCAGCTGTACCACTGGGGACCGAGGCTCTGTCTTTCTATTCTGCCACCCATAGAGTTATAGGCATTTGACCCCAGGTGTATCACCTCATGGTGGGAAGGGGGCTGCTGCATCTCTAAGCCTCACATCTGCCTTCCAGGAAAGGAGAAGTAGGATGACTGAGGCACACACAACATTTACCTAGTGTGGCTTTACTATTACGTTTGGAAAGGGACACCCCTCTCAGGGACTTCTGTCTTTAACTTGACCACAACTGGTGGTCATCAGAACCTACTGGAGAAGGGGCAGTCACATGTTTTTAGTTAGGCGCATCAATGCCATAAACACACTGGGATTCAGTTTGTTAGGCAGAAGGGGTGAATGGTGGAACTGTTGTTGAGTTGGCAGATAAAGTGTGTGTGGCCTCAGATGAGACAAGGGGTGTATTCTGGTTGAAGCTAAAACTGCGTCCTAGGAGCAATGTGTGTTCTGCTGAGGTAGAGGGGGAGATGCAGGGAAGATTGTGCAGAGAGATGACGCCAGACTTGGGGGCAGACATGGAGGAGGTTGATTTAATTCGTAGGTACTGGGAGCCATGTATGGATGTGAGAGTTGGACTGTGAAGAAAGCTGAGCACCGAAGAATTGATGCTTTTGAACTGTGGTGTTGGAGAAGACTCTTGAGAGTCCCTTGGACTGCAAGGAGATCCAACCAGTCCATCCTAAAGGAAATCAGTCCTGAATATTCATTGGAAAGACAGATGCTGAAGCTGAAACTCCAATACTTTGATCACCTGATGTGAAGAACTGACTCATTGGAAAAGACCCTGATGCTGGGAAAGATTGAAGGCGGGAGGAGAAGGGGATGACAGAGGATGAGATGGTTGGATGGCATCACCGACTTGATGGGCATGAGTTANGGAAATCAGTCCTGAATATTCATTGGAAAGACAGATGCTGAAGCTGAAACTCCAATACTTTGATCACCTGATGTGAAGAACTGACTCATTGGAAAAGACCCTGATGCTGGGAAAGATTGAAGGCGGGAGGAGAAGGGGATGACAGAGGATGAGATGGTTGGATGGCATCACCGACTTGATGGGCATGAGTTAGAGTAAGTTCCAGGAGTTGGTGATGGACAGGGAGGCCTAGCGTGCTGTGATTCATGGGGTCGCAAAG
Source organism: Neotragus moschatus (assembly GCA_006410615.1). Classification (NCBI taxonomy): domain Eukaryota; kingdom Metazoa; phylum Chordata; class Mammalia; order Artiodactyla; family Bovidae; genus Neotragus; species Neotragus moschatus. The sequence continues at coordinate 1,363,983 of SJYA01002090.1, forward strand.
AGTCGGACACGACTGAGCGACTGAACTGAGCTGAACGGAGGGAGCCATGGCAGGCTTCTGAGGGACTGTCAGGTGTTTTAAGAAGGTAAGACTGACAGCAGTGTGCCTTATGGAAATAAATCAGCTTGGTTCTTATTTGAACTGGAATGAGTTCTGGAAAGTGTCAGACCAGGGGACCTGTTCTGCCTTAGGGCAAAAAGAAGACAGCACACTAAGAAAGTGAGGGAGAGTTTCTTTTAGGTTCTGCCAATAGGAATCCAAAGTTAACCTGATGTTAGTCAGCTATGGTGTGCATGCTCAGTCACTTCAGTCGTGTCCAACTCTTTGTGACCCCATAGAGTGCAGCCCAGCAGGCTCCTCTGTCCTTGGGATTTTCCAGGCGAAAATACTCAAGTGGGTTAGCCATTTACTTCTCCAGGGGATCTTCCTGACCCAGAGATCAAACCCCCACCACCACCCCCCACCCCCGTCTCCTGTGACATCAGGCAGATTCTTTACCGCTGAGCCACCAGGGAAGCCTTTAGTCAGCTGTTATCAGGAAGCAGCTAGCTTTCCTTTTGCAGTAACTCAGTGAGTGGAACTGGACACATTGGAAGGGAGGACCAGTTNCCACCCCCGTCTCCTGTGACATCAGGCAGATTCTTTACCGCTGAGCCACCAGGGAAGCCTTTAGTCAGCTGTTATCAGGAAGCAGCTAGCTTTCCTTTTGCAGTAACTCAGTGAGTGGAACTGGACACATTGGAAGGGAGGACCAGTTGACTCCCCAGACATGACGCTTGCCTTTCTCCTGACCCTCAGATTGCCCGGGTCCCTCCTGCAGCTCCAGCACTCATCAGCAGAATAATTTCGGTTGTGACCCTTCAGCTTTGCTTTTTGTTTTTTCCATGTTTGTTTAAAACTGGAGGATAATTGCTTTACAGTGTCATGTTGGTTTCTGCCATACAACGTGAGTCAGTCATAACTATGTATATAAACAGAGAGGGTGCTCGCAGAGGCCCTTCTATCAGTCTCCCCACACTGGCTTCCTCCAGCACGGCCACCATTCCTGATTCTCTTCTCAGTTAATCACTTTATGATTTGGGGCTGTTCCATGTAAACCTCAGTTTCCTCAGCTCTAAAATGGAGATCATTCCAGTAGCTGCTTTCTGGATTATTGTGAAGCGGAAGAAATTTACAGAAGGGTTTAGCATAGTGCCTGACCCGTGGATTCTGCTCAGTAAATGTAACCTATTGTCAGCATCCTCACCTGCCATCATCATCTTGCCACCTCCTCTAGGATGTGACTTTCTTGTATCCTTGAGAGGGGCCAGGTAATTAACATGCATGAATTTGTGCCATAGATTTCAAGACCCCAACTGTCCCCAGTTCGTGGCCATTCTCCTCCATCCCACCCTCTGCCCCCTCCCCATACACACACTCCCTCACATATGCACTCCTTTGTGGCAAATCTGAGCAACCTCTGACATGGTGAGCTCTCTTGAAATATCACAGTGGGACCCTGGTTCAGGTAATGTGCTGTGTCATGGTCAAATCCAGGCAGTGCCGTTCTGAAAAGATGCTCAGCTGCTCACATACCCCGGTGGTAGACAACAGAGTGGGCATTGTTCTGGGTACTGACAGGGTAGTTTCTTTTGTAGTTGAAAAAGAGAAAGTCCTCTCAATTCCCTGCCCCCACCCTCCATCAAATAGGTTGTGATTTTAACAACATCCACCCCAATCTGTTTCCTGTTTCTATGCTTGAAGTCATGCATTGAAGAGGGGTTGATTGGCAATGGTGTGTGTGTGTGTGTGTGTGTGTGTGTGTGTGTGTGTATCTCCTACACACACACGTGTAGCAGACCCCCAAGAAGAAAAACTGTCATGTTCCACCCAGACTTTAAAAGGGAATCAAAACAGACCAGAGTCAGAATCAAGTTTTCTTGCTGACGCCTCTCTTTCTCTGCCACCCCACCCCTGGTGAACCGTTTACCTGTCAAAAGCCATAGTTGTCACACACTCTTCCTTTTCCTGCCTGCCTCTTGTCCCCTAAATGCTCGTGCTGTTGGTTCATGGGGGATCGATATGAAGGAGTGTGGCCCAGGCATTCATTCACTTTGGTGTAAGAGGTTCAGAGTAGACTATAGAGGTGCACAGGCTTGGTTTGGGTTGGAGAAGTTCGAAGCACCTGCTGGGTTTACTTTCCTGGATTTAAAGCCACGCCTGGTTCACCTTGCAGGGGGAAATCGGCAGAACCCTGGGAACCGTTTGCTCTCAGGCTCCGGGCGGGGAGTGGATTCCCGTGTTCCTGGGGCCTCGAAGGGTGGCCAGGCTGAGTTAGCTCTTTCTCTGGGAGGGAATGCTCCCTCTCGGGGGCCCAGAACAGACTCTGTGGGAGAGAAAAGTAGCCCGCTGGTGAGAAGGGTAGAGAGAAAAGACGAATGAGATTTCCTGGGCTGGTTGGATGCCTGCACCTGCGGCTTCTGGACTCCAAACCAGCTGCAGAAAACCGAGGCGAGACCAGGTTCTACACGGAGCAGGCTGCAGGCACACATGCAGGGGTAGTGCGAGCGTGACGGTTTAAATCATTGTTGCAGAAAGGCTCAGGAAAACCAGTCCTCAGCAGGGCCGCCATCTGTACCCCTCAGAAGCATCTCCCCCACCCCGGGCCCCTGACCCGAGCTGTGCCCATTCCGGCTGGTGAGATTGAATAGAATACAAAGCCCCCTGCACCCCCCGAGACACACCGCAAACACAGCGCCCCCATCTTCAGAGCAGCATGAGCATCCAAAAACTGGGTACCTACCGTGTGCCAGGCACCCTGCTGAACGTGCTCTCTTCACTGTGTCCTTCAGAGTGACTCTGAGGAGTGCGTCCAGGGCCACGGTGGAGCCTCATCTTAAAGACCAAAGGAGAGCAAAGCGCAGATCAGTCAGGTGCTTGGTCTCAGGAGGGAGCCGAGATTCGCGTTCACATCAGCCTGATTCTAAAGCTGGTACTCTTATGCGTCACCGGGTCTTTATATGTGTGTGTAACGATGTTTACGTGTCTATTGTTGGCAGTGCTGGGTCTTCGTCACTGCAGGGTCTTTAGTTTGGGTGAGCGGGGGCTACTCTCTACTCTCTAGTTGCGGTACTCGGGCTTCCCGTTGCAGTGGCTTCTCTTGTTGTGGAGCAGGGGTTCTAGAGCACCCGGACTTCAGTGGTTGCGGTTCCCGGGCTCTAGAGCACAGGCTCAGTAGTTGTGACACTCGGGCTTGGTTGCTTCTCAGCATGTGGGATCTTCCCAAATCAGGGATCGAACTTGTGTCTCCTGCGTCAGTAGGCTGATTCTGTACCACTGAACCACCAGGAGAGTCCCTCACCAGGTCTTTCTGATATCTTCTGGAGGCCTGGAACTATATGGAGGGAGAAGGGACAGTTTTAGAATGAGTTTCTGGATAGTCTGACAGCTTTTCTGCTAAAGGAGTGTAGGGGTCAGTGCACACAGGCACGCACGTGTGTGTGTGTGTGTGTGTCTGTGTGTGGTGTAAGATTAGTTAAAACAGAAGAGAATTCCAGATCTCTGCCTGTTATCCTTAGCCACCCGAACCCCACTCCCAAGACAATTCTAAGCGTCTATCAGTGTCTACACCAGAACATTCTCCAGGAGGCACGCCACCCTCTCCTCTCTGGCTCTGGCAAGAGAAGGAATCCCAGTGGGCTGACAGCTGAGAGTTGGAGACGGAGGAGAAGCTGGGTGCTACTTTCAGGATGCTGAACAGCCTTGCCAGCCAGTGGGGGCAGGAGGTGGGGGGAGCGGGCGTTGGGAGGGTGGAGAATGGCGGGGTTGCTGTTTTTATACAATAAAAGAGGATCATTGTAATTGGGAGCCCTTGAATCATAACACGTCTGCCTATGGTTCTTTCCAGCTGCAGAGCTATTTAGTTAAATAGCACACAGAAAACTCCTTTCAGCTGACATTACTTTCCTGCTGTTCTTAAACTACAAGACCGGGCTGAATCGCTCGAACGAAAAAGCCATCTCAGGCTCCTTTAGCCCCTGTGGGTATGCAGAGCCCCCATGAAATCTTCCTGGCCTGTACAGGAGGACGTTGAGAAATTATTTTACTGTGCAATGCACCCTTGTCTTTTGAGGAGCAGCATCTTTATTTGCAACCCAGTCTGGTCAGAGCTGGATATTGCACATGGCCTAGTTGTTTGGGATGGGTGGTGGCCCAGAGAGGGTAGGGAAAGGCCTCAGAATGACAGGGGCTAGAGGAGGCGGGGCCTGTGGACTGACAGCCAGAAGACGGAAAAAGAGACCACCCCTTCCTCCCAGCCAAGAAGCGAGGGGAAGGGATGCTGGTGACTGCAGACAGGAGGAGAGAGGAGCACAGGCCCTCACCAAACCTCCCCTGATAGCACCAAGGCGGCATTATCCTATAGAACAGCCTGGAATTTAATCGATTCTAAGCATGCAGTGAATTTCTGCCAGAGCCACACAGTTCAGGAGAACTGGAAGACTTCAGGTCATTTCCAAGAGCAGAGACTCTGGGGTACAGGGAGCCACAGAACAGAAAGGGATTGGATCACTGGTGGGTTAATGGAAGACCCTCCAAAGATGGGGGCTGCAGTTGACACTGTGAGATTGAACGTGGCCTGACCGGCACTTTTAGAAACGGGACTTATTGTAAAAAGTCTAATGTCCTCTGTTGTCCCCGGAGGGGAATGTTGGGAGGATGAGAATCATAGCAGCATGGTACACGAGTAGGATCAAGGAGTGTTCTAGCAGGAAGTTAGTTTCGGGGTTGCCTGCTCCAACTTAGGGAAACTGAGGCCCAGAGAAATGAGGGAATTGACCCAAGGATGCACAGTCATATGGCAGCGCTTGACTTTTCCTCTTCTGCGCTGTCTAGTTTACTTCCTCTGTCCAATCAGTGGACACTCACTGAGCACCTGCCAGGGGAAGAAAACGACAGCCCTGCNTTCGGGGTTGCCTGCTCCAACTTAGGGAAACTGAGGCCCAGAGAAATGAGGGAATTGACCCAAGGATGCACAGTCATATGGCAGCGCTTGACTTTTCCTCTTCTGCGCTGTCTAGTTTACTTCCTCTGTCCAATCAGTGGACACTCACTGAGCACCTGCCAGGGGAAGAAAACGACAGCCCTGCCCTCAGGAAGGTCGTGGCCATTTGGCACTTAGCAGCAACTGCTTCGGGCCCGAGTGCTTTCTGTGGGCTAGCCCACAGCACTTCTGGGAGATGGGAGGACTCTGTTATCCCCATTTAATCGATGAAAAAGCACAGAATGGGGAAGTCCTTTGTCCAAGGTTTCTGGAAGCCAGGCAGTCCTACGCCATACCTAGTGCTCTTAAGGCTCAGGCTCCTGCACATGTGTCCCCTCCTACCCTCTCTACACTTGCGGTTCCAGCAAGAGGGCTGGGGCCCCACCCCACTGATTAGCACCCTGGGGGCCGAGCCACCAGCCCTCACTAAGGAACACAAGGATGGGTGTGTATCCAGAGCTTGATGAAGGGCCTTCTCCTGCGTGGGGGTTGTTCCCGATGTATTGAATGCCAACTGTGCCTAGGCTCTGTGCCCCTCACACCTCACATCATAGCCCAGGTCATCTGTACAGCAGCCCTGCTGAGCGGATAGTGGGGAGAGCAGAGCCAGAACTCCAGAACACATCAGTGCAACCCAAGACCAGAGCAGCTGCAGCTACATCGGATAGGCATGCTGCAGCCGGAAGATGCTGATTGGGAGTCCTGGGTGGACAGGCCAATTAGGGACAAAGAATCGCTGGTGATGGCCAGTTTAGTTTTCTGTAAAACTAAAGGTCTCTAAAAATAAAGGAACTTGGAGGCAGTTTAGGCAACTTTCAGTTGATCAAAAGATACATATTTAAGTATAATAAAAAGTCCCAAGTGCTGTGTGTCGGGCTCTGGGCCTCTCTGTAGCACAGATGTTAGTACTAGTCACATTTTTAAAAAGTAGTTTGAGAATAGCATTGAAACATGTATATTATCATATGTGAAACATTGCTAGTCCAGGTTCGATGCATGAGACAAAGTGCTCAGGGCTGGTGCACTGGGATGACCCTGAGGGATGGGAGGTGGGAGAGGGTTCAGAATGGGGAACAGTTGTACACCCATGGCTGATTCATGTCAATGTATGGCAAAACCCATTACAATATTGTAATTAGCCTCCAATTAAAATAAATTTTTTAAAATAAATAGCTTCACATCCATACATTTAAAATGTACATTCTGCTGACCTTTAGTGTGTCTACAGAGGTGTGCATCCATCACCAGGGTCTAATCTTCGAACATTCCCATCATCCCAAACAGAGATCCTGTGCCTCTTGCCAGTCATTCTCCATCCTTGTCTCCCAGCCTCTCCCTGCCAACTCTAGACAACCACTGATCTTCTTTCCGCCTGTATAGCTTCGCCTTTACAGACATTTCACATAGAAGGAACCATAGAGTACGTGGTCTTTCATATGCTTCCTTGCCTTAGCATGTTTTTGAGGTTCCTCCATGTCGCAGCACGCATCAGGACTGCATATTATTCCATGGCTAAATGATACTCCGTTGCATGCATAGAGCACCTGGGGCTGCCATAGCCAAATACCACAGACTGGGTGGCTTAAAGGAGAGACGTTTATCTTGTCACAGATCTAGAGGCTGAAAGTCCAAGCTCAAGGTGTCAGCAGGTTGGTGGCTCGCGAGGCCTCTCGCACTGGCTTGCAGCCGCTGCCCTCTCACCACATCCTTGCGTGGCCTTTTCTCTGCGCACATGCCTCCGTTATGTCTCTTCTGTGGGTTCACTTTCCTCTTTTTGTGAGGATTGAACTAGAGTCCACCCTTACAGCTTCATGTTAACTTAATCACCTCTTTGAAGGCCTTGACTCACATTCTGGGAACAGGGCTTTAGCAAATGAATTCGGGTGGGACANGCACATGCCTCCGTTATGTCTCTTCTGTGGGTTCACTTTGCTCTTTTTGTGAGGATTGAACTAGAGTCCACCCTTACAGCTTCATGTTAACTTAATCACCTCTTTGAAGGCCTTGACTCACATTCTGGGAACAGGGCTTTAGCAAATGAATTCGGGTGGGACAGAGTTCATGTCATACCACAGTGGTTTCGTGGGCCGTTTTGTTTGTTCGGTGACCTGCTGCTGGGCAGTTGGGTTGTGTCTACGTCTGGCCATTGTAACAACGTTGCAGTCTGTGTGGACATGCGTTTTCATTTATGTTAGGTGGCTATCTACGTGTGTAAGTGCTGGGTTTTGTGTTTAACGTTTTGAGGCGCTGCCAAACCGTTCTGGCTGTTTCCGTTTTCCGTTCCCATCAGCAGTGTATCGGGATTCAGATTTCTCCATATCTTCCCCCACCTCCTGGTATTACCAGAAGCTCCGTTTTACAGATGAGGAAACTGAGGCACCAGGTGGGGAAAGTCAGTCACAGGGCTAGAGAGTAAAGGAAATGGGCTTTGCGCACACACACACACACACACACACACACACCACACACACCAGTCTGACCAGTTCCCCACCCAGGGCTGGGACTGATGAGCAAATGAGGCCCCAGCGTGTGGCATCTTAGATGGCGCTTGCTCTCAGGGTCAGCAAGTGCAGGCTCAGCACCCAAGAGGGAGGGAGTGCCTCCTTACACGTTGCATCCTGGTTTGCTACTTGCCTTACCTTTGACCTGGCCCGGCCGCCACCCTGCCCTTGCGTGTGGGGTTCTGTGCTCCACGTCAGGGTTGGGGAGGGATGAGGGTGAGGACACCAAAGACCAAGCCACCACCCCTTCCCGGGAGGGAGCCTCATTCTGGCTGGAGGATTTGTGCATTTGCAGCTCCACACAGCGAGCCGACCTGGACCTGCGGAAGCAGAGTCCCTGCTCACAGGGTTGCTGTGCAAGATCACGGGGGCTCGTACCTGTGAGAGGCTTCCCTCGTGGCTCAGCGGTAAAGAACCCGCCTGCCAGTGCAGGAGACGCAAGTTCAGTCCCTCGTTCGGGAAGATCCCCTAGAGGAGGGCACTGCAACCCACTCCAGTATTCTTGCCTGGGAAAGCCCATGGACGGAGGAGTCTGACGGGCTACAGTCCATACGCTCGCAAAGAGTTGGACCCAACTGAGTGACTACACAGCAATAGCAAATCCTGTGAGGGACTGAGCACAGCACCCAGCACTCAGGCAGCGCCCGGGAAATGCTGACCAGCACCGTGCTGTTGGCACAGACGCACCTCACATCTGTGTCCCTGAGGCTGCCTGTGAGTCACTGTGGTTGAGGCAGGGCCTGATGCTTTGGGTCTGTGACTGGCAGCCTCATCCCCACCCCGCGGGAGAGCCGTCACCCAGCGGCCAGAGAGTGACCTGAGATGAAGGAAACCGACCACCCACGCCCTCCGCGGACCTGCTCCGCCTGCCCTGGGAGTGGTGGGGCCATCCACAGAGCCCAGCGCTGGCTCACTCTCACCTCCCGAGTTGCCTGGCTGGGCCACAGGCACTCCAGGTCTGCCTCTGTTACCACTAAAGCCAGAGCGCAATTCTTGTGCTCGCAGGTTGAGAAAGTACCTGATGGATAGTACCTGTGGGGATCAAGGTGAGACAGGGAAGGGATGCTCTTTCAGGGTTGGGGAGGCATATGCTGACTGATCCTAGTAGGAGATCTGGGGACTCAGTTTCAAGATTTCTGGATATAGAAGATGTTTCAGCGATGGAAAAGATGAGAGACTTCTTGCTCGGTTTGGTCAAAGGCCACGTTGATTCTGCACATGGCTTAAAAGGACTCACCTCTCTTAATAGTTTCTATTGGAATATAATTGCTTTATAATGTTGTGTTAGTTTCTGGCGTACAACAACATGAATCAGCTGTACATATACATATATCCCATCCCTCCTGAGCCTCCCTCCCACCACACTCCCATCCCACCCGTCTGGGTCATCACAGAGCACCAAGCTGGGCTCCCTGCGCTACACAGCGGCTTCCTGTGAGTTATCTGTTTTACACATGGTCGTGTAAATGTCAGTGCTACGTTCCTAATTCGCCCATCCCATGCTCCTTTTCCCCTTCTCTGTCCACATATCTGTTCTCTACATCCTGTATCTGTACTCCTGACCTGCAAATAGCTTCATCTGTACCATTTTCCTAGATTCCATATATATGCATTGCTATATGTATTTTTTTTTNGCACAAGTGACAGGTAAGTGGGAGTGCTATTCTAGTGCTGCCACTATGACTGGCGTCGTTTGGATCATCAAACTGTGGGGCTGTGCCTGGCCCTGGGCGGCTCAGATATTTTCCAGTGGAATAAATGAACCACTGTCCTGCTACCTACAAACAATAGCAGTGTGGCCCTAAATAGCATATTTATTGAGTAGTATAATTGAAAATAGTATCCCTTCGCAGGGCTTCCCAGGTGGCGCTAGTGGTAAAGAACCCGCCTGCCAACGCAGGAGATATGGGTCTGATCCCTGGGTTGGGAGATCTCCTGGAGGAGGGCATGGCAACCCACTCCAATATTCTTGCCTGGAGAATCCCTATGGACAGAGGAACCTGGCAGGCCACAGTCCATAGAGTCGCAGAGAGTCAGACGTGAACAAAGTGACTTAGCACAACATCCCTTTACACTTCTGGTAATGTAGGAAATGCTTCACGCCTAAGAGTTTTAATACTGTCGACTCAGCAAATTCTTTTTGCCATTTATTCCGGGTTTTCAGACTGTATGGGAAGGAAAGCAAAACACCACCATCAGCGTTGTAGGCAGAAACAGAAAAGCAGATTTTTCCATTCGAGTTGAAACATTAGGCATTTGGAGGTGGCTTTTGGATTTAGGTTGAGAATTTAACACTCCTGCCTGCGGCCACCTGGAAACCACAGGTGATGCCTTGCCCAGCGGGCACCTCACGGTTAGCAAGGTCGTGGTGCTGATACACACGACGCAGGGTTGATAGGGTGTAGGAGGCCAGGCTGGCCGCCCGAGGCTTAGGAACAACAGCTGACACTCGCCGTGTGCTTCCACAGGCCAGGTCTTTTCCTGAGATGTTAGCAGGATTTTCTCATCCAATTCCCATGACTACCTTCTACAATGGGTTCTATTATTAGCCCCATTTTCCAGATGAGGAAACCGAAGACCAAAGAGACTAGACAGTTTGCCCAAAGTCATCCAGGTAGTAAATGGAAGACCCCTAATTCAAGTCCAGAGTCTGACACTGGAAACTTGAGAGACCTTTCAACTGCAGTGCTGATCACTTCTCTGTTAGAGAGTGGTGAGAGGCCTTGGCTTCAGCTCTTATTTTACAAAGGAGGCTTAGAGAGGTACAGTGATTTACCCAAAGACACCCAGCCTCAGCAGGAAAGTTTAAAGGCATCTTCATGACTGCTTCTGACTCTGAGCCATCCTGTCCACTTGGGCAGGTCACTTACTTTTTTTTCTACTTACTCATCTGTAAAATGGGACTAATAATTATACTTTTTTTTAGTTTACTTATTTTTAATTGAAGGATATTTACAATATTGTGTTGGTTTCTGCCATATATCAACATGGATCAACCTTAGGTATATATATGTCTCCTCCCTCTTGAGCCTTCCTCTCACCTCCCACCCCATCTTACCCTTCTAGGTTGTCACAGAGACCCAGTTTGAGTTCCCTGAGTAATAATTAAACTTTAAGAGATATGACCATTTCTGTCCTTCCTCCTCTTAGATACAAGGACACCATACGATGTGTATTGACACCTTGGGTAAACTGCAAGATGTTCAGCCTCAACAACAGTACTGATAAATAACAATAGTAGGTCTGGAGCCCTGGTTCTGGTCAGTAGAGTTCAGAGCTCTCATCTGTTAACCCTCGTCATTCATAATCCGTAATTCTCACTACACTCCTTCCCGGTTTACAGTTGAAGAATCAGCTACAGAGAAGGGAATAACTTGCCAGGTTACCAAAGCTAGTGAGCAAGTGCCACTACTAAGATTGGAACCTCACTAGTCTGGGTTGGTGCTCTTAACCAGTAGCTATATTATCAACAGATACTGTCCATATTGTAACGCTTTCCACTGCAAATGCCTAAAACCAGAGAAAGCCATTTCTTCATGAACCTCAAATCCAGAAGGGACTGTTCTTTCTTGCAATGTCCCAGTGGAGATGGTGATAAATGCTGTACAGACTGTCTTCTAGGATAAGAGACAGGAAGATGTGAGGTTCCCGGAGAGGAATATAAGGGTCCCAGAGACTCGCCCTGTGATATCACATTGGCCACTGCGTCATAACAGAAGCAGCAGAGATGTCTGAAGTGGCTGGAGGAGGACAGGCCCAGAGAGACTAGAAAGAAGAGCTGAAAACAGACCTCCCAGGAAGAAAGACAGCCCATGTGTGTAATCCCATGATGTCATTTAGTTGTGTCTTCCACATGTGATTTTGGACAACAGGTGCCCTGAGGAGCCATCCTGGGCCCATAGGACCTGCGTCACATCCTTTACTCGGCTCCAGATGTGTCAGCCACAGAGCCTCCAGTGTTAAGAGCAGACCCTGGANATGTGTGTAATCCCATGATGTCATTTAGTTGTGTCTTCCACATGTGATTTTGGACAACAGGTGCCCTGAAGATCCATCCTGGGCCCATAGGACCTGCGTCACATCCTTTACTCGGCCCCAGATGTGTCAGCCACAGAGCCTCCAGTGTTAAGAGCAGACCCTGGAGGGAGGCAGATGTGAGTCTGACTCCTGGCCCCACCCCTTTCCAGCTGTGTGGCCGGGGGCTACCCCACCCTGTCATCATCTGGGAAGAGAGGCAATAATTCTGTCTGCATCATCGGTCTTTTGGAAGGTTAAGAGAAACCCTGCACTCAGAGAAGTCACCACCAAAAGAACTGGAAAACAGATCTGCTTTTGCGGGGTGGCTAATTTTTATTATAAGCTGGTGGCTTTCATGATCAACCTCTGAAGTTATTTGATTTCTTGACCATGAGCATGTATTTCTTTGCAAATATATATATATATATTTAAAGCATTTTAAGAGATCATGAAAGTCAGCACCACACGCAAAGCTTGACAAATAGTAAGAGCTTAATAAGTGCAGGCTGTTGATGTCTGTGTGCTCTGACGGCTCTGTCAGTTTTGCCCGGATGCTTCAGGAAGGGGTGCTGGGGGTTGCTGTTTCTGCACAGTGCCACCAGGGCTCCAGAATTACAGTGGGAAAGGCGAGCCTGCCGGCTTGAGACCTCTTCTTGCCAAATGGATCGTCTCGCTCCCTTAGCCTGTGCCCTTCTCATCTCCCTGCCACTGACCTGCTGGTGGGCAATGTCTTACTCCAGGTCTACCCTTCTACTTGGGTTCAGCTAGTGTGATCTTAGCTGCTTTAAATCTCTTGGTTCCTAGGCTGTTTCGAAGGCTGTTTTGCCAGGGCTTAGAAAGGGCAGAGGGGCTTCCGGAGAGGCTTAGTGGTAAAGAAATCCGCCTGCTAAGCAGGAGATGTGCATTCAATCCCTAGGTTGGGAAAATCCCCTGCAGATGGAAATGATAACCCACTCCAGTATTCTTGCCTGGGAAATCCCATGGACAGAGGAGCCTGGCAGGCTATAGGCCATGGAGTCACAAAGAGTCAGACATGACTTAGCAACTAAACAGCAGCAGCAGAGAGGGCAGAACGGTGCTCACTGGCATCCAGCTTCCTGGGCTCCCTGGATAAGGTGAAGGCTGATTAACTTCAGGGCTTTTTCATGGCTTTTTAGCCAGTAGGTGTGTGTTGGGGGGAGCCACAATTAGGCATCTCTGGTTGTCATTAAGGTGTTCGAGAATGCCACTCGTGAGCTCCTTGGGAACATGCTGGAGAAATGTTGGACAGTTCCTTTGGAGAAGTTTACAGGTTAAATGACCACCCCAAAGGGTGCCAATGGACCTGAATGAAATTGCCTGGACCAAGATTCCTGGTAGTGAGCCTGGGGTCTCTGACTCAACCCCATTCTATCCACATGTTTTTCTATGGCTTAAATGAAGACCTAGATGCTTGCCCTAGAAGCCATTCAGTCTAGACTTTTGAATTCACGCTGCTGCTTACAAGCTTACAATAACACGTAAAGACCCTTCACTTCTGAAAACCTCAATTTCCCTGTCTGTAAAATGGGAGATAGTAACACCTGCCTTGTTGGCTTCTTTTGAGGACTAAACAGGTTCAGATGGTTCTGAAGAGGGCTGGGCCCCAAGCCTGAGACCTTGCAAGCATCTAGGCAGCTGTCACTATCATTTCTCTGTGGTCAGAGATAACGTGAAGCTGGGAGTGAGAGTGATAGTGAACATGTCAGGTGATAAGGGACAGGGAGAAGGAGTCAAATCTAACAACTTAGAGAACAGCAAGGGAACAGGGGATGGAGCCCTGAGGCATCACAGAGTCTGGGTGGGAAACGGGTCCATGGACTGCAGGTCCAGGAGTGACCAGTGGTGGAAGCAGGGCTGTAGAAACATCTTTTCACAGCATTGATAGAGTGGTGTCCAGTCAGTGAGCAGATAACAGCCCTTCTCCCCTGGGTCACAAACCTCACTGTAGAATCGCGCTCAGCCCACAGTGTTGTATGTAAAGTGGGACGTCCACCAACTAATACATCGGAGACAATCCAAAAGGGGAACCAGGAGGCTTAAGACTGATCTCTTTCTTGCCAAACGGATTATCCTGCTTCCTTATCCTTTGCCATTCTCATGTTCCTGCCACTGGCTTGCTGGTGGGTAAGCAGTACCTTGGGGCTTCCCTGGTGGCTCAGTGGTAAAGAATCTGCCTGACAATGCAGGAGACACAGATTCGATCCCTGGGTCAGGAAGATCCTCTGGAGGAGGAAATGGCAAGTCACTCCAATATTTTTGCCAGAAAAATCCCATGGACAGAGGAGCCTGGCGGGCTACAGTCCACAGGGTCACAAAAGAGTCAGACATGACTTAGCGACTAAACAGCAACAGCCACAAGCAATGCCTTACTCCAAGTCTAACCTTGCGCCTGGACTCAGCTAGGGATGGCCTTTGCTGCCTTAAATCTCTTGGTTCCTGGGCTGTTTCCATGGCTGCTTTGCCAGGGCTTAGAGAGGGCAGAACGGTGCTCACACTGACTTCACGTCAGACACAGGGACTTTCAGAGCTTAAATTCAAGATGATTTTCAAATCCCTCCTAAAGAAAGAAGTCCCAAGTAGATCCCCGTCTCCCATCCCTGCTTTGACTTGAAGCGTGACCGTTTCAACTTAGAGTCATTTGAGAAGAGAAAGAAACCATCGCGGTGGATTGAAAACAGGACTCAGTGTATCGCTGTGTTCATCACGCCGATGATGACTAGCACGTAC
>SJYA01002090.1:1379410-1391342 GCA_006410615.1 Neotragus moschatus
AACAACAGTACTGATAAATAACAATAGTAGGTCTGGAGCCCTGGTTCTGGTCAGTAGAGTTCAGAGCTCTCATCTGTTAACCCTCGTCATTCATAATCTGTAATTCTCACTACACTCCTTCCCGGTTTACAGTTGAAGAATCAGCTACAGAGAAGGGAATAACTTTCCAGGTTACCAAAGCTAGTGAGCAAGTGCCACTACTAAGATTGGAACCTCACTAGTCTGGGTTGGTGCTCTTAACCAGTAGGTATATTATCAACAGATACTGTCCATATTGTAACGCTTTCCACTGCAAATGCCTAAAACCAGAGAAAGCCATTTCTTCATGAACCTCAAATCCAGAAGGGACTGTTCTTTCTTGCAATGTCCCAGTGGAGATGGTGATAAATGCTGTACAGACTGTCTTCTAGGATAAGAGACAGGAAGATGTGAGGTTCCCGGAGAGGAATATAAGGGTCCCAGAGACTCGCCCTGTGATATCACATTGGCCACTGCGTCATAACAGAAGCAGCAGAGATGTCTGAAGTGGCTGGAGGAGGACAGGCCCAGAGAGACTAGAAAGAAGAGCTGAAAACAGACCTCCCAGGAAGAAAGACAGCCCATGTGTGTAATCCCATGATGTCATTTAGTTGTGTCTTCCACATGTGATTTTGGACAACAGGTGCCCTGAAGATCCATCCTGGGCCCATAGGACCTGCGTCACATCCTTTACTCGGCCCCAGATGTGTCAGCCACAGAGCCTCCAGTGTTAAGAGCAGACCCTGGAGGGAGGCAGATGTGAGTCTGACTCCTGGCCCCACCCCTTTCCAGCTGTGTGGCCGGGGGCTACCCCACCCTGTCATCATCTGGGAAGAGAGGCAATAATTCTGTCTGCATCATCGGTCTTTTGGAAGGTTAAGAGAAACCCTGCACTCAGAGAAGTCACCACCAAAAGAACTGGAAAACAGATCTGCTTTTGCGGGGTGGCTAATTTTTATTATAAGCTGGTGGCTTTCATGATCAACCTCTGAAGTTATTTGATTTCTTGACCATGAGCATGTATTTCTTTGCAAATATATATATATATATTTAAAGCATTTTAAGAGATCATGAAAGTCAGCACCACACGCAAAGCTTGACAAATAGTAAGAGCTTAATAAGTGCAGGCTGTTGATGTCTGTGTGCTCTGACGGCTCTGTCAGTTTTGCCCGGATGCTTCAGGAAGGGGTGCTGGGGGTTGCTGTTTCTGCACAGTGCCACCAGGGCTCCAGAATTACAGTGGGAAAGGCGAGCCTGCCGGCTTGAGACCTCTTCTTGCCAAATGGATCGTCTCGCTCCCTTAGCCTGTGCCCTTCTCATCTCCCTGCCACTGACCTGCTGGTGGGCAATGTCTTACTCCAGGTCTACCCTTCTACTTGGGTTCAGCTAGTGTGATCTTAGCTGCTTTAAATCTCTTGGTTCCTAGGCTGTTTCGAAGGCTGTTTTGCCAGGGCTTAGAAAGGGCAGAGGGGCTTCCGGAGAGGCTTAGTGGTAAAGAAATCCGCCTGCTAAGCAGGAGATGTGCGTTCAATCCCTAGGTTGGGAAAATCCCCTGCAGATGGAAATGATAACCCACTCCAGTATTCTTGCCTGGGAAATCCCATGGACAGAGGAGCCTGGCAGGCTATAGGCCATGGAGTCACAAAGAGTCAGACATGACTTAGCAACTAAACAGCAGCAGCAGAGAGGGCAGAACGGTGCTCACTGGCATCCAGCTTCCTGGGCTCCCTGGATAAGGTGAAGGCTGATTAACTTCAGGGCTTTTTCATGGCTTTTTAGCCAGTAGGTGTGTGTTGGGGGGAGCCACAATTAGGCATCTCTGGTTGTCATTAAGGTGTTCGAGAATGCCACTCGTGAGCTCCTTGGGAACATGCTGGAGAAATGTTGGACAGTTCCTTTGGAGAAGTTTACAGGTTAAATGACCACCCCAAAGGGTGCCAATGGACCTGAATGAAATTGCCTGGACCAAGATTCCTGGTAGTGAGCCTGGGGTCTCTGACTCAACCCCATTCTATCCACATGTTTTTCTATGGCTTAAATGAAGACCTAGATGCTTGCCCTAGAAGCCATTCAGTCTAGACTTTTGAATTCACGCTGCTGCTTACAAGCTTACAATAACACGTAAAGACCCTTCACTTCTGAAAACCTCAATTTCCCTGTCTGTAAAATGGGAGATAGTAACACCTGCCTTGTTGGCTTCTTTTGAGGACTAAACAGGTTCAGATGGTTCTGAAGAGGGCTGGGCCCCAAGCCTGAGACCTTGCAAGCATCTAGGCAGCTGTCACTATCATTTCTCTGTGGTCAGAGATAACGTGAAGCTGGGAGTGAGAGTGATAGTGAACATGTCAGGTGATAAGGGACAGGGAGAAGGAGTCAAATCTAACAACTTAGAGAACAGCAAGGGAACAGGGGATGGAGCCCTGAGGCATCACAGAGTCTGGGTGGGAAACGGGTCCATGGACTGCAGGTCCAGGAGTGACCAGTGGTGGAAGCAGGGCTGTAGAAACATCTTTTCACAGCATTGATAGAGTGGTGTCCAGTCAGTGAGCAGATAACAGCCCTTCTCCCCTGGGTCACAAACCTCACTGTAGAATCGCGCTCAGCCCACAGTGTTGTATGTAAAGTGGGACGTCCACCAACTAATACATCGGAGACAATCCAAAAGGGGAACCAGGAGGCTTAAGACTGATCTCTTTCTTGCCAAACGGATTATCCTGCTTCCTTATCCTTTGCCATTCTCATGTTCCTGCCACTGGCTTGCTGGTGGGTAAGCAGTACCTTGGGGCTTCCCTGGTGGCTCAGTGGTAAAGAATCTGCCTGACAATGCAGGAGACACAGATTCGATCCCTGGGTCAGGAAGATCCTCTGGAGGAGGAAATGGCAAGTCACTCCAATATTTTTGCCAGAAAAATCCCATGGACAGAGGAGCCTGGCGGGCTACAGTCCACAGGGTCACAAAAGAGTCAGACATGACTTAGCGACTAAACAGCAACAGCCACAAGCAATGCCTTACTCCAAGTCTAACCTTGCGCCTGGACTCAGCTAGGGATGGCCTTTGCTGCCTTAAANCATGGACAGAGGAGCCTGGCGGGCTACAGTCCACAGGGTCACAAAAGAGTCAGACATGACTTAGCGACTAAACAGCAACAGCCACAAGCAATGCCTTACTCCAAGTCTAACCTTGCGCCTGGACTCAGCTAGGGATGGCCTTTGCTGCCTTAAATCTCTTGGTTCCTGGGCTGTTTCCATGGCTGCTTTGCCAGGGCTTAGAGAGGGCAGAACGGTGCTCACACTGACTTCACGTCAGACACAGGGACTTTCAGAGCTTAAATTCAAGATGATTTTCAAATCCCTCCTAAAGAAAGAAGTCCCAAGTAGATCCCCGTCTCCCATCCCTGCTTTGACTTGAAGCGTGACCGTTTCAACTTAGAGTCATTTGAGAAGAGAAAGAAACCATCGCGGTGGATTGAAAACAGGACTCAGTGTATCGCTGTGTTCATCACGCCGATGATGACTAGCACGTACCCCTCACACACAGTTTCCAACAGACTGTCACACATGGTCATTACATCATTCTGCCTTGTGAAGTTTATAGGCTGTCACCGTTTTATAGATGAGGAAGCTGAGATGAACTGGGGAAGGTGAAATGATTTGCTTAGTCACAGTACCGATAAGGTAGGTGGAGAGACACTTGGACTAAAATCTGGAGACAACGTTTGAGCTAGGACTCAATGCTGGCTAAACAACCGCACTCAAAAAACATCGCCCTTAAGGCTATGGGAGTCCTTCACGCGAGAGAGACTTGCATCCTGTCTTTCTTCCTAAAAACAAGCACAAAGAGCCAGAGCAGATTCCTAGGGGCATCACCTTAGACTCAAAAAAATATTAGAGAAACCAGTTTCTAGGCTTGCTGCTGCTGCTAAATCATTTCAGTCGTGTCCGACTCTGTGCGACCCCATAGATGGCAGCCCACCAGGCTCCCCCTCCTGGGATTCTCCAGGCAAGAACACTGGAGTGGGTTGCCATTTCCTTCTCCAATGCATGAAAGTGAAAAGTGAAAGTGAAGTCGCTCAGTCGTGTCTGACTCTTGGTGACCCCATGAACTGCAGCCTACCAGGCTCCTCCGTCCATGGGATTTTCCAGGCAAGAGTACTGGAGTGGGTTGCCATTTCCTTCTCCAATGCGTGAAAGTGAAAAGTGAACGTGAAGTCGCTCAGCCTTGAGTCCCTACTATTAAGATCGTTTTCATTCCCTGGGATCTGGCTGGCTGTGTTGGTTTTACTAACTTAGGTTTGTGAGAGATGACACCAATGCCACATTTAGGAGTTTGTGTTGATGTAACTGTTGCAGAAAAGCACATACTGGTCCCCACCATCTATATGCCTGCGACTAATTTTTTCTTTCTCTTCAATTTCGTGCAACTTTTGCTTACAGCCTACTTGGCATAAGTGACACATTGGGTCAGACCTCCAAGGCTGCCAACTTGGAGCCTTGGATCAGTGAAATCAGTTATGACAGATGTGATTATGTACAAGAAAATAGAAGTCACTATAACTAGACCTTTGGAAGAGTCCATTTGGGTAGAGAATGAGGAAGCCCAAGTGTAACCTGGCATGATGTGTCTGGATGGCAGCCCCAAGCAGGTCCTCTCCATGCTGTGAAAGCAGGTGTTGGGGTGGCTGACACTCCCCCACGGGCAAGGCCACTTACCGGTGCTCAGGGTACAGCTCTCGAGACAGAAGGGCGGCTGGTAGAGTGACCGTTAGACCTGGGGCCAGAGGGCTTCGGTTCTCAGCTCACTCATCTGTCCTCAACATTGATTTCTTTTTCGGTTGTAATATGGGGATGACAAAGGCCCATCTCATCACAAGGCTGCAGAAATTAGAAGTGATAAAGTAGGACAGGTGTCCAGCATTATGCCTCACATGAGCCAGCAGGCAGAAAGCGCTGAGTGGTGGCTGTTCTTACCCCTCTTGAGCATAGCATTTAATCTCCTTGAGCCTCGCTTCTTTTCATTGGAAAATATAGATGAAACTATCTCATACAAAGGATGTGAGCACTGGAGGAAATGAGGTGTGTGAAAAGGGTTTCATAACCATTTGTGGCTTTTTCATGTCTCCATCTTCCTATTATTATTTTTTAAATACCCATAATAGTTATCATTTATTGCATGCATCAGGAGCCAGGCTTTGTAGTAAAAAGGATCCGTTTCTTCATTAGGCACTATAGGCATGGTGCCCAGGGCCCACAATACTTCTAGGACCCCAGAAAATGTTTCATTTTAACTTCTCTTAAAATTAGAAGAAAAAATGAACATAATGTATATAAAATTGAATATTAAAATAATAAATAATAATAAACATAATGGTTAATCCAGCCTGGAGTGTATTTGTCTTTATATCAATGTAACATTAAAACCTAATTTTTTATGGGTTTTGAGTTTTTTTTAACATAGGAAGGGTCGACACGCAGAGGCAAAAGTGCCTAGAACTCGCAAAAGTCATGATTGTGGGAACTTTAAAATGTAAATACAGTCATTCTTAGGAAGGTGCTTTTAATTCTCATTTTGCAGATGAGGAAATCTAAGCTTAAAGAGGTTAAGAAACTCATCCAAAGGTTACGTGGTAAATGAAAGTCTATATTAGTCAGATTGAACTAACAGCTGTAACAACCCCAAAATTTTAATAGTGTAACAACTTAGGAGTCTATTTCTGCTCATACCACAAGTCACTGTGTATGTGCAGCAGGCCGTGCTCCACACTGTGATTCAGGGACCCAAGCTCCTTCCCTCTTGTGGCTCTGTCTCCCTCCAGTCCTGGGAGCTTGCTCCATTCAGTGGGTGGGGGCAGGAAGGAGAGAACCCCAAGTGGGAGGCTTTTAGGAGCCAGGTCTGCATCGTTTCTACTCAAATTCCATTGGCCAGAAAACTGTCATATGACCACCTGTCACTGCAAGGAAGTCTGGGAAATGTAGTCTAGCTATTGCCTGGGAGGAAAAGGAGAACGTGGATACCGGGGAGTGCTCTCAACCCCTGATGCAGGGACAGTCAGTGTTGGATGCCAGCCCAGGTCTTTTGTACACAGAGTCCATGCTCTTTCCACTCAGATGGTTCTTGTCACTTTTAACTTCCACAAAGCCCCTTTATGGGCCCTTTTCTCTTGCCAGACTTGCCTGCTCACTGTTCCCAGCACCAGACCTTTGCCTGCTTGGTCCTAGTTGCTGTGGTAGCACTGGGAGGGAGTGCCTCCCTGCCCCGGATTCCCTTTCAGGTTACCTTAAGAAGGCTGCTCTCTGTATCTCCCACTCTTAGCTGCCTGGCTGCTTTGTCACGTGACAAAGCCAGTGATCACCTCCTCAGTGTGAGAAAGGGGGGCTCACAGAGGGTTTCAGAGGCAAGAGGAAAGAAGTTTGAGCTGTAGTCTTGGCTGCACCATGAGCTGTGGGCACAGCATCAGCAGAAAGGGGGTAGTGCCTGATGGTTGGGCAGCACCAAAGAGCTACAGTCCTGGTGGTGTGATCATTTACCAAAAGTGACTCGTGAAGTCTGCCCCGAACTCATTATGTGTGTTGCCTTTGAACTTCCATGATCGTAAAGGACAAAACTGCTGGGGCCAGCTGGAGGCTAGATGCCCTGTGGGCACTGTAACCCTTGGGCAAGCCCAGCGACCCTGGCAGTGTTCTGGTAGAGCTGGTATTGGTGGGCACCCAGCTCCTGTAAGACCATGTCACAGTGATATGTTAGGAGACCTCTGAGTTGGAATAAACCCCTTCTCCAGGAAGCCCTTGGTGATTCCCCACCTCTTCAGAACTCAGGGGCAATTATTGCCATTCATCCGAAGGCCCTGCTTTGCTTTGTGATGTCTCTCACAGTCACCCTTTATCTACTGTCAGCCTTGGAGACAAGGAACTGAAACCGTGCGTGGCCAGAACCAAGTGGTCAGGATGCTCTTAGCACTGTAGGCATCACAGACTCAACAGTATTTAGTCAGTTCTAACATTTTATCCAGATTCACATCTACAACTGGTTTGTTGGAAGAAGAAAAATGGTATCCAGGCCCCATCCTTTCTTTTTATTTGATGGGAAAAGCACACTTTTTATTTATGTGATGGGAAAAGCACACTAAGGGAAAAACAAAAAAAAATTTGCCCATCGTCATCTGAAATGTTCGTGGTCATCCCCCTCGTCTCTGTAAGGTGAATACAGTCGCAGTGGATAACCTGTGTCCCTGTCCAAAACAGTACAGCTTCGGGCAGACCTGATCACGTGCCCTGGCTGCCATTCGCTGGCTGATTGACCCTGAACACATTCCCTCATTTGTCTCTGTTTCCTTATCTGTCCAACTCGGATCTGACTGTGGCTAGCTCATGGAATGGCTGCAAGTTTAAAAGGAAAGCATATCAAGACAGTGCTTGGCACGCAGCTCTCCTCCCAGACTCTCGCGCAGGCGCAAAACCTTGGTTCAAAATGTGTCTTGCAAGAAGACTTGGCATCCAGGACGCGCCCTGGGAAGAATTTGTTTTTGTTTTAATGCCGGGGACGTTTGCATGAAAACAGGATCTTCGTTGCTTAGGAATTGATCAACTCCTGCTGCTGCTTTTCCCCTGCTGAAGTGCCAGTCCCATATTTGTCGCAGGCAAAAAAGGAACAGTAGTGATGGCTGGGACCTCCGCAGAGGCAGGATCATGTGGCCCCTCAGGGTGGGTGACAGAGGCCACGGAGTCAAGAGATTCAGGAATCCATCCCAGGGTGAAAAGAGCTCACAGGTAAAGGGTGCCTTGGCCAAAGGACTCCCACATGAGCCAAGATTTTCTGCGGGTCTCATTTGACTCTGGGAGGAGAGAAGAGGAGACGGGGTTTAGCCAGTGGTCTCCACCTGCAAGGATAAAATGCCACAGAGCAGACGGCAGGCAGGAGTGATAGGAACCACTGTGTACAGTGGAGAGGCTGGGAGTGAGGGGCTGGACAGCCGCAGGGTGGACAG
This sequence comes from Neotragus moschatus, assembly GCA_006410615.1. NCBI lineage: Eukaryota > Metazoa > Chordata > Mammalia > Artiodactyla > Bovidae > Neotragus > Neotragus moschatus. The sequence continues at coordinate 1,387,411 of SJYA01002090.1, forward strand.
GGGCTTAACCTCTCTGCTTCCCCCATTCCTCACTGACACAGCAACATCCTCTTTCAGGTCCTTATGGAAGTTAAATGAGATGTGTGTGTGTGCTAAGTCAACTTCAGTCATGTCTGACTCTTTGTGACCCTATGGACTGTAGCCCGCCAGGCTCCTCTGTCCATGGCATTCTCCAGACAAGAATACTGAAGTGGGTTGCTGTTCCCTTCTCCAGGGGATCTTCCCGACCCAGGGGTGGAACCCACGTCTCCTTTATCTCCAGCACTGGCAGGCGGGTTCTTTACCACCAGCCCCAGCTGGGAATGAGAGTTAAATGAGATGCTGCGTGTTAAATGGCTGGTGTTGAATAGCCCTCAATAAAGCCAAACCGTTCATATTAACCATTCATATAACCATTCATCACAATACCAGATGCTCTCCATCAGATGACCACAGAAAGCTGTTCCCAGGAAGGACTTGAACTTGATTTGGTACAGCTGTGTCCCCTGCAGACCATTCTGGAGGAGGTTTGGAGATGCTTTCTAAGACATTGAAGTAAAATTGCCCACATGAACTTAGAGGAGGGTTCCCAGGACTCTTGCTCCATGGGGCTATGCCCCACCCACTTGTGGCCCCAGCCTGGACCCAGGAGCATCAGCACAGAAAGAAGCGAGATGAGAAGAGCCCAGAGCGACAGCTCAACCGGTCAGGCCCTTCTTGCTGCTGCCATGCTTGGCTTCCCGAAGGCAGTTGGGTGTTTGTGTCCAAATGGCCAGGAGAGGCCAGACGCCTTTCTCTTTCTGTATCCTTAATATATGTTAATCAAAGCTGAGAGCCTGCAGAAAATATCAGCTCGGCCCAGCCCTGCTCCCTTGCCTTGGCCTACCCACCCTCCCTGGGCTTCCCCTCCCATCTGCCCATCCAAGGGTGTCCATAAATCCAGCTTTCGGAGCCCTTAGGGGCTGGCAAGGCCGCCACGGACCTCAGTCACATCGCAGTGGAAACAATTGAAAACCACTTGGCAAAACTACGGGGTGATCTAATGTTTTATAGGGAGAATGCATTTTCCCCTCCCCGTTCTTATTCAAGCCTTCGGGGGAAAGCTGGCCGCCCTGCAAGCTCCATCAGGCTGGTACCCCAGGCTTCCAGACTCTTTCCTCGCCTGTCTCAGGTCACCCCGCCGTGGGGAGGCCAGGCTGCCCGGCTGGCTTTGGCCTCCTCACAGGCCCTGGAGAAGCAGATCCGGCCTTACCTTCCTGGCTCGCCTGGCTGCCTGAGTCCCCCCAGAGGTGCGGCTGTGGCCACAGGGGCCTGTGGGGAGGCCCATATATGGAGCCTGGGGAATGTGGGCTCTGGCAGGTGGCCTGGAAAAAAATGGCCGTGTTCTGAGGGTGAACTCTGCCGGATTATAAATAGCACCACCTCCCTTCCCCTTCCAACTTGCTGTCTGTCACCGCAGGGCTAAAGGTTTAAATTCAAGAGGACAGAGCAGGACCAAGTGGGGGGTGGGGAGTGGGGAGGAGGGGGAGATGCCAGATCATGCAGGAGGTTCCGCTGCTGTCTTGGGGTTGATGAAGAGAAGCATCGCCAGCCAGACGGTGGGGCTGAGAAAGTGGGACGTTTTTTGTGGGAAGGGGAGCAGAATGACTCCTGATTTAATGCATTTTCATAAACCAAATAAGCACTGAGGGAAGGCCAAGGGAAGGTCTAACTTCAGGAGGTGGTTTTAGAGAAGCTTTAGCGCCTCTAAAAGATTAATAATGAAAATCAGCTGCCTCAAAATATAGAAGGTTTCTCTGTGGTTCTGAAAGGTCAGCCATTCTGGCCCCCAAATCAACACCCACGGCCAGGTGCCCACAAAGGCCCAGCCCTTGAGCCTTCTCCCAGAGGGTTTCTCAGTGGGTTGTCGTGGGTCTCTGATGCCAGGGAAGCAGGGTCGCTCACTGCTTCTCCGCGGACCTCAGCACGTTTTGCTCACCACGAAGAGGGGGATGAATTTAGAAGGTGCTGGAAAATAAGGAGTGTGGGGCCCTGGCTATAGAAAGCCACCCTGTCCTTCACGCCTGGGGAAGAGTGATGGGGGAGATGTTTCAGCGAATTCTGAAGGAGGAGGGGCAGCCTGGGTCTGCAGAGTCCTTGTCTGTGTCTTTGGCTCTGTGCTTCTAGGGGCCAGGTCTCCTGATTGACTGCCCCTCCTTCTGTGGTGGGCACTCCATGGTTGGGACTATAGGAGCTCTGGTGGGCACCGTGAGGGGACACACGTGCCTGGAATCGTGTTAGGGGCGAGCACACCTCCACTGGTGTTGGTGATTCCTCTGTGAGCAGGCAGGCTGGCCATGCTCACTCATATCCTTCCTTCCAGCACTTGTGGCTTTTGCGTCGCTAGCAATGATTTGGAAATGGGTTAATTGATAAATCGAGTCCTTCTCGCCTACCTTTGTCGTTATTGTTCAGTTGCTCAGTCATGTCCTACCCTTTGCAACCCATGGACTGCAGTACACCAGGCTTCCCTTTCCTTCACTATCTCCCAGAGTTTGCTCAAATTCCTGTCCATTGAGTTGATGATGTCATCCAATCATCTCATCCTCTGTCGCCCCCTTCTCCTCCTGCCCTCAGTCTTTCCCAGCATCAAGGTCTTTTCCAGTGAGTCAGCTCTTCGCATCAGGTGACCAGAGTATTGGAGTATTGGAGCTTCAGCTTCACCATCAATCCTTCCAATGAAGAGTCAGAGTTGATTTCCTTTCAGATTGACTGGTTTGATCTCCTTGCTTTTATAAACCTCATTTCTTGTGCTCTGTGGAGTGATGCTTGAAATTAACCCTGTGAAAACCACAAAATTGAGGAGGAGCCGGTGACCTTTTGTATCTTTTGGGATGCTTCTCAAAGGATCTCTGACCTCACAGAACACAAGCCCCGAGTAAACGTGAGGTGTGTGTGGGTGGATATCGGAACTTGACTGCCTTGGATTTGGAGCGACCATCTAAGGGAGTGGTTTTGAAGCTGTGCTTCAGCAGCTCTGTTGGGGGAGGTGCCCCAGAGGCCAAAACAGAAAGAGCCTCCCAGACCCTCACTCCTATTTTAAGCCAAGCAGCTCCACTTTTACCTGTTTTAGGTTATCAGATTACATTTTTTTTTAAATGGACTTCACGCCTTAAAATGTTTGGAAGCCAACATTGCAGCTCACTCGATCATTTTAGTGCTGAGTAAATGGAAGAGAGGGAAAGGGAATTTTTTCAAGGTCATGCCCCAAGGCCAAGACCGCTGCCTGGGTACATCCTGTGCTCGTGGCTCTTGTTTTGAGAAGGGAAATCCCAGGGTCTTCGGAATGGGAAGGACCACAGAGAGCAACTTATCAATACCCTTTCTTTAGTAACTGAGGCCCTGGGAGGTGACGGGATTTGTTCAAGGCGGAGTGAGTGCCAGACCTGGGATTTGAAGCCATCACAGGTACTCATCAAACAGGCAGGACGTGCTGTAAGAACCCCAAAGGGTGGCGTCATCCAATCTAGACAGCTTCCCAGAGGAAGTTTACACTGAGCTGAGATGGAAAAGATGATGGGCGGCTGGGTGACGAGGAGCGAGGAGGGCATCCACACAGAGGAACCAGACTCAGGCTTGGTCCTTTGCCTGTCTCACAGCTTCAGGGAACCAGAGGCTGGGAAGAGACAGCAGCTCTCATGGGCGGGCTGCTCCCATCTGTCTCTGCGTTGACCTGTTGCTGAGGGAACGTGGACAGTGAGTGGCATCCCCACCTGCCAGGTCAGGCCGTGTGCTGCGGCCTCTTCTCTGAGCGGCCCTCTGGCAGACCCAGAGCCCAGCTTATCAGAAACAGAGTGGGGCAGGATGGCGGCTGCTGGGAGCTTCCTGCCTGCAGGGCTTGAATGCATAATGCGCAGTGTCTGATGTGAGCTCTGAGAAAGTCCAGATGCCTGCCTGCTCCAGACAGGAAAGGA
>SJYA01002090.1:1394548-1415662 GCA_006410615.1 Neotragus moschatus
GAGGGGGATGAATTTAGAAGGTGCTGGAAAATAAGGAGTGTGGGGCCCTGGCTATAGAAAGCCACCCTGTCCTTCACGCCTGGGGAAGAGTGATGGGGGAGATGTTTCAGCGAATTCTGAAGGAGGAGGGGCAGCCTGGGTCTGCAGAGTCCTTGTCTGTGTCTTTGGCTCTGTGCTTCTAGGGGCCAGGTCTCCTGATTGACTGCCCCTCCTTCTGTGGTGGGCACTCCATGGTTGGGACTATAGGAGCTCTGGTGGGCACCGTGAGGGGACACACGTGCCTGGAATCGTGTTAGGGGCGAGCACACCTCCACTGGTGTTGGTGATTCCTCTGTGAGCAGGCAGGCTGGCCATGCTCACTCATATCCTTCCTTCCAGCACTTGTGGCTTTTGCGTCGCTAGCAATGATTTGGAAATGGGTTAATTGATAAATCGAGTCCTTCTCGCCTACCTTTGTCGTTATTGTTCAGTTGCTCAGTCATGTCCTACCCTTTGCAACCCATGGACTGCAGTACACCAGGCTTCCCTTTCCTTCACTATCTCCCAGAGTTTGCTCAAATTCCTGTCCATTGAGTTGATGATGTCATCCAATCATCTCATCCTCTGTCGCCCCCTTCTCCTCCTGCCCTCAGTCTTTCCCAGCATCAAGGTCTTTTCCAGTGAGTCAGCTCTTCGCATCAGGTGACCAGAGTATTGGAGTATTGGAGCTTCAGCTTCACCATCAATCCTTCCAATGAAGAGTCAGAGTTGATTTCCTTTCAGATTGACTGGTTTGATCTCCTTGCTTTTATAAACCTCATTTCTTGTGCTCTGTGGAGTGATGCTTGAAATTAACCCTGTGAAAACCACAAAATTGAGGAGGAGCCGGTGACCTTTTGTATCTTTTGGATGCTTCTCAAAGGATCTCTGACCTCACAAAACACAAGCCTGGAGTAAACGTGAGGTGTGTGTGGGTGGATATCGGAACTTGACTGCCTTGGATTTGGAGCGACCATCTAAGGGAGTGGTTTTGAAGCTGTGCTTCAGCAGCCCTGTTGGGGGAGGTGCCCCAGAGGCCAAAACAGAAAGAGCCTCCCAGACCCTCACTCCTATTTTAAGCCAAGCAGCTCCACTTTTACCTGTTTTAGGTTATCAGATTACATTTGTTTTTAAATGGACTTCATGCCTTAAAATGTTTGGAAGCCAGCATTGCAGCTCACTCGATCATTTTAGTGCTGAGTAAATGGAAGAGAGGGAAAGGGATTTTTTTCAAGGTCATGCCCCAAGGCCAAGACCACTGCCTGGGTACATCCTGTGCTCATGGCTCTTGTTTTGAGAAGGGAAATCCCAGGGTCTTCGGAATGGGAAGGACCACAGAGAGCAACTTATCAATACCCTTTCTTTAGTAACTGAGGCCCTGGGAGGTGACGGGATTTGTTCAAGGCGGAGTGAGTGCCAGACCTGGGATTTGAAGCCATCACAGGTACTCATCAAACAGGCAGGACGTGCTGTAAGAACCCCAAAGGGTGGCGTCATCCAATCTAGACAGCTTCCCAGAGGAAGTTTACACTGAGCTGAGATGGAAAAGATGATGGGCGGCTGGGTGACGAGGAGCGAGGAGGGCATCCACACAGAGGAACCAGACTCAGGCTTGGTCCTTTGCCTGTCTCACAGCTTCAGGGAACCAGAGGCTGGGAAGAGACAGCAGCTCTCATGGGCGGGCTGCTCCCATCTGTCTCTGCGTTGACCTGTTGCTGAGGGAACGTGGACAGTGAGTGGCATCCCCACCTGCCAGGTCAGGCCGTGTGCTGCGGCCTCTTCTCTGAGCGGCCCTCTGGCAGACCCAGAGCCCAGCTTATCAGAAACAGAGTGGGGCAGGATGGCGGCTGCTGGGAGCTTCCTGCCTGCAGGGCTTGAATGCATAATGCGCAGTGTCTGATGTGAGCTCTGAGAAAGTCCAGATGCCTGCCTGCTCCAGACAGGAAAGGACAGCGGGGACACCGGCGTTCACTCTCAGGGCGGCTCCCTGCAGCTCTTTTGCAGACAGACAGTGTTAATCTCTCCCTCTGGGCATGAACTTTCCACGAGGCTAGGATGTGCCCTGGTTGGACCTCGGATCTTATTTCTGGTCCTGGGGTGTAGAATGTATTCCTTTATTAGGACCAAAGGAGGACTTGGGTAAAGATCCCAAGAAATGGGCACATTGCTCATCATCACCCAGACACACTGTAAAAACAAATACATGTTATTTAGGACGCAACATCCTAGGAAAAGGATCCCCATTCTCTGCTTCCTGGGACGTGTGAAAAACAGCACCTGCTCATGCCTACAGAGGCTGTGTTGTCTAATCTTGGACTCTCAATTAGTCTCTAGTCTAGCAGCACCAAAGGGGACCTAGGGCCACCCAGGAGGGAGTGCAAGAATTGCCAAACCCAGAAGTGCAGCAGAGACCTCCCAGTCACTCTCATTTTCTGATGCGCCTTCAGAGGGGCCACTTATAGGTGACGTGTCCTCCTTTGTTTCCATGAGAGCCACAGCCTCCATCCTGACGTGCCCGCCTCAGTCCTGGGAGCCTGTGTGGGAGCCAGCATCGCCCTCCAGCTCTCTCTGTGCCAGCATTTCTCAAAGCCCATCTGAGGAGCAGGAGTCGTGCAAGACGCCCTGTGATACACGGTTCTGTTCTCATGTTAGTTTGGGAAATGCCACACATGGACTCTTCCTGCATGTGAGGACTTGGCTTACAGAGCATCACCTCAGAGGGATCTTTCCAGACCTCCACCTCTTACTGCCCTTTTCCTCAGTCCTCTACCATCCTGACTTTGCACTTGTCTGTTTACTTTTGTGCAGTCGGTCTTCGCCCGCACTAAGCAATGCTCTCCCCGTTCTAGCGTGCCTGTTTTTGTTCAGGCCTGTGTCCCTCATGCCCAGAACACTGCTGGTTCAATGAGAGAATGTGTCAAGTGCACACATGGACCAATTAAGGTATTCGAACCTTCAGGGCTTCTTCATGTAGAATTCTGTTTAACTCTGTTTAGCTCAGTATTTTTTTAAATATTTATTTTTATTTATTTATTTGGCTGCTCTTGCACATGGGATCTTTGCGTGGGATCTTTGCGGCATGCAAGATCTCTTTTAGCCGCAGCATACAGGATCTTTTTCTTAGTTGCAGCATGTGAAATCCCTTAGTTGTGACACGTTGGATCGGGTTCCCTGACCAGGGATTGAACCTGGGCCCCCTGTGTTAGGAGCATGGAGTCTTAGCCACTAGGCCACCAGGTAAGTCCCAGCTCAGTATTTTTTCCTACTTCTTCCCCCTTTTCTTTAATTGCCCAGCTCGTCTCATCACCTAGGACCAAGTCACACTGGGCCCTGGGAGGCCAGCCCTGCTGAGAGTAGCCAGCTTCCTGGCCCCACGCCGTCTCATCCCCAGGCCTCACTCCCTTCGTGGTCTGATGACCAAGGGAAACTGGCTTGCCCACTAGTTCACTCACTCCTCTGCTCTGAGCACTGTGAGGGCAGGGGTCTCTTGCCTGTCCTGGTTCACCACTGACTCCCCCACGCCTAGAGCAGTGCCTGGGAAGTGCTCAGGGTGATTTCCCACGTGAATAGCCCTCCTTTCAGACTCACCCTCATCCACAGCCCATAGGACTTCAGTTCCACCAGACATGCTCCAGGACAGGCTATTTCCTGTCAACCCTCACAGCCAGTTGCTGGCCATCGGGTACAGTGGCAGCTCCCTTTATCCATCAAAACACCAAGTGTCGAGAACGGAAGAGACCATGGAGACTGTCTGCCCAGGGCCCCTGTGTTTTGGAGGGAGAAACAGAGGTTCTAAGAGATCAGTTGGTTCCAGTTCAAGACTGGTCCCCCAAGACTCCTGTCTTACTTGCGTTGTTCTCCTGCGTTAGTCTTCCAGGGTTGCTGTAACAAACTACCACAAACGTGGGGGCTTAAAGAACATACACTCTTGTTATTTGACAGTTCTGGAGGTCAAAGGTGTGAAATCAGTCCAATTCCTTGTCTTTTCCAGATTCTAGAGCTGCCTGTATTGCTTGGCTCATGGCCCCTTCCTCCACCTTCAAAGCCAGGCGTGGCCAGTTGAGTCTTTCTCAAGCTGAACTGCCCTGACCCTGATCCTCCTTCCTCTTTCCCTTTTTAAAAAGAACTACTTAATTTACTTGGCGGCACTCGGTCTTCGCTGTGGCACTCGGGGTCTTCACTGGATCATGCGGATCCTTCGTTGCAGCATGTGACTCTCTGATGGTGGTGCTCAGGCTCAGTTGCTCTGCACCATGTGGGATCTTCGTTCCCTGACCAGGGATCAAACCCACGTTTTAACTGCTGGGCCAACCAGGGAACGGAAATAGAAGACAGGACCAGATCTTCACTAGGTGCCACTGTTCAAATGCTCTGGGATTCTGTGAGGCCAGGAGTGCTGGGGAGAGCGGAAAGCATCTGCTAGGAGGTCCCGGAAAGGTCTTCCTCTTTCACTTCTAAGGACCTTTGTGATTATATTGGGCCCTTTCAGATAAGCCAGGATAATCTCTCCATGGCAACTTCCTTAACTTAATCACATCTGCAAAGACCCTTTGCTGTGGAAGGTGACATATTCACAGGTACTGAGGATTAGGTCATAGCCGTCTCTCAGTCATAGTATTTTATCACATCACTGTATGGCTGCTTCAGTGTCTGCCTGCCTGGCTAAGCCATGACGACCTCACAGGCAGGGCCTGGCCATCTCTGTGCCCAGCTCTGGCACATTCCTGGCACTGAGAAAGCACACAGGGAGTGTGGGTCTCCTTGGCTGAGACAGAAGTGGCCCTTATTCATTTTACTCCACTCTCCCCACCCCCATTTCCATTCAGTGATGAAGGGGCCCTCACCAGGTTCTAGTGTTCAAGTTCTGCCTCGGGGTCAGTGCTCACCAAGATCAAGAGAGACCCAGGCCACATCCACATTTTTAGACTCTTCACATACTAAAATATGAAAAAAAAGCAAGCTGATTATAGACACTATAGATCTGTAAAATAATTAAACTAGTAAATTAACTCTTGACATCTAAAATACAATGCAGTAGGACTGTCTTGCAAGCTTCCTGCAGGTTTATATCTAAAATACATTCCTTCAGGGTATTCTTTGGGTGTGCGTGCTTCACTTGTGTCCGACTTTTTGCAACCCTGTGGACTGTAGCCTGCCAGGCTCCTCTGTTCATGAAATTCTCCAGGCAAGAATCTGTGCAAGAATACTGGAGTGGGTTCCTGTGCCTTCCTCCAGGGGATCTTCCCAGCCCAGGGATCGAACCAGCGTCTCTTACTTCTCCTGCATTGGCAAATGAGTTCTTTATCACTAGTGCCCATTCTATGGGTGTTAGAAGACCAAATTCAGATTGCCACATACGTGTCTTAGAGGGACTGTGAAAAGTTGAAGTGTGTGCCCTTTCATGAATGAAAGGCCTGGCCCAAGAAACCTTCCTATTTACATCTCCAGGCCTTTGGCCTTTGCTTGGAATAAAGGCCGCAGGAAAGGCCTCTGGGGTGCTGTGTTTAATACTCGGAGTCAGACGTTGGGCAGGTCACATCCCTCATCCAAACTACTCACACTCAGCTGGCCCAGAGCCCATGACCTCTCAGTTCCCTTTTCACCACCATCTTGTCACCTGGAGGAACTTAGGACAGATTCTGGCACCTGGTTTGTGGTTCTGATGTAGCCGTGATGACAGTTCTGGTTCTGGCCTGAGCCACTAAGTGATTGGATCACTGACCTGCCTTTCCTGGACCTCCTAGCAGAGGCCTTCCACTCTCCCCAGCACTCCTGGCCTCACAGAATCCTAGAGCATTCCAACAGTGGCACCTTGTGAAGATCTGGTCCTCTCTCCCCATCTGCAGTCAGAGAGAGCAAACCGCCTTCCCCATGCACACAGGTTGGGATTGAATCCCAGGTCTCCCTGCTCATCCCCCAGTATTTCAGCTAAACCATATCAGCCTGGAAGAAGTAGGCTGGTTTCTTACTCTGCAGGGAGTACAGATTGAAAAGCACAGAAAACCCTGATTTTGAAGCAACTTTGATGGCTTTTTGAGAGAAAGCAGAACCAAAGGGGGGAAAAAGAATCATCACGAACAGTTGAAAATAATTTGTATGTTATACGCTTTTCTGTGTCCTATTTTACAATAAAAACACAATTTAATAAGCCACAAAAACTAAATAAATGGGGTTCCAGGCCCTCAAGTCAGCCAGGAACCCTTAACTACTTCTCTGAGCTCTCCCAGGCCTGCTTTTATTCCACTCACATTGCAAAGCCTCCTTAGCCCGCTGTCCACCATGGAACCTGCACGCTCACATCTATGGTTTGGGTTGGTCCAATTCATTCATTTGCTCCTCAAAGTAGTTGTGATGGTCCTCATTTATTTAATGCATCAGATACCCCCAGGTTGGGCTTCCCTGGTGGCTCTGCCATAAGGAATCTGCCCACCAATGCAGAAGATTCAGGAGACACAGATTCGACCCTTGAGTCAGGAAGATCCCCTGGAGAAGGAAATGACAACCTACTCCAATATTCTCGCCTAGGAAGTCCCATGGACAGAGGAGCCTGATGGGCTATACCCCATTGGGTCACAAAGAGTCAGACATGATTTAATGACTAAAAACAACCCTTAGGTTGCCCCTGATGGCACACAGTGGGCTGTTTTTAAACAGCCCAGACCCAGGTGTCCACAGACACCTGTAAGTCTCCTGTCTTAATCTCTCTGAGCCTCAGAGTCCTCATTTGCAAGTAAGGGGCATGTCTTAAGTCAGGCTTGCAAACCCAAATGCATACAGAGGCCAGGCAGGCGAGCAGAATGCAGGAAGCTAGCCAGGGCTGAGTAATAGGGAGTGGTGGTGACTTTGGCAAAGTCCAGTCTAAAAGGGACACTTGCTGCTGAGTTCCCACTGAGTGTTCCCATGCAAGGATATGGATTCAGTGAGGTCGAGGAGCCCCTTTTGAATTTTTCAAGAAGACCTTGAAATCTTGATTTTTATGAGATACTTTCAAAATATTTAAAGCATTGTTTAAAGTCAAAGAAAATATATCTAAGGGCCAAATCCAGTCCCAAGCACCTGTTTGCAAGCCATGGGCTGGAGCCTCGATAGACTGCTTTTGACTTTCCCTGTCAGGGGAGATGCTGCCATGTCGGCCTCACTTCCTTTGGGCCCGGATATGTGTTTTTCTCACTGCAGTCAAGGCTTTGTCCCTGCAAGACAGCAGAGGCTCAGTTAACACTGGCTATAAAGGGCTAGATCCCCCTGTTATACTCCTGTGTGCCATCCCCACCCTCACTGTAGCCCACCAAGCTCCTCTGTCCATGGGATTTTTGCAGGCAAGAATATTGGAGTGGGTTGCCATTTCCTCCTCCAGGGGATCCCCCAACCCAGGGACCGAACCTGTGTCTCCTCTGTTTCCTGCATTGCAGGCAGATTCTTTATCCGCTGAGCCATCGGGGAAGCCCAAGACCAAAACAGCACTGGATATACAAGGCCCAGTAGTATGTGCTCACTAAATAAGCAACAACAGCAACTTGTAATGATATTATGGAATCAGCTATGAACAAGAAGGTACATAGAAGCCCATGGATTTTGGCAAAATAGGTGTAATGTTTGGTAAACAGGCTGATTCACCTAAAACTTCTAAGATTATAGACGCTGGTCTGTGATTGATCCTTCTCCCTTTTAAAAGTGAGAGAAATGGAGTCTTGCTGGCTTCTGTCATTTTTCAAAGGCTGCAGCAGCCCCTCCGGGCCTCAATTAATTTATTCCTTCAAGCCATAAATTTCTCTCTCATCCCTTCTTTATTTCCTCCTTCATTGTCTCCTGCTCTCCAGGAGCCAGTAGACTTCTCTAGGACACGTCTTACTTACCAGGGGCAGGACTTGGGCTTTGGGCAGAAAAGCAGCCCATTATGCCCCAAATCTGTGGCTGTGAGAGTGATCACACCTTCTGCGGCTGAAGGGAGCACAAAGAAACACTTGAGCCCAGTGGCATCAGCCGCTTTTCTTCCCCAGAGGGAAAATGGGCCATTCTTCTAAATGTACTCCATTCCCACCAGCCCTCCTCTTAACCTCCAAGCAAGAGAGGCCCCAGTTTCTAGCAGGTTTCCCGGCTGGACACTCCAACAACATATTAGCATATTTTGCATTAAAAAAGGACTTGGAAAATGAATTAAATGATTGGCATGGTGTTTCTAAAGGTTTTTTCCAAACTACTAGTAATTGTGTGGTTTTAGAATTCACCATCCCTGGCTGAAATACCCAGGGCCTGGCAGCCAGCTTAATCAGGAGACATTGTACCAGGCGGGGGCATATTTTAGGGCTCGTGATACCCAGTGATTGCCTGAACAGTACCTGGAGACTTGCTAAAGAGAACCTTGTCCTAGTTTTTCAGCAGAGCTGGCAGTTCATTTTCCTCGCTTACAGAGAGCGCTGAGATTTACGCCCATTCAAAACCTCTTTTTATGAGCTGGGCTGGATCTGCCCTGCAACCATCTGCTGAGGCGCCAGGCAGTGTAGACAGTATCCAGATCTGACAGTGAGCTAAGTGAGGTGGAGCTGGGTGCTCGGCTGGCCACTTACGGCCCTGCTCTGAGCCAAGAGAGCTCGAGGTAGGGGAGCAGGGGTGTGTTGGAAGGCTCAAGTGTGTCGGAAGCTTCCAGAACACGCTTGGGAAAGTGTTAGTCACTCAGTTGTGTCTGACTCTTTACAGCCCCATGGACTGTAGCCCACCAGGCCCTTCTCTCCACAGGATTTCCCAGGCAAGAATACTGGAGTGGGTTGCCATTTCCTTCTCCAGGGAATCTTCCTGACCCAGGGATTGAACTCAGATCTCCTGCTTTGCAGGCAGATTCTTTACCATCTTAGCCACCAGGGAACCCCAGAACATGCTTGGGAAAATGCTATTTTGGTCCGGTTCAGTTCAGTTGCTCAGTTGTGTCTGACTCTTTGCGACCCTATGAACTACAGCACGCCAGTCCTCCCTGTCCATCACCGACTCCCAAACTCATGTCCATTGAGTCAGTGATGCCATCCAACCATCTCATCCTCTGTCGTCCCCTTCTCCTCCTGCCCTCACTCTTTCCCAGCATCAGGGGCTTTTCCAATGAGTCAGCTCTTCGCATCAGGTCGCCAAAATATTGGAGTTTCAGCTTCAACATCAGTCCTTCCAATGAACACCCAGGACCGATCTCCTTTAGGATGGACTGGTTGGATCTCCTTGCAGTCCAAGGGATTCTCAAGAGCCTTCTCCAACACCACAGTACCACTTCCTTTTTTGCAAGTGAAAGAGATGGAACCCAGAGAGACTATGACTTGCCCAGGGTCACCAGCCATTTTCACTAGAAAGAATTTAGATCTCATGACTCTTCATCCAGATTTGTTATTTTTTTCAAGTCCAAAAAAGAAACCAAAAAGAAAAGATAACCAGGAGATCAGGATGTGGGGTTGGAAAGGATTCCTAAGGACAGATTAGGAAGGTTGAGATGGAGGAATTTAGGAATGGCCAGCTGTGGTAGAATCTCTGGTTTTTTTTAGAATAACAGAGGGTTGTTACTCATTATTTTAATTAATGATGATAATGATAAGGTAATAATTGGTAACGTGTGCTTTCTTGGAGCCAAGCACTGTGCCTGGTGCTCTGCCTGTTTCGTTTCCTTTAATCCTCACACATCTTGATGACCTGGGAAGCAGGTCAATACAGACATATCCCTGTTTTACAGATGAGAAAACTGAGGCCCAGGGTGATCCAGCTCTGATTTCAGAACCAGAATCTTTAGGGGGAAAAAAAGAGACTCCATAAGTAAATGATCAAGAAATGGTAGCAGCAGGCCCCTGGAATATATTAGGAACAGGGACAAGATGAAGGAGAAAGAGCTGGAACACAGGAGGGCGCTGGGGGTAGCCAGAAGGTTCCCATCCAGAGAGCAGAGTGAGGTGCAGCCAGCAGGGAACAAAGGGACCTCAGAGAACCAGGCCCAGGTCTGTCTCTGGGGAGGGCGGCTCAGACCTCAGGGCAGAAATGCAGACCTGGGGCTCAGGAGGAAGGAAGCCAGAATCCTTGTTTTTTCAGGAACTGGAGACAGAGAGAGAATACCTATACATATATTTTGTGTGTGTAGAAGGAAGATACACACACACACACACATACCCTCTCAGGAGTGACTGTAAGGGAGAGAGAGAGATTACCTGTGTGTGTGTGTGTGTGTGTGTGTGTGTGTAGGAGGAGGAAGACACACACCCTCTCAGGAGGGTCTCAGGAGGGTGTAAGGGACAGTATATCCTTTAACCAGCTCAGCCTGGATCATTTTGTGCAAAAAAAGAAACCAAATAACAGCTGGGAGGACAGGCAAAGCCACGACCGCTGCGTGTCCCCCGATGTCCACCTGAGGAACCTCAGGAGAAACATCCCAGGCGGCAAGCTGCTCGGCCTCCCTGTAGAGAGAAAACGTACGGGCGTGTGGGTAGGAGATGAGCATGAAGGCAGCCCCAGGGCACATGGGGCCAAGGTGGACGACGGCATGGCGGGGAGGGGGCTGCCCTGAGGGGCTGCGTGGTCTGTTTCATCTCAGATATTTCCAGCACCCCTTCCTGGGATTCATGGATGGTGTGTGTGAATGGGTCCCTGGATGACCAACTCCAGGTTTTTCTCATTGGAAATATAAACCAAGTACTATGGGTTTGGGCTCTACCAGGGCCTTGTGGGTTGGCTTATATTCTACACAAGAGCACCCAGGAGATGGCAGATTCGTATCTACCATCACTCATCCTACAAATTGAGGGTGTTGATCTTTTTTTAAACCATCATTGAAACACTGCATTTCAGCAAAAAGTTAGAAAACATTGACTTAACTGTTCACCAGTGAATGAGTCGAGTATTACACAACTATTTCAATGTAGGGTCTGAGGACTGTGTAATAATAAGGGTAGATACTTGCATGGGACATTGGGTAAAGCAAGGGATATATAAAGTGTATGGGTAGTAGAACATTTTTTAAAGAATCTGGATGTACCCAGAGTCAGAGAGGTTAAGTAACTCCCCCAGAGCCACACAACTGATAAGTGGCTGAGCCAGGATTCAACCCAGATGGAGGAGGGGGCATCCTCTCAATCACCACTATGCTACACTACCGAGCATCTTATGTTAAATATTTAGCTCCAATTCTTCAAATCCAACATCATTTGTTTTGACTCTGCAAGATATGCATGTAAGCAAGGCCTATGACCTTTGCTCTCATTAAAGAACTCTGAGAAGTTACAGCAGTGATTAGAGTGGTTAGAGTTACACTTTTCCAAATTTATTTAATGAGCTTATATTCCCTTTAGAAGGATATGCACATAAATCCATGCATATAAATTGGAAAATAAGAAAAAAGCAACGTGAGAACCCTCCTATCTTATTCCAGGAGCAGAGCAAGCGTCTCTACCTAGGCGTTGTTGGAACTCTTAGTCCCTTTGGGCTTCTGTGATAAAATACCATGGACTGGGTATATGTATTTTGGGTTTATGGCTCATGAGCAACAGAAGCTTATTTCCCACAGTTTTGGAGCCTTCAAGTGCAAGATCAAGGGGCTGTCAGATTCAGTATCTGGTGAGAGCCCACTTCCTAGTTCACAGATGGCTGTCTTCTCATGGTGGCCTCACATGGAGAAAGGGGCAAGGGAGCTTTCTGGGGTCTGTGTTGTAAAGGCACTAATCCTCTTCATAAGGGCCCCATCCTTGTGACCTAATCACCTCCTTAAGGCCCCACCTCCTAATACTATCACCTTGGGCATTAGGATTTAACATGTAAATTTTGGTGGGGGATACAAGCATTCAGTATAGCAAGGACAGAACATAAAAGACTGGCTCCACCTTCACCTGCTAAGGAACTCAGAGATGAGACCAAATGTACAAGTGAAGTCATGTGACAACAATCTCAAAGCAACAGCTTCAGGAGTTGAGATGTCTGAATATTAAGGGTGCCGAAAGGAGACTTCCCTGGTGGTCTAGTGGCTAAGACTCGGCGCTCCCAATGCAGGGGGCCCACATGCAACCCCTGGTTGGGGAACTGGATCCCACATGCCACAGCTAAGAGTTTGCATGCCACAACTAAGACCCCACAGGCCACAATGAAGACCAAGTGCAGCCAAACACATAAATAAAAATAAATACTTTTTCAAAAAGTGCCGAAAGGGTACAGAATAAATGACACCACAGATGGAATTCAGTCTGATGGGTTTTCTTCTTATAGAAAGTTACGTTGGAGGGGCATTTTGAAGTATCGATGGCAGAGGAACGGCACCGGCCGACTGCAAAGGGCATTGATGAGAAAGTGGGCTTGTCGTTCTAGACAGAGAATCTGAACTTGCCCTGTTGAGGTGGCTGAAGTGAAAGTGAGTGTCCAACTCTTTTCGACCCCATGGACTATGCAGGCCATGGAAGTCTCCAGGCCAAAATACTGAGTAGATAGCCTTTCCCTTCTCCAGGGGATCTTCTCAACCCAGGGATCAAACCAGGTCTCCCGCATTGCAGGCGGATTCTTTACCAGCTGAGCCACCAGGATTGGGGGAAACTTCCCCCCTACCATTCTTGAGGTTTTTTTGATCTGGCCTAATCATTAAAACGACACATGACGGATTAATGTGAGAAAAAACCAGTTTTCTCCATAAACATGGAACTTCCATAGAAATGGGGCACCTTCTCTCAAATGACCAAAGCAGGCTGTTTGTACATCGTTTTTTGACAAAGAAACAATTCTTCGTGAAGATAACATGAAACAAAGGGGCTTGTGCTTGGTATAGTGGATTAATGGAGAAGTAACAGTTTGTTTCTATAACTTTCTTAGCCTTGAATTTCCTAACCTGATGAGAAGGATGCTCTATCCTTCTAGTATAGGAAGCGTCACTTCACATGGGATGTTTATGTCTCACTTTCAAGGGGAGAGACAGAGTCAGAGTAGGTGTTTTTTAAAATATCTGTTTCACTGTGCTGGGCCTTAGGTGTGGCACTCAGGATCTTCCATCTTCGTTGCAGCAGGTGGGATCTTTAGCTGTGCCTTGGGAACTCTTAGTTGCAGCAAGTGGGATCTAGTCCCCTCATCAGGGATCAAACCCAGGCCCCATGCATGGGGAGCATGGAGTCTTGACCACTGGACACCAGGAAAGTCCCCCAAGTCAGTTTTTTTAATACCGTTTTGGGTTTTTTCTTTTGCTACCAAGTGTTTCTCAAGTAACTTTAAATCAAGATGATCACTATGTCATTGAGACACATTGGGGGGCAGCCCACCCTGCCTAAAGGGACTTTGTCCTGTGAAGCTTTGCATATGACTGAAATCTGTATGCAGGTCAGGAAGCAACAGGTAGAACTAGACATGGAACAACAGACTGGTTTCAAATAGGAAAAGGAGTACATCAAGGCTGTATATTGTCACCCTGCTTATTTAACTTATATGCAGAGTANGTATGCATTACCTTCCTGGGTCCTGCAGGGTAATTCAGAGTTAATTTGGGGAAGTGGGAGGACAGAGCATTGACTAGAGAGGGTCTAAGATAAGGTAGCCACATGGCTGCATGGAATCCAGGGGGTTCAAAAAGCTTGGGCATTGGGAGCCCATAACACAGTGGGGCAAGGGGAAGGCGGAGTGATGAGCGTGGGCCAAACCTCACAGGGTCAGAGGCCCTGGGGTGAGAAGTGTGGTCTTCATCCTGAGACAAATGAGGGCATCCGTTAGCTGCTCCCACCTACAGCACCTCTGTATATATAGTCTTTCCTCACTTTCAGTCTATTATGGATCTTTCTCCTTTTTTATACTGTGGCTTTTCTGAGGGTAAGGATTGGACCTTATTTATGTCTGTCTACTACCTAGCATAGAATCAGGATATGTGATTACTCAATATGTGGATACCTCAATAAGTGGTTGCTCATCAGGTATTTAATATATTCAACATTTAACAATGGTTTGTTGTTGTTCAGTCGCTAAGTCGTGTCCAACTCTTTGCGACCCCATGGAGTGCAATGCGCCAGGCTTCCCTGTCCTCCACTATCTCCCGGAATTTGCTCCAACTAGTGTCCGTTGAGCTGGTGATGCTATCTAACCATCTCATCCTCTGCTGCCCCGTTTTCCTTTTGCCTTCAATCTTTCCTAGCATCGGGGTCTTAACATGGTAATATTTAATAACTATTGCAGTCCAAGGGGTTGCAAAGAGTCGTACACGACTGAGCAGCTGAACTACGACATACATACTACATGTTTGTTATACACAGACATTAGTACCTAAAATATAACTTCTATTATGCAGGTATTTCTGGTCTAAAATGTTATATATGTGCCTATAAAACCCTTCATCCTGATAAACTAAAAAGTCACAGCACTTGGGAGACAGTTGGGCTGAAGCAGAATATTCACAATTCATACGACTCTGTAATGAAGCACAGTCCAAGTGAGGATACCGGTCAGGTTCAAAGGGCGTAAGTTCTGAATTGGAATAAATACAATAACTATAGGGCCTGAGTGACTGTAGCCCAATCAACATTGTTTTAAAAGGGGAGGCAGAACTTGATGGAAGGGGCCAGGGAAGGGTTGAGGCTGCTGGGTGTAGAGGCAGAAGCAGGCAGATGTCTTCATCCCAGGTTCCTGGGGCAGAGCACTTTCAGGCCCTGCTGGAGTGTGGCAAGGATGGGTGGTCTCATGAGCCCCCAGCCTTTGCACAAAGACCAGGGCGAACCGAGCCACACGAGCACGTCAGACAGAGCACGTGGCCACCGGAGCCCCAAGGAGGAGCTGGGAGGGGGGAACCCTGTGGCTTGCTCTGCTCAGCGGTGTGTACCTTGCATCCAGCCACCCTCACTTGGTGGTGCAAACTGCCAGGAACAGCTGCCTATGAGCCAGTGCGACGTCCAGGCTTTGTTGACGTCAGTTGTCTGTGTGCCTTGTGTGCACTGAACCTCCTGTAGAAGCACGTACAGCAGAACAAACATTACGTAACGGAAGACATGACTGATACACCAAGGATGCCTGCTGGCATCCTACCAGTCATACACCCTCTGAGGGTTGTGGACTATTTTCTTCTTGGTCCACAAGTCTGTTCAGTAAACCCATTCTGTGAGCAAGAGAGTAAGGCAAGATGGAGTTGGGGCACACTAATCCAAGTGAAGGTGTTACTCACTCAGTCGCGTCCAACTCTTTGTGACTCCATGGACTGTAGCACACCAGGCTTCTCTGTCCACAGAATTCTCCAGGCAAGAATACTGGAGTGGTTGCCATTCCTATCTCCAGGGAATCTCCCCAACCCAGGGATCGAACCCAGGTCTCCTACATTGCAGCCAGATTCTTTATCCGAGCCGCCAGGGAAGCCCCCTAGACACTAATGAAAGTGAACGTCGTTCTGTCATGTCTGACTCTTTGCGACCCCATGGACTATATAATCCATGGACTTCTCCAGGCCAGAATTTTGCAGTGGGTAGCCTTTCCCTCCTCTAGGGCATCTTCCCAACTCAGGGATCGAACCCAAGTCTCCCACACTGCAGGCGGATTCTCTACCAGCTGAGCCACAAGGGAAGCCCAAGAATACTGGAGTGGGTAGCCTATTTCTTCTCCAGCATATCTTCCCAACACAGGAATTGAACTGAGGTCTCTGCATTGCAGGCAAATTCTTTATCAACTGAGCTATCAGGGAAGCCCTAGACACTAATGAAGGGTACCATAAACCCGTGATGTGATTGCTTTCCACATCAGAAGCAACTGAGCTCACATCTCTGGACTTGGATTCAGAGGACCTCAACCCTATCCTGCCCGAAAGCTGTGTGACCTCAGGAAAATCACTTAACCTCTCTGTGCCTCAGTTTCCTCAACTGCAGAGTAGCACCAGTGACATCCCCGAGTCCTTTGAAGGAGCAGATGAGCTCCTAGTGGATGGGAAGTTCTCTCTAAACTGCAAGGAGCTTTACAGAGTATTGTCCTTCCTGCCGATCAGTGCTAGGCTACTCAGGTCAGCTTGCCTCCTAGGGTATGTTCTGCCAGATGCTCAGTTCTAAGGGCAGAGGGCAAATCCAGCTACATTTGGGATCAGAATAAATTAACCACTGGGATTCAATGCAGAAGTTGGGATGACCTTTGGGAAATGTTGCTGGCCTCTGACAACAATGAGGAGGAGGGGACCCCGGCCTCCCTCCCTACCCGATGCCTCCCTCACTGAGCGCTCACCCGTTAGCCTCTATCTGCCTGAAGTCATCAGCCGATCCCTGGCCCACTGCTCTGCCCCCAGCCCCTCCCACCAAGCCAGGCCGCCTGTCCCATCACCCTCCCATTTTGCTTCCCCGAATAGCACAGAGGAAAGGAACACTTGATTCCGGAATCATGTGAACTCAGGTTTGGATGAGCTTTACCACTCAGCATCATTAAAATCCTGATAGCCAAGTTGTGGTTTCTTGAACCTGCCTCTTCCCCTGGGGAATGGGCTACGACTTCCTGACTTCTTCCTTCCTTCCTTGATGAAGGGGATTAGAAATGCATGCTTTGCAGACTTTAATGTTCCTGGGAATCACCTGCTTTGTTAAAAAGCAGGCTCTCTTGCTTAGGGTCCCGAGAATCGGCCCTTCCAACAAGCTCCCTGGTGATGCAGTTTCACCTCTGACTTATGGATCCACGTTTGGAGTACCTGCCATAGCGATAGCACTTAGTGGTATGGCTATAAAGATTTTTATTCCCCAAAGGGTGCCCCTTTGAGAACAGGGAGAGTTGAATAGAGAAACCTCTGCTCCCCTCAGAATTCCAAGGGCAACAAGAAAAAACAAGCTTGGCTGTGAAGGCGGGCAGGGCATGGGGAGGAGGAGAAGCGTGGTCCCAGCCACGGCTCATAGGCAGGCTCGCCACGCGCACGTGTGTGCTGCAGGTGGGCCTCGGCCGGCTGCAGAAACCTCGAGCGCTCAGGCCTCGACTTGCCATGCTGGGAACGAACGAACGCATCCTCTGCATCCTCTGAACTGGGCGCACGCCTGCTTCTCCGGCATCGCTCTCCTGAGGAATTTGCAAAGCGCACAGGGCTTGCCCAGCAGGAGTCTCCCAGGGCGGAAATCCACATCGAGGGCTTTTGTTTTCAGGATTGCCGTATCTTTTGGACTTGAGGCCTGTAGGCAAAGCTTTCCTTCTCCACCCTCACCAACTGTGAACCTCTGTTGCTGCCAAGGAACCGACACCAGGGACTGAAGGCAACTCGGAGTGGGGTTCAGGAGACGCCTCCCCAGCCCCACCCAGCACATCTCGCTTTTAGTTTCACTCTCCTAAAAGGCCTGCTTCTCAGAAAGCTGCTGACTCACCCACAGTGTGAGGGTCTTTTTTTTTTTTTCTTCTCAGCATCATCACAAAGCCCCGAGATTCTTGAGGTCAGTTTAACAAGTGGCTGGGCCTTGACCATTTCCTTTCTCCTCCCCATCTCCATCCCAGGATCCCGGGGCCTCAGACCTTCTAGAAATGGGAGTTGATACCCCCATTCGCCTTGCCTTGCTTTTAATATTGATTATTTCTTCTCTGTAGGTCTTGACGCACTGACTGCTCTGGAGTCAAGGTAAAAAGATTCCCAGGATGTAAGCAACACGGGAACTGGTGAGTGACCGTGTATTTGGCGAAGGTCGGGGCCTCCACTGGATTATAGGAAGGGAAGGCAGATGGAAGGGAGCCGGGCAGGGGAAGCAGGGTCCGAAGCCCGTCCAGGGGGCAGCTGAACTTTTGCACCTCTGAAATTGTTTTTGTCGAGACGCACCTGGAAACAGCCCAGTGCAGAGAACCCAACTGTGTGTCCCTGAGGATTCGCTGGGTCCCGTCCATCCCTCCCCAGACGCAGACTGGAGCCTGCAGGAGGCTGTACTGACCTCTCTCTGCTCAGATGCCAGCATCTCAGGCCCACCCTCTGGAGGGCATGGGCTGGGGATCGTTCTCACGAACCTTGTACCCAGGATTAGGGACACATTCTTACAACATAGAGGGAACTCCGCGGTTCACACCAGTTTGTAAACCATAGCCCCGAGGAAACATGAGTAAATGGAGGCAAGAAAGCCATCTTTGCTCCTTTGGACGGCTGTCACTGGAAAGAGGCAGGCGAGCAGCTAGTGGCTCAGCCTAAGGAGAAATTCCTAACAAGAGGTCGGCAACGGTAAAAATCGATGTCCATTAGAAGTAGTGAGTTCCCTGTCGTTGGCAGAATCCAAGCACAGGTTGGAGAAGTGTGGATGGGAAATGTTGAAGTGGGGAGGGGTTCTGACAGGGCAATGTTTAACAGACTGTTCCGTGATGACTGAGAATCCTGGAGGGGCAGGAGGATGAGGGGAAGATTTAGGGAGAATGAACGGCGGGACTTTGTAAGCTCACACGTGCATTCCCTCAGCACTGTCTGTTTTATGCGGCAGGCTCCTGCTTTAAGGGCTTCCCAGGTGGCGCTAGTGGTAAAAACCCTGCCCGCCAGTTTAGGAGATGTAGGAGACACCTGTTTGATCCCTGAGTCAGGAAGATTCCCTGGAGGAGAACACAGCAACCCACTCCAGTATTCTTGCCTGGAGAACCCTATGGACAGAGGAGCCTGGCAGGCTACAGTCTGTGGGGTCACAAAGAGTCAGACACGATGATTTAGCGATTTAGCACACACACATGTCCTGCTTTAAAACAGGCTGGAAGTTGCTGGATGAGACGATCTCTCCCCAGACCTATTGTCCATGGACCAGGTGTACCTGAGCTCGCCACATATCGCATGTGTGGCCCCAAACACCTGGTCTGTGTGAAGGGTGGGCAACTCTCCAGGCGTGATGGGACTCTGATCAGAGGCTCTAGAGAGCTCGTTCCTGTCACAGGACCACCAAGGAAAAGAGTTGCCAGCGCATCACGCCATCGAGAGACTTGCCCAGGATCCAGACCACACAGACCAGAAGGAAAGGCATGGTGGGAATGCTGTGCTCGTTCCCCCGAGTCCCCAGGCTGTGAGAAGACAGTGAGCAGGGCTTGCCCAAGGGAGCTGGGGTCCTCCTGCACCACATTGGCCAGTGACCAAAACTTGGCCTGATGAGCGTGAAAAGAATCGCACCCTAGACGCCGCGGGTGGAGAAATCGCTCAGGAAAGACACCCATCGCAAGGGCGAGGATCTGATGGTCTGAGTAAGGAGCACAGGGGCCTCCTTTGTGCTTTGTCACCGGGTCTTCTTCTCCCGGGCCTGGGTCAGCTGCCGCAGTAAATGTGCACCGAGGGCAGGGCGCTGTGGGAGGCCAGAGATGCGATTCTTTTTCAAGAAACTGACGGCCTGGATGAGAATCAAGTTTGACAGTCCCTGTGCAGAAGCTGTGTGTTAGCTGTGTTCTGAGTGCTGTGTAGCAGGGGGGTGGGAGAGGAAGGGGAGGGGGCTGAACAGCAGCTTGAGCTGTAACTTGGTGCTTCCTTGCAAGTCTTGAGGCACAAGTTGGGCTTTGAGGACAGAGACTGTGTCCTTGATTCAAAGGACCTGAGATAATGTGCTCAGGAAGTGACTGTTGAATTATTATAGGGAAAGTGATAAAGAGAGAGTTCCGGAGACTGTGTCTGTGATTAAGATCAGACAGCTCAGGTTCAAATCCTGTTTCTTCCACTAGCCATGGGGCCTCATAGACGGAAGTTGCCAATCTGTCTTTGCCTCAGTCTTCCCATCTGCAAAATGGGCACCATGCAGTACCTACTACATAAGAGGGCTGCTGGGAGGAGTCAATAAACTGATTCATGCAAAGCTGCTTGGTCCCCTGCCAGTATACTGTTAATGCCCAATAAATATTAGCTCTTATTCTTGTTCTGGAAGTAGGATGTGATCCTGATTAAGGTTCAGTGTTGGGACACGAAATAGCAGCATAGGCAAGAGGACAGAGCACTGGGCCAGGAGTCAGAAGCCCTGGCTTAGTTGCAGGGAGGCGGTGCGAGAAGCGTCACTCCCCCCAGGCTCACTCTATAGCGGAGATGCAGTGAGAGGGCGGTCAAGGGCACCTCCATCTTTCCTGCTCTCTCCCCGGTGGTCCTGGCACCGGTCCAAAGGTAGAGGCCACTCAGCTCTTTATTACCTGCTAGGGGGCCTCACGGAGAGTGGCTGGACTTCTCAGGACCTCTCCTTTTCCCAGTAAAGCCCAACATGAGCTGCCTTCCCTTGCGGAAGTGAAAAGCTCAGGTACAAGAGAGAGTCTGCTGGTACCTATGGGAAATCATTTAAGACTTGCACTTGGGTAGCGTCATCTGGAGCCTCACAGTCAATGAGCATTGACTTCCCAGCCGTTCTCCGGGGAGCCTTGGCTATCTCCTCAACTGGAAGGTAGATTGTTCAAGTGATGCTTCACTATGCAGAAGGCATCATCCACCATCCCAGGGTTTGTAGCATATTTCAAATAAAAATGGCACTTGCCTGAAAATTTTTCAGGGTCACCTTTCTTGCATTAGTGGTGGACATGGAACTCTGGAATGGGCTTACTTGGGGACCTACCTTTTTTCTCTCCTGCTTCATCACCCTGTGATCCTAGCTGGATAATAAGATGGTGTTTTTCAGATGCTAAGTCGTGTCTGACTCTTTGTTACCCCATGGACTGCAGCTTGCCAGGCTTCCCTGTCCTTCACTATCTCCCGGAGTTTGCTCCATGTCCATTGAGTCAGTGATGCCATCCGTCTTATCCTTTGTTGCCCCCTTCTCCTCCTTCCCTCAGCCTTTCCCAGCCTCAGGGTCTTTTCCAATGAGTCTGCTCTTCACCTCAGGTGGACAAAGTATTGGAGCTTAAGCATCAGTCCTTTCAGTGAATATTCAGGGTCGATTTCCTTTAGGATTGACTGGTTTGATCTCCTTGCTGTCCAAGGGACTTTCAGGAGTCTTCTCCAGCACCACAATTCAAAAGCATCAATTCTTCTCAACCTTCTTTATGGTCCAACTCTCATATCTGTACTTGACTCCTGGAAACAACCATAGCTTTGACTTTGATTATATGGACCTTTGTCAGCAAAGTGGTGTCTCTGCTTTGGTAGTTTAAACCAAAATTGTGTACAGCATAAGCACAGCCCCTGTACCTACAGGGTCCTAAAAACTGTCACTCATGTCAGTCTCCTCCCTGTACACCCCCTAACATCCGCCAAGTGACCTCAGTTTCAGTTCT
>SJYA01002090.1:1419328-1441488 GCA_006410615.1 Neotragus moschatus
TTCAAATCCTGTTTCTTCCACTAGCCATGGGGCCTCATAGACGGAAGTTGCCAATCTGTCTTTGCCTCAGTCTTCCCATCTGCAAAATGGGCACCATGCAGTACCTACTACATAAGAGGGCTGCTGGGAGGAGTCAATAAACTGATTCATGCAAAGCTGCTTGGTCCCCTGCCAGTATACTGTTAATGCCCAATAAATATTAGCTCTTATTCTTGTTCTGGAAGTAGGATGTGATCCTGATTAAGGTTCAGTGTTGGGACACGAAATAGCAGCATAGGCAAGAGGACAGAGCACTGGGCCAGGAGTCAGAAGCCCTGGCTTAGTTGCAGGGAGGCGGTGCGAGAAGCGTCACTCCCCCCAGGCTCACTCTATAGCGGAGATGCAGTGAGAGGGCGGTCAAGGGCACCTCCATCTTTCCTGCTCTCTCTCCGGTGGTCCTGGCACCGGTCCAAAGGTAGAGGCCACTCAGCTCTTTATTACCTGCTAGGGGGCCTCACGGAGAGTGGCTGGACTTCTCAGGACCTCTCCTTTTCCCAGTAAAGCCCAACATGAGCCGCCTTCCCTTGCGGAAGTGAAAAGCTCAGGTACAAGAGAGAGTCTGCTGGTACCTATGGGAAATCATTTAAGACTTGCACTTGGGTAGCGTCATCTGGAGCCTCACAGTCAATGAGCATTGACTTCCCAGCCGTTCTCCGGGGAGCCTTGGCTATCTCCTCAACTGGAAGGTAGATTGTTCAAGTGATGCTTCACTATGCAGAAGGCATCATCCACCATCCCAGGGTTTGTAGCATATTTCAAATAAAAATGGCACTTGCCTGAAAATTTTTCAGGGTCACCTTTCTTGCATTAGTGGTGGACATGGAA
Organism: Neotragus moschatus; assembly: GCA_006410615.1. Taxonomy (NCBI): domain Eukaryota; kingdom Metazoa; phylum Chordata; class Mammalia; order Artiodactyla; family Bovidae; genus Neotragus; species Neotragus moschatus. The sequence continues at coordinate 1,420,193 of SJYA01002090.1, forward strand.
CTCTGGAATGGGCTTACTTGGGGACCTACCTTTTTTCTCTCCTGCTTCATCACCCTGTGATCCTAGCTGGATAATAAGATGGTGTTTTTCAGATGCTAAGTCGTGTCTGACTCTTTGTTACCCCATGGACTGCAGCTTGCCAGGCTTCCCTGTCCTTCACTATCTCCCGGAGTTTGCTCCATGTCCATTGAGTCAGTGATGCCATCCGTCTTATCCTTTGTTGCCCCCTTCTCCTCCTTCCCTCAGCCTTTCCCAGCCTCAGGGTCTTTTCCAATGAGTCTGCTCTTCACCTCAGGTGGACAAAGTATTGGAGCTTAAGCATCAGTCCTTTCAGTGAATATTCAGGGTCGATTTCCTTTAGGATTGACTGGTTTGATCTCCTTGCTGTCCAAGGGACTTTCAGGAGTCTTCTCCAGCACCACAATTCAAAAGCATCAATTCTTCTCAACCTTCTTTATGGTCCAACTCTCATATCTGTACTTGACTCCTGGAAACAACCATAGCTTTGACTTTGATTATATGGACCTTTGTCAGCAAAGTGGTGTCTCTGCTTTGGTAGTTTAAACCAAAATTGTGTACAGCATAAGCACAGCCCCTGTACCTACAGGGTCCTAAAAACTGTCACTCATGTCAGTCTCCTCCCTGTACACCCCCTAACATCCGCCAAGTGACCTCAGTTTCAGTTCTACCTTTAATGGGAAGGGAACAGGGATGAGGCGGGGGACAGCTTCAAAGACAAGGCATCAGAGAGAGGAGGTCCCGATTCCTGGTTCTATCAGCCATTGGCCTCTCTTAGCTTCTGTTCCACCTCTTTTCAGATGAGGTGCCTGGGCTAGGTCAAGAGTGACAAGTAGATCTCATCTCCTGCCAATTCTGACCAATCGGTCATGGCTGCCAAGGGCACTGCATGGAGAAGAACTCTGAGGCATACCCAGGAAAGAGGGTGCTACAGTGGATTAGTGATGTCTGCTGGGGAGCAGTAAGGAGGACGTAGCCCACGTGCCCCCTTTGGGCATTTGAGAAAAAAAGATTTCCAAGGCCCCTGCCTGCTTCTGCACATCGTGGTTTTACATCAGAGGGGCAAAGCGCAGCAAAACCTCATTAATCTGGACCACTTTAGGTCCAGCCCAAGTGACTGAAAAAGTCGTCATCTGAGGGTGCCTATTGCATGCAGGTGAGCTTTATTATCCTTCAGTTTGCAGAGTCAGCTCAGCCCAGCTAGCTGACAGAGCAGAGGCTGGGGGCGGGGGGGGTGGTCTGTGCTTACAGGTCTGACCATATGGCTGTGCACACCTGACCTGTAACACTTCTAGGGCACTTACTCTCTGAGCTTTAGGTCAATACCAATGAAACTCAATGAAGCAGGGCTGTTTTGAAGTATAAAATCATTCTATGGGCAGCTTTGCTCCTGTTTCAAATTGCCAGAGGATCTGAATTAGAGAGGTGTCACCATACTAGCTGGGAAAAAGCTATTTTTCCAGAATTATATGCAGAAGATGAGACCAAGTAGTTCAGAACTATGTTTCCTCTGAGTTTCCTGATCTGTAAAACGGGGAATTAATATACCTCACAGGGCTCTGCAGGAGGGTAATTGAGATAAAATGTGGAAGAGATCCAACCGAAAATCTTGCTCACAAACTGTGGTCAAAAGATACTATTTCTCTCCTCCCCCACCACCCCAATCTCTACCTCCATAATTACCTGAAAGCAGAGCTTTCTCCTTGTTGTGCATTCGAGAAAAATGAGGTTACAGATTGTCTTAATAGTATCATAACTTCTCAAATGACTCCTGTTAGTTTTTCAGAGGCTCTTTTTTTGTTGCTGATGATTCTCGCCTAGGAGCAATCCATGTACACCTTCAACTTGAGTTACTCTACTGTCAGTCTTCCGCAGGGAGTAGCTGATGCCCCAAGGGTCTGACAGGCATGCACAGGAATCCCTTGGTAACAAGTGTCTCTAGAAGGGACTGAAGCCCATTGTGACCAGACCGTGTCTTCCCCTCCCCTCAGCTCAGCAAGCATCACCCCGAATTCACCCACTATAGGGAGGGTCCGGACAGCCAAGGGGGAGAAGAGCAAGTTGGAACCCACTGAGNTTCCGCAGGGAGTAGCTGATGCCCCAAGGGTCTGACAGGCATGCACAGGAATCCCTTGGTAACAAGTGTCTCTAGAAGGGACTGAAGCCCATTGTGACCAGACCGTGTCTTCCCCTCCCCTCAGCTCAGCAAGCATCACCCCGAATTCACCCACTATAGGGAGGGTCCGGACAGCCAAGGGGGAGAAGAGCAAGTTGGAACCCACTGAGTTTGAGTGGGAGCACATCTGAAGGATGGGCTTTACTTGCTCAAAATGGGGAAGAAGTTGGAACTGGAACTCCTCTTTCAGCCTTAGTTTCTGAGGTTCTTCAAGAGAAAGATTCAGTTTATACTTCAAAAAAAAATCAGGACCAGTTAAATCCATATGAAGGGGGGATTGGAACCCACGCACAGCTGGAGGAGCAGTGCCTCTGATCACAGAAGCCATGGTCGGGGTGGGGAAGGCCTGGACTCCCAAGTGAGCCCGTTAGGACTCCTGGGTGGTTAGCCCAGAGCTGAGTTCTAAGGGGGCAGCAGGCAGGTGCACACTTGTTACTCTGGCCATGCTGAGGATCAGTCCCCAGTCTTTTCTAGCCCCTGGCCTGGTCTGGGCCGGATAACATCATGCTTCTCTTCGGTCTTCTCTCTGGGGCCTATCACAGAACAGCTTCCCTGCCGCCTGAAGAGCTGTCCCACCCACAGAGAAGGCATAGCCAGTGGTCACCCTACTGTCCCACAGGCAGGGATGCAGGGAGTGGGGCCCAGCCTGCCCTCCCGTTCTTTCCACTGAGGCTCCACTCCCTGCTGTCCTCCGTCCCCCACCACCTTCATCCTTGTCTGGCCTCAGACTCCTAGCTACTCCTTTAGATGGAGCAGAGGGCGCTGTGGACCAGGCAGGACCTTAGGGTTAAAGATCGTAGCCTTGCCTCTAGAGGCCTGGCCAGGCTCATCACTCCAGACTCAGCAGGTGCTGCAGCGTCCCCCTGAGGCCTGTGTCCCCTCTCTGGGCTCCCACAGAGGGTACTGGTGAGGCAGGACTGCAGAGTGCTTAAGACCACACACTCTGGTGCCAGATTGGCTTGGCTAGAATCCCAACTTGTACCTTTGCTAACCCTGTGATCTTGACCAAGTTATTTAACTTCTCTGTGCCTCAGTTTCCTCATCTGTAAAATGGGCCACCAGGTAGGGTAGCGATGATGACTGTGGAGTTTATGAAACATGCATAGAACAATGCCTGGCACTGAGTAAAAGTGTTAGTAAAACAAAACCAGTAGGTAACTACATGCAGAAGTCAGTCTGTCGTGTGATCGCCCGACTGACACCAAGACGGTCANGGTAGGGTAGCGATGATGACTGTGGAGTTTATGAAACATGCATAGAACAATGCCTGGCACTGAGTAAAAGTGTTAGTAAAACAAAACCAGTAGGTAACTACATGCAGAAGTCAGTCTGTCGTGTGATCGCCCGACTGACACCAAGACGGTCAGCTTCCTACCCGCAGAAATGAAGTCCCTCATTCTGCCTGTGGGTTCAGGGAGGCTTTCACCTGGACCCTGAGGGAGGGGCAGCCTGGGCAGAGATGCCAAGGGGAGGGAGACATGAAGAGGGTGTTGGGAAGGCTGGTGGTGCTGGAGCTCGGAGAGCCTGGCGGGGACGCACACGGCAGCTGAGAGGGGCAAGCGCAGCTTGGTCAAACCACAGACGTTCTCGAATGTCGCACTCAGGTGTGGACTGTTGGCAGGAAGTAGTAAGCAGGTCTTGGGAGCTTTAAACCAAGTGATGGCGCCTTGGGTTCAGAAACCTGACGTAGTCACAGTGTGGAGGGTGGGCTGCGAGTAAGAGATCAAAGACGAGGCAGGAGGCCAGAGGCAGCTGCAGAGAGATGATCCCTGGAGACAGGACGTGGCCACCCAAACTGAGGCAGTCACAGCAGGGGCGACCAAGGGTGGGTCTGCAGAGTACCGATTCAGAGAAAGCATTGCTGGGACTTGAACATGGAAAATGAGGAAGGATGGGTCAAGAGCAAGCCCCAGACTCCCAGCTTGGAAATCTAAAAGATTGATCCTGTTAACCAGGGAGCAAACAGAGAAGAATAAGTGGATGTGGCAGAAGGTGCTGGGAACATAGCACTGGGCACACTTGTGGGACGCCCAGGGTCTGGTTGAACAGATAATCTTGGGAGTCCAAATGGCTTGCATTCAAATCCTAAGGGGTTGTGTAACTTTGCTGAGCCTCAGTTTCTTCATCTGTATAATGGGGATCATGCAGTTATTAGCTGCCCTAGAGAGCTGCTTTGATCAGTACATGTAAAGTGTTAAGGACTATGCGTGGTACAGACAGATTGCTCAATAAATGTGCCCTGGAATTACATTAGTATTAGTATTTGATAGTAATCCTAGGATTAATGTTCGTATCATCATCCTAGTGGAAACGTCCACCATGAGCCTGGAACCCAGAAGCAAGCTCGGGCCGGGATGGATTAATTTAAGAGTCATACGTATATAGGTCAGTGATTATCTTATGAGCCTGGCCAGTATGTTCTTGGGGGAGGGAAAGATGAATGTGGCCTAGGTGCTTTTCTTTTAGTGTTACTTTTACTTGTTTATTTGGCTGTGGAGGGTTTTAGTTGCAGCCAGTGAGAACTGTAGTTGTGACATACAAACTCTTAGTTCCCCAACCAGAGATTGAATCCAGGCCTCCTGCACTGGGAGCACAGAGTCTTAGCCACTGGATCACCAGGACAGTCCCTGACCTAAGTTTTTTTCAAATATCACCTTCCCCAACTGCAGTTTAGCCCCCACCCCACCCTTGCTGCCCTATGAAAAGTCAACATGGGCCAGCGTCACCATTACCCAAAGACATATGCCACATCCCTCAGGCTATTGGAGTGGAACTAGGATGGACAGGCAGCTGATGGAGGAGATGGAGAGGCCATGGGGGACTGCACACTCTTGGGGACAGCTCAGAGCCAGAGGACAGAACCCTGGAATGTGGTCAACATGTAAGAGGCAAAACCAGAAGAAACAGCTCAATCAGGGAACCAAGTCACAAGTGTCCCACATCACATCAACACGAAAGCCACTCAACCCTAGTGGACTAGATGTGAAGACTCCACCATAGGCAGTTGGTTCATCTGCAGATCCAGGTGCAAGTTCAAACCACACTTCCATTCAGTAGCAGGTTGAGGGGTCTTTGGGGGCTTCCGACTGATGCTAGTGGTAAAGAACTCACCTGCCAATGCAGGAGACTTAAGAGAGACAGGTTCGATCCCTGGGTTCAGAAGAACCCCTGGAGGAGGGCATGGCAACCAGCTCCAGTATTCTTGCCTAGAGAATCCCATGGATTGAGGAGCCTGGCAGGCTACACTCCATGGGGTCACAGAGAGTCAGACACGACTGAAGTGACCTAGCAGGCCTGCACGANGCCTCTGGCAGACGTGTGAGCTTGGATATGCCAGTTACCCACTCTGAGCCTCTGGTGAGAATTCTATCTCCCTGATAGGGTTTTTATTTTTAATTTTTTAAAATTTTCATTTATTTGGGTATGTATTTTTGGCTGTGCTAGGTCTTCACTGATGCTTGGGCTTTTCTCTAGTTCCGGCAAGAGGGAGCTGCTCTCTAGTTGCCGTGCACAGGCCCCTCAGGTGGCCCCTATGGTGGCTTCCCTTGTTGCAGAGCACGGGCTACAGGCGCACGGCTTCAGTAGATGCGGCACGTGAGCTCAGTGGTTGCAACTCCAGGACTCTAGAGCACAGGCTTAATAGTTGTGGCGCGTGGGCTTAGTTGCTCTGCAGCGTGTGGGATCTTCCCAGATCAGGACTAGAACCCGAGTCTCCTGCATGGAATGCAGAAGGATTCTTATCCGCTGACCCACCAGGGAAGCCCCCTGTAGGGTTTTTATGATAAGTAAATGAGTTTAAAATCAACTGAGATTCTTGAGTACTGCCCTCCAGTCGGAAATGTTCCTCATGCTCCCATGTAATCCTCAAAATCACCCTGAGAAGTAGTACTGGTATTATCCCATCTTTACAGAGAAGCCCCTGAGCTTCATTGACAGTCCCCAGTGACCAGCTGGAGGTCACGCCGTGGTGGAGCTGAGACCTGGAGGGAGGCTGTGTGCCTCAGAAACCAAGGCCCCTCTGCTTCCTGTGAAGAAGTTCAGAAAGGATGCTGTCATTTTCCTTTGGGAACCTTGAGATTGAGTGGCACGTAAGGGAAAACCCTGCTGCCACCCTAAAAATCATCTAAAACTGGTGCTTCCCCAAGCATCTAGCCCCTTCAGACAGTAGGAACATTATTTTAGACCTGGGGTCCCCAGCTTCTGGGCCATGGACCTGTACCTCCTATCGGATCAGTGGTGACATTAGATCAGAAACAGAGTACAAAATAAACAGGGTTTCCCTGGTGACTCAGTGGTAAAGAACCCTCCTGCCAACGCAGGAGATCCAGGTTTGGTCCCTGGATTGGGACGATCTCCTGGAGGATGTAATGGACAAACCACTCCAGTATTCTTGCCTGGAGAATCCCATGGACAGAGAAGCCTGGCGGTTGCAGTCTATGGGGTCGCAAAGAATTGGGCACGACTTAGCAACTAAGCACACATGCATGCACAATAAATGTAATGTGCTTTAATCACCCCAAAACCATTCCCACCCACCCAGTTCGTGGAAAAATTGTCTTCCTTGAAACCAGTCCCTGGTGCCAAAAAGGATATTGACCACTGCTTTAGAGAATCCCTGAGCTCAGGCCCCTAGGACCAACAGGAAAATAAAAAACCCTACTCTAGCTAAAGGTCGAGTTCATTGAACCCAATGACTCAGAAGGCAGTAACATCATCCAGCACTTAAGAAACACTGAATGAATTACGTGCCCAAATTCCTCTGGTTCAGATGTAATATCACTGCCAGTTTCATTTGCCAGGCACGTGAGCATTACTAAAAGGATCCACACTGGGCACTTAGGCCCCTCCACCCGTACCCTGACACCTCTCCCATCTATAAAGCTCTCTGAGCACCTTGACAGCAGTCTTTTAACTCATGAAGGGTAGTTAGAGCACGGATGAGTGCCTGCGTTCCACACATAAGAAAAACAAAGGCTGCAGCCATTAAATTTTGGCAAAAGAGGTCAAGGCCGACACTGACTAAAACTGTTTCTCTGTGTTCAGTCAGAATCGTGGGTCCAATTTCTGTTCCACCATTTATTGTCTGTGTTGGCATTAGTGGTAAAGAACCCAGCTGCCATTGTAGGAGACATAAGAGATGAGGGTTCGATCCCTGGATCAGGAAGATCCCCTGGAGAAGGCAATGGCAACCCACTTTAATATTCTTGCCTGGAGAGGTCCATGGACAGAGGAGCTTCGCAGGCTGCTAGTCCATGGGATCGCAAAGAGTCAGATGCGATGGAAGCGATTTAGCACAACCTTGGGGAAGTTACTTTCCTTTTCTGTGCCTTTGTTTGCACCTCTGTAAAATGGGATAATAGTGATTACCTTTTAGATAACAGTGATTACCTTGTTCTGAGAATTAAGTAGTTAATCCATGTTGTGCGCTTAGAACCACAGTACCTGAAGCACACAGGAAGCCTGTGATAAATACTGTATCTTGCTATTGCCATGTGCATGTTGAGTAATCATTATTGGAAATGAAGTGAAGCTTAGTAAATGTAGTTTGGAGACAAAATCCTTAGGGGGCATGGCAGTGGAATCACAAAAGACAGCTAATGTGATGAGCACAATCCGGAGTCCACTGGGATAGGTGACTTGCCCACGGTCATCCTGCTAGAGAGAGGCCACGTGGGAAGTAGAAGCCAGTTTCCCTGAGCCCCAAATCAGGATCCTTTCTGCTTGTCCACAGTTCCTGAGAAGGGGCTTCTGTCCCATCCCTAAGTCCCATCCTACCACTCTGTAACTTACCATGAGAAAAGTGTCTATATTCACATTTATCTAATGGAAACCTCCCTGAGCTCCTTAAACCTTCCAGCCAGCAGATTCAATGGTGCTGAGAGGCTATGTTTGTAGTAACCATGCAGAAAGGAGATAGCCTGTATGGAAGAATACTTAATTAAGCACTAGGTTTAATTAAATCAATCTCCCTCTCTGCTTCCATGCCCCCCTCAAACCAGAAGCCTGTTGAAACTCTTAACTGGAAGTTCTGATTTGAGCTGTTTCTAATCAGACTCAAAATTGCTAGCTTGTTGTCTTAATCTGCTCCCGAGATATCAGGCTTCCGTATGTGATTCATCTTTCCTTTCCTTGGACACGTTTCAGACACAGACAATCATTGCACTACGGCTTATCCTGTCGTGGTTATTATTCCCTGAAAGGAGTGAGTGGAAACAGTAACTTTCCTTGCATATTTCTTCAAGCACCCACACAGCCCCTTTTTAATTCCAAAGCCAAGGGATGAGCTTTGCACTATTTTTTTTTTTTTTTTGGCAACCACTGTGGCCAAGGTCCTTTGCCTACCCCCTCAAGAATCTTCATTAATTTTTTTTAACCTTCTTTCTTCTCTTTTCTGAAGGGTGGTGACCTGCCCCAAGTTGTGAAATAATGATAGTATGCAAAACTGGACCTTGGGTGCCCTAGCATTTCTCCCTTCCCTCCCAAGCCCGGGGGCGCCTGCCTCTTCATGAAACCCACTTCTGCCACCCTGGTCCAGTCCTTGGGACTGGCCAGGTGGGGCCTGAGTGAAGCTGCAGAGCTCTTGTGTTGAGGTGTGATGGGCATGCTGAACGAAGCTTGGCCCTCGTGGGAGGAGTGGTGGGGGGAACACAGAAAACTCAAGGAACCAGAAGCAAGCAGTGGAAACCCTGGGTGCAGGTGGCCATGCAAATTCAGCACATACTGGTCGTTGGGGGATACCTACACTGGGCTCAGCAGCTGTGCTCTTTTTTCTTTTTCTCTTCTCTTTTTTTGATCAGAGCGTAGTTGATTTACAATATCATGTTAGTTTCAGGTGTGTGCAGGGTTTACTGCATGACCGTGCACTTTTCTGATCCTTACATGGCCAACTTCTGATTCTTGCTATTTCCACTTAAAGACACCCCTTCAATTATAGAGGCAAGGATGGTAGACAGAGGGGTAACAGTACTGCAGAAAAACAAAACAAACAACAGAAAAAAAAAAACCAGAACCACTGGAGCTGGGGGTGATGTGATCTGGGTGAGATTCTTCAGTATTGCCCTGAAGTGAAGTGATAGTCACTCAGTCATATCCGACTCTTTGTGACCCCAGGGACTGCAGTTCACCAGGCTCCTCTGTCCATGGGATTCTCCAGGCAAGAATCCTGGAGTGGGTTGCCACTTCCTGAAGCAGCATAGAATTGTTGGAAAACAGACACCAGAACAGGAGAGCAGGCAGAGGGGCAATGGCAGCTTGAACCAGGATGGAAAGCAGCAGGAAGCGGTCAGATTTCAGGGTATATTTTGGAGAAAGAGACAATGGGAGCTGCTGATAAACAGGCTGGGGTGAGAGGAAGAGGGTGTTCTCACCTATCTGGACTCCACTGCTGAGACCTCGCTGGCTCATGAAGATGTCACTGGGTTGCAGTCAGGAGACAGGCCTGAGCTGTGAGCAATATGGTACTTGGCAAGTCAGCAACAGCATCACATCACCAAGAGGTTGAATTTGTCATTTCCAGAGGAACCACCCAGGGGCCCGTCTGCACAGTGACAGCATGTGGCTGTGATTCACGCAAACACACCCAGTGAGAATGAAACACAGAAGACATCAGGAGGCCGAGGCATCTTTGTCCTGTGCAGTAAAGGAAGGGCCCCTCTCAGGAGGTGCTGTGTCACACTGGAGGTTTGGAGTGGCATTGAAAGTCTTCATCACAACAGCCCTGACAATAGCAACATACTTTAAACAGTGCTTTTCAGCAGTGGGAGGAGGCAGGGGCAGCTTTGTCCCCCCAGAGGACATGGGCAAGGTCTGCAGACATGGTCAGTTGTCACAGCTGGAGGGGGTTGCTCCTGGCGTCTACTGGGTGAAGGATTTCAGCTTGCTGCTGAACACCCTACAACACACAGGACGGCCCCTCAACAGAGAGTTAGCTGACCTAAATGTCAACTGTGCCAAAGCTCAGAAATCCTGATTTTTTTCCTCAGTTGCCATAACATGATTTTTTTTATTTCTTGTATTTTATTGAAATGTGGTTGATTTACAATGTTATGTTAGTGTCAGGTATACAGCAAAGGGATTCAGATTTTATGTATTTTTTCCTTTTACAGATTCCCTATAGATTATAATAACATGTTGAGTACAGATCCCTGTGCTATAAAGTAGGTACTTATTGATTATATATTTTATATTTAATAGCATGTATATGTTAAGCCCCAATTCCTAATTTATCCCTCCCCCCCCTTTGATAACCATAAGTTCATTTTCAATGTCTGTGAGTCTTCTACTAGTTTACTAGTAGAATTTAATTTGTATCATTTTTTTTTAAGATTCCACATATAAGCAATGGCATATGACATTTGTCTTCCTCTGATTTACTTAGTATGATAATCTCTAGGTCCATTCATGTTGCAAATGGCATTATTTTGTTCTTTTTCATGGTTGTGCAGTATTCCATTGTGTCTGTGTGTGTCTGAGTGACATCTTTATCTGTTCCTCTGTTGATGGACATTTAGTTTGCTCCCATGTCTTGGCGGTGGTGAATAGTGAACAGTTAATAGTACTGCAATGAACATTTGAGGTGCATGGATCTTTTGATGAGATGCAATGAACACTGAGGTGCATGAATTATGGGAGAAACCCTAATTTTAACTATAGACACCCCACGCTGGGGGGAAATGTTTAACCCTATTCAGGCCTGTTGCAAAATCCTGTGGTTCAGAGCATCGGCTTTGTGGCCTGGTGGGCTCTGCTGGTGTCTGCACCTGATAGAGGAGTTTCTTGCTCTATACACTTGGAAGGCATTGATAAAGAGTTAAGTACACATACATTTATAGCAGCATGTGTGAAAGGCTGCCAGTTTCAGGGAAATATTTATTTTCATTAAAATGCACAAAAATGCCATTAAAAGTTAAGCAACATGTGCTAAAAATTGGAAGCAACTGAAATGGGGTTCTGTAGGTGCCTAGATAAACAAGGCATGGTGCATCCACACAGTGGGGTATTACTCAGTCACACAAAGAAATGAGCTCTGAGGCCGAGAAAACACGTGGAGGAACCTTAAATGCATCTTAGTAAGTAAAAGAAGACAGTCCAGCGTGCTTCCGTATTGAATGAGGCCAGCTCTATCNTGGGGTTCTGTAGGTGCCTAGATAAACAAGGCATGGTGCATCCGCACAGTGGGGTATTACTCAGTCACACAAAGAAATGAGCTCTGAGGCCGAGAGAACACGTGGAGGAACCTTAAATGCATCTTAGTAAGTGAAAGAAGACAGTCCAGTGTGCTTCCGTATTGAATGAGGCCAGCTCTAGCACGTTCTGGTAAAGGCACAACTACAGGGACAGCAGAAAGGTCAGGGGTGGCGGGGAGGGAGCATAGGAGGTTTTTATGGTGGTGACGCTCCTCTGTATGAGACTGTGATGGTGGACGTGTCTCATCATAGATTTGTCAAAACCCATTAAATGAGCAATACACAGCGTGAACCCTACTGTAAATGTGGACTTTGGCTAATGATCAGTTNAGGTCAGGGGTGGCGGGGAGGGAGCATAGGAGGTTTTTATGGTGGTGACGCTCCTCTGTATGAGACTGTGATGGTGGACATGTCTCATCATAGATTTGTCAAAACCCATTAAATGAGCAATACACAGCGTGAACCCTACTGTAAATGTGGACTTTGGTTAATGATCAGTTTTGTTGGATCAACATAGGTTCATCAGTTGTGACAAACAAACCATATTAGTGCAGGATGTTAATAGTAGAAGAAACTAGGGGAAGAGAGGTGAGGAGGGATGTGGAAACTCGACTTTCTGCACATTTCTTTCCTATAAAACCAAAACTGCCCTAAATGTTACATACTTAGTCACTCAGTTGCATCCAGCTCTTTGCAGCTCCACAGCCTGTATGTAGTCTGTCAGGCTCCTCTGTCCATGGCATTTTCCTGGCAAAAATATTGGAATGGTTTGCCATTTTCTCCTCTAAGGGATCTTCCCAGCCCAGGGTTTGAACTGGTGTCACCTGCATCGAGGGCAGATTCTTTACCACTGAGCCACTGGGGAAGCCTGCCTTGAATATTAGTCTATGAATTTTTTAAGTTAATTTGAGCAATATGATATATAACAGAATTAACAAAGTTACTCATTCTAATAGCTAACACTTATTGGGCGCTTCCAAAACAGCAAAAACATCATGAAATTTTGTTACTGTCATTATTGTGGGCACAGCTCTAACAGAAAACCTGGAAAGGAACAGAAGCTCGCAAACAGCACTTACTCAGGTCCAAGAAGGTACAGTGTTGAGCCTTAGAGGTTTGGTCCCCACCACAGCCCTAGGAAGAAGGTCCTAGCATCATCTTCATTTTATAAGACAAGGAAATGGCCACTCAGATTGGCTCAGTCGTGTGAGCTGTGTCACAGGACACTGGAGGCAGGGTGTGACTCAGGTCTAATTAACTGCTGGGCCTGTGAGCCTGACGTTGTGCTCTGCTGTTGTGCACGTGTGTGTGTGTGTGTCGTGTGTTATGTGTGTGTTGTGTGTGTGAGAGAGAGAAATGGAAGAGAAATGGGAGTGATTGGTGAGTGTAACTGGATAGAAGGAAAGAGGACGGAAGAAATGCATCAACAAATGAAAATATCCCTTCCTCTCTAGTAACAACCACTCTGTTTCTCCGTGTTTGTTTTCGTTTGGTCTGGAAGGGTAGCAGGGTAAAGGGATCAGCTGTAGGGTGATGAATGGAAACTAAAATTTTGGTAGTGAGCACCCTGTAGTACATGCAGAAATGGAAACATAATAATGTTGCACACATGAAACCTATATGATGTTATAAACCAGTGTTATCTTCGTTTTAAAAAAAGAAAATACACAAATGAAAGAGAGGGGGGAAAAAAGAAAGTGTCAGAAGAAGACAGAGGAAAAGGGCAAGGAGCCACATTCTTTGGAGCTGCCTGGAGCTGGTGGCCCGGGCTCAGGAAGGTTTTCCCAGCGTTCCCTGTCCGCAGCCCCAGCCCTGTGTCTGGGACTCTTCCTGTGGGCGTTGCCACCCTCTACCCCGCTTGCCCACCAGGGTTCATCACAGGGTAGTGTGCAGCAGTGACCCAGGCCAACCAGTGTTTCCCGCGGGCCCTGGCCAGCCTGAAAGCTGAAGCCAGCCTCTATCCTGGGTGGTCCTGGATTGCTTCTCTCGCCCAAAGTTGCATGGCCGGTTCCCAGGCAGCTGCAGAAGTCCCCCCTCCACCCCCGCTTCTCCAGAGGCGATCTCCGTTCAAAGGGGAATATGAGGACCCGGCAGCAGCCATCACACTCATTTTAAATGAGCATGAGCAACCCACGATCCCAAAGAGCCGTCCCCAGCCCTGCAGACAGCATCAACGCCTGCTACTTGCAGAGACCAGAAATAGCCACTTGCCTCTTTCAGAAGGTGCGACAATGAATTGTCCCGAGGANGGAAAATCTCCTAGAGAAGGGCACGGTAACCCACTCCAGTATTCTTGCCTGAAAAATTCCATGGACAGAGGAGCCTGGTGGGCTACAGGCCATGGGATCACAAAGAGTCAGACATGACTGAACAACTAACACACACAGCCACATACATGTTCAGGATGCTAGATGTCAATCACCAAGGGAGTAAGGTGGGTGCCCTGTAGGTGCCCACAATCTAGCAGCCAGGCAGCTTTGAGATTGTGTGAAAATTTTTCCAACCAGTGTACACAGAGAGGAGAGTCTTCTGCAGTATGACCATCAGGACCATCTTTAAAAATCTCCCATTAGATCCCAGGAAGATCCTCAGTCCTCCCACCTGCCAAGTCAGACCCTCCCCCAAAGAATAAGCTTTATTAAGAGTTTCAATCAGCTCACTCTTAATTTTTCTCTCTCCTGCAATCAGTGAGTCATCAGGCTGTAATTCATTAGGATTACTCTTATCTTCGGTAAGAGCACAGCTGGGCACTCAGTGTCTCGGCCGGAGCTCTCTGCAGACAGGAGGGGCCAATGGCAAATGCAGGGGTGGGGGGGCCCACCCTACCAGGTCCAGGATGCCCCCTCGAAGGAGGAGGACTCAGGAGGGAGGCAGAAACACTCACCAGTCTGGATCCGAAGCCCCATTCCCACAGCTCTTGAACAGCTCTTTTCTATGACCCTTTTATTGAAGGTACAATTTTTATTAAAATGGATGAGCTCTTCTCTAAGAATTCTTTCACTCTCTGCCCTCTGCTCTGGTCTCCCTTTGCATCAAGTGGGCATAGCCAGACCTATTTCCTGGGATTCTGGGGAGGATAGATCAAGATAATGAATATGAACGCCTGTGACACAGTGATGGAGGTGATTGGCATGTTTTGAGCGCTTGTTCTCCATTTTTACACACCATGCATGCAGAGTCTTGTTTAATTCCTACAGAAACACTGTGAAGTGGGGCTCTTTTGGTTCACGTATCCATGCTTTTAAAAAACATTTATTGGGTATCTACTGTGGCCAAATATTATGCAACCGGGGAGCTAGCCATGAATAGGCAAAGTCGCTGCATGCATTCCTGCCAAGTCGCTTCAGTCGTGTCTGACTCTCTGTAACACCATGGACTGCAGCCCTCCAGGCTCCTCTGCCCATGGGATTCTCCAGGCAAGAATATTGGAATGGGTTGCCATGTCCTCCTCCAGGGGATCTTCCCAACCCAGGGATTGAACCCAAGTCTCTTTCCATTTCCTGAATTGGCAGGAGAGCTCTTTACACTAGCGCCACCTGTTACACCATGTTATAGACCAGGACACCAAGACTCAGAGTCAGTCAGTCACTTGGGCAGGGTCACAGCACCACTTGCTGGCTCCGAAGCCAGTCCCTGCTCTGCTGTGAGGGACTATCTCCCTAGGTCTGAGCACAGTTCTAGGAAAGGAGAGAATTTTATGTCTGAAGCTTCCTTCCACCCTCCCCAGGCTTGTGTAGATTTGATTACAGGACATCAAGGAGAGGATTGCCTGGGGATTAGGAGTTAATGGGTGTAACCTCAGGGAAGCTGTTTAACCCCTCTGATTCTGTTTCCATGGCAGTGAGTTGGAGAGGAAATTAACAAGGTTGGATGGCCTTTCAAATAGCCAGCATATGGGAATGCTTTAAAACCTGATGTCCTGGGACTTCCCTGGTGACTCAGTGGTTAAAAATCCACCTGCCAATACAAGGGAATGGGTTCGATCCCTGGTCCAGGAAGATCCCACAAGGCAACTAAACCCATGCACCACAACTACCGAAGCCCTGGCACCCTAGAGCCTGTGCTCCACAAGAAGAGAGTAGCCCCTGCTTACCACAACTAGAGAAAGCCCACATGTGTTAATGAAGACCCAGTGTAGCCAAAAATAAATAAATGAATAACTTTTAAAAATACACTGGATATATCACCTTCAGCAAGTTACTGATCTCACTGTGCCTCAGTTTTGTCATCTATGAAATGGGAATAATATAGTACATACCGAGAGAGTTGTTCACTAGAATTAAGTAATCTTGTTCCAGTGGTAACCATTGTGACTCCCTGCTGTCCAGCACCATAGCTTTATTCTTTCCTTCAAAAGTGCAGCAAAACCCTGATATTCTGAGATGGCCCTAATGATTACATTTCTTACTCTGAAAATCAATTCTGTTGTTTCTGGAAAACGTCATGTCCCACTATTCAGTGTGGGATTTATATCCTTCAGACTGGGAGGTTTTTGTTTTGTCTGTTTGTTTTGTGTTTTTAATGTGACATTTAGAAATTTAATGGAGCAATTTCATTTCCATTGACTGAAGTAGATGGTTGAAAGAACAAGAAAGCTAAAGAGCAGGTTCTCATTCCAGGACACAGCCTCGTTCGTGGAGGGATTTTTGTGTTTTCCTGACAAAGAACTAAGACTTTGTTTTTCCTTCAGGCTAATCAGTGGTGAAACCCCCTGACTCAAACCCAAGTCAGTTCTGTTTAACCAGAACAACTGGGAGTATGGACCAGGAGATGGCCAGTCTAGATGCAGGGACAGGTCCCATCCACTGTGCAGAGGAGTTTGGGTCATCTTGCCGGGTGTGGTGGTCGAGTCACTGCAAGGCCACGTTTGGGGTTTTTTGAGATCTCAGTTTGCTCAACCTGGAAGCCTAAACTCATGAAATATCATGGCTGCCCATCCTCTTCAAGTGAACAGTACATTTTTCATTCCAAGGAATAGCAGCCCTAGGTGCCCCCTGACTTACTTGCACTGGGACAACAAGCCACCGTCTACTCAGCATCTCCATGCATGTGACAAGCCCTTCCCAGGCACTTCATGTAGTCATCCCCAGCTGTTATCAGAAATGCATTTTACAGATGAGGAAACTGAAGCTGAGAAAGGGGGCGTGGCTCACTCAAGGCTACACAGCTGTGAAGTTATCGAGCCAAGTCCTTTTTATTCCAAAGCTCTTTTCATTCTGGTAAACAACCAAGAAAACTTAAAAATGGGAGATGAGGAAACAGTAGAAAAGCCTCAGGGACAGGCGACGGTGGTGGTGGTAGTGGTTAACCATCAGTAGAAAAGTGCTACTGTCCATCTTGGTAATAGTGATGTTACTAACTATGCATTTTTAGAAAAGGATCTAAAAATGGATGAAAATATACTTCATCAACTCTTGAAAAGAGTGGAGTTTGTAGGCTTGAATTCCCAATGTCAGAGGCAGAACTGAGCCTGATCAACCTGCTTCTGGATTTCTTTCCTCCCTCCCTGCCTTCCTGCATCACAGGCTGCACACTGTAGGCCATTTTTTGCTTCTAGTCTAAATAGGACTAAATGAACCCAATCTGTCCTGCCCACAGGAAAATGAGAGCAGCTGACACTTACGTAGCGCTCTGTGTGCCAAGCCCTGTTCTCTGCACTTTCCGGTCTTAACTCCCTTAAAGCTGCACAAGGATCCTGTGGGACAGACCCCCATATCATGATCTTTTTTCAGAGATGAGAAAATCAAGGTGCAGGGGAGCCACGTCACTCATGGAGGTGACTCCCCAGAGAGCGGCCAGGACGCATGCCCAGGCAAACTGGTCCTGAGGCTACTCTACCCACCCCTGCCCAGTAGGACCTGTTCCCAGCCTCATTCTTCCAGGTGAGCAGTGGTTTTGCACAGACTTGTCCAGTACTTACTCCGTGGATCGTGTCACAATTTTACAGCAGTCCTGGGTGTCCAGGGTCAGGGGATTCCATCCACAGAACAGCTTGTACCTGTACCAGCTCAGCACACCTGTACCAAATCCCTACCCGGTCCGAAGAACAAAACCCTATGAGTGCAGGTTCTCAGCCACACCCTCATGGAATTCCAGATTCCCAGAGAGCTGGAGGGCTGGGAGCATCTTGGATATTTTTATCTTCCCTGCCCTGAGCTACAGTCTTCCTGTATCTCCTCCATGGACCCTCTCATCTGCCTCTTAACCGTCTCCCACAGCACTGAGAGCACTTCTCCCTGACGTACATTTTTTTTTTTAATTGCAGTATAGTTGCAACCCACTCCAGTATTCTTGCCTGGGAAATCCTATGGACAGAGGAGCCTAGCAGGTTACAGTCCATGGGATCACAAGAACCAGACACAACTTAGCGACTAAACCACCAACCCCCACAGTAGTTACTTTTAGGCTTCCCAGGTGGCAGAGTGGTAAAGAATCCACCTCCCAGTGCAGGAGACACAGGAAATGTGGGTTCCATCCCTGGGTCAGGAAGATCTCATGGAGCAGGAAGTGGTACCCCACTCCAATATTCTTGCCTGGAAAATTCCATGCATAAAAGAGCCTGGCAGGCTATAGTCCACGGAGTCACAAAGAGCTTGACACGACTGATCAACTAAGCATACATTACACACATAGTTGATGGCAGTGCTGCGTTGGTTTCTGAAATACAACAAAGTGAATCAGCTGTAAGTATACACATATCCCCCCTTTCTTGGACCTCCCTCCCCAGACTCCTAACATACATTTGCACTGCTTTTCTTCCCCACTCCTGCTCAACGGGAGTAAGAATTTGCCCTCAACACATGGAACCTAGTTGTTAACTATTTGTTCACAACCTGCCTTGTCTTTCTGGTTGGAGCCAAACAGGCATGGTTTCCAACAGCACAAAGAGAAGAGCTGCTTAAATAACAAGGCGTATGAGGCTGGAGCAAGAGGGTGTCCATTTATGGCCTCATTCAAAACCATTCCTGTCTGAGTCCCAGAAAAGAAATGCTCTCACATGCTTCCTTTTCTTTCTCTGCATCTGTCTTACCTGAGTCTAGAATGTGATGTCTTTCCCTCCTCTTAGCCCAGTTCCACAGTCACACCTCCCATGCCACTTCCCCATCTCCTGACTTACATGGAAAATCAATGTATTTCAAGTAGGAAATAACGAAGGCAAAGAGCTTTCACCTGAGGTGGAAATTATGCCGCCAGCTTGATGCAAATTGGAGGGAAAGACAAAAATAAAGTGGTATTAGGTAGTATGCTGCTGCTGCTTCTGCTAAGTCGCTTCAATCGTGTCCAACTCTGTGCGATCCCATAGACAGCAGCCCACTAGGCTCCTCTGTCTCTAGGATTCTCCAGGCAAGAACACTGGAGTGGGTTGCCATTTCCTTCTCCAGTGCATGAAAGTGAAAAGCGAAAGTGAAGTTGCTCAGTCGTGCCTGACTCTTAGCGACCCCATGGACTGCAGCCTACCAGGCTCCTCTGTCCATAGGATTTTCCAGGCAAGAGTACTGGAGTGGGGTGCGATTGCCTTCTCTGGTTAGGTAGTATAGGCACACTCAATTCCGTGCAGTATTTGTTGCGTTTGTAGCAAGGTGGGCTGGGCACAGAGCCCAGATAAAACTAACATTGTGTCAAGTTTAGGCTTTTCGGGAAAAGATGTCGGTGAAAAACAGTGGATATTTGTTCAGATTTTTTGCAGAGACATGAATTGTTTTGTAGCCTTCAGTGTATCAGGCTTTCCTCTCTGTCCCCCACCTCCTAAAAAGCAGGGGGCACTCTAAGAATGGAAAGATGATCGTGGACACCAGTTTACGGTTGGAGCATAATTTCTGCTCATCACACATGTGGGTTCCAGTATCTGAGGCTCAAAATGTATTGGGCCTTCATTTTTTCCCCGGGTTCGGTTTAAGTTGGTTGTTTTCAAAGGCTCATAGGTGGGAGCTGGCAGCTGTGGATGAGGCCACAATGTCACGGTCAGGCGCACACACCATTGCCCACTCTGTTCCTCCTCCTTCAGGAAGCACCAGGAGTTGTCATCCATGCCTGAAAAGGAAGTTCCAGATGAAGAGCCACGCATGTCTGCCTTACAGAGCTTGCAGGCGCTGTTATCAACATTCTCCTGGCAGACAGTAATTGCTCTGCCATAAGGCACTGCCTCTTACATGTACCGCATGCTGATTTTAAGTGACCTGGACGGATATTGATCACTTTCATGGTTAGGAATATATTCTCAAGAGCAATAGGAAAAAAGATAACCTGTGTTATGTTGTAACCTGTTGTGATACATATCACTGCTTAGAATGATGCTAGACTTTCCAAAACAATTTCTTTTATTAAGAAAAGACAATGGGTGATATTTGTTTAGGGCATAACTCACAACAGTGTGGTGCAGATGACTGAAGTTAGAGGAACCACGCTTGAATGTGAGCATTTTTAGTTAACTTTTTAAAAACCACCATGCATATGGTCTTGTCTGCCACACTCCTCCTCCACCCCCCAATTTATCTCCCCTATTTCTGGAAGAATGAAAGAAAAATGTCAGTGTGTACACGATTGACTTTGGGGTGTCCTAAAACCATAGATCCCTCATATTCTCACCAAAAGAGCCTAATACAGTGGGTTTGAGGGAGGCCCTGGAATCTGCATTTTAATAAGCTTCCCTGGTGGCTTCATGGTAAAAGGTCCTTAGGACCTTACTTCTCAAAGCACTGCCTCAGAATATGCACCCAAACAAAGCTTTGGCATAGAAGGCGCCCTTCTATTTTTTCCCCAGTGATTGATGCCTGCTCTCTGGGAATAAAGTCTCATAAAACCTAATTTAATTGTTGAGCAGTGCTTCCTCTTTAGAACCTCTTGTACATGCAGGTTGGGGGGCCGCTTGGCTCATTGGGATTTGTCAACCTCAGCACTAGTAACATTTGGGGCTGGCTAAGTCTTGGATCATCCTCACATTGTAGGATGAAGCAGTGTCTCCCTGGCCTCTACTCTCTAGATACCAGTGGTGCCCTCCAACCCCCTGTTGTGACAGCCAAAACCATCTTCAGATGTTGCCAGACGTCCTCCAGGGGGACAGACTCGTCCATGGGGAGAACCGCTGGGTTATGTTGGTGCCTTCATCTCACTTGGATAAGCCTTTCAAGTTACCACTGGACTCAGAATGGTGCTAAAAATGCATTTGCCAGCCTCCTGTTTCAAGGATCCAAGTTTCTTGAAAAGGCAGGTCCCCAGATGGAAAAAGTCTGCTTCAGTAGAAATTATTCATAGCTCTATACCCCCTTGAATTTGTATTCTGGGCATGAAACAAAATGAGAAGCCTGCAGCCTGGCATCAACCTACTTTAGATCAGCTGCAAATTCAAGGGACTTCATGAACTCAGCATAGAGCTGGGACAGGGTAGGTGGACAGTGGACTGCCCTCCCAAGGGAATCCAAATGATCCAACATGTGTTTCAGGCTTACTGTGTGCCTGCCCCACGGTAGCTGGTAAGGATACAAACATGAATGAGATGGAGCTCTGTCCCTAGAGAGGCTTAGGTCTATTAGGAGGAGTCAGGCAAGCATGACATAATGGCCCTTTGCCACGTGGCCTAGCTTCACATCCAACTCTGCTCATACCAGCTGTGTAACTGTGGACAAATTACATGGTCTCCCTGTGCCTCTGTTTCCTCCGAGGTAGAAAGGGTACCTACCTTAGGCGGTTGTTAGAAATGGTACGTACATCACGCAGTTGTTTGGAGGGTTCATACATTATAAGGCTTTTCGAAAAATGCCTGGCATGTAGAAAAGGCTATGTTAGAAAACCGAGTGGTGGGCTTCTCTGGTAGCTCAATGGTAAAGAATCTGCCTGCCAATGCAGAGGACATGGGTTTGATCCCTGGTCTGGGAAGATCCCACACACCGAGGGGCAACTACTGAGCCCATGAGCCTAGA
>SJYA01002090.1:1443186-1472627 GCA_006410615.1 Neotragus moschatus
AGTATTCTTGCCTGGAGAATTCCATGGACAGAGAAGCCTGGCAGGCTACAGTCCATGGGGTTGCGAAGTCAGACTCGATTGAGCCACTGACACACAATAGGAATTGAATAGAAGCCATCGGTTAAATAAAGCTAGATAAGGAAGCTAAAAATTTAGCAAATGTTTACTGACAGCTTACAGCTCAGGGATCTGTTACATTTACAACTATGTTCAGTGCAGAATTCATGAGTAACTGAAGACAACCCAAGAGTCTAGCCATAGTGGCGTATGCTACCTTCAGACGATAAAATCTGGCCAGGAGGATAAGGATTACTCTTAAACGTGTGGATGGGGAATGGTAACTGTGATACGTGGTGACGTGAATAACTCAAGTTGCTGAATAATGTATCTGGTGCAATCCCTTTTGTGAAAAATAATCTCTGTGTGTGGGTGTGTTTGTGCTTGGGAAAAGGATAGACATCAAACCGTTAAAAGCAGTTAGCTCTGTTGGGGGGGGGGGAGTGGAAATAGAGAATCAAAAGTGGAGGCTCGTTTTCCCCTGAACATTCCTGTTATCGTTTAGATTTTCAGAAAAATCATGTTGCTGGTAAAAGTTTAAAAATTCTAAAAAAATTTTTTTTAATTTAGCTGCATTGGATCTTAGTTGCAGCATGCAGAATCTGCATTGCAGCGCATGAGCTCCAACGTATTCAGGCTTAGTTACCCCACTGCATGTGGGATCTTGGTTCCCCTACCAGGGATCAAACCCATGTCCTCTGCAATGGACAGCAGATTCTTAACCACTGGACCACCAAGGAAGTCCCAAAGAACTGAAGATGGTTTTAACTAAAAACGACAGAGCGTGAAGGCTGCTTCCAACCTAGGGGTCTATCATCAACTTGCTTAAACCATTTTTGGCCTCAATTTCCTCAAAATAGGGAACCTCCCAGGAGTGTTGGAAAAATGACAGACGTGCAGCTATATTGAAACTGCCCGGCCTCTTTGGAAGGAGGCCCAGAGCTTGCACATCAGGTCAGAGGATGTTTCCCCATAATGATAGCCACCTCATAAGGGTGCTGTGAGAAGTAAATGAAATCAAAGCTATATAAAACGCCTGGATCTTAAGTACTCAAAAGATATAGCTGAGTTAGTGCCTTTATACCAGCCTAGAGCCCAGTGAAAGGCATCACCAAAATATGGCATAGTTTTTTTAATTCCAAACCAAACTAATTCAGGGACTTCCCTGATGGTCCAGTGGTTAAGACTTTGCCTTTCAATACAGGGAGTGTAGGTTCTATCCCTGGTCAGGAAGCTGAGGATGGCCAAAAAAACAAAACGTAAAACAGAAGCAATAACAAATTCAATAAAGACTTTAAAAATGGTCCACATTAAAAAAAAAAAAAAAAAAAAAAAACACCAAACTAATTCTAATGCCTGTTGCGCATTTCTCAAACAGACACATTCTCCAGATAGTTTAGGGTCTCCCTGGCTAACAGCGTGATGGGAGGACAGATGGCAAAAGACACGAGACCTCCCTCCATACTCGCCCTGCGACCATACAATTCCTTTCACAGATGGCGCGAGTTCTCTGTGGGTGAAATTGGATGGCAGTCCTTCCCCCCTTGATCCTTTAGGGCTGTTGTGAACACAAATGNCCCTGGCTAACAGCGTGATGGGAGGACAGATGGCAAAAGACACGAGACCTCCCTCCATACTCGCCCTGCGACCATACAACTCCTTTCACAGATGGCGCGAGTTCTCTGTGGGTGAAATTGGATGGCAGTCCTTCCCCCCTTGATCCTTTAGGGCTGTTGTGAACACAAATGAGACAGGAGTGTTGTGTAAACTTTAAAGCCCTGTCCACATGGAAAACTCTCATTGTTACCGTCATCCTTTTTATTTGACCTTAAACTGTAAGAAGGATCCGTCTCACACCTAACTAGCACTCAAGTATCAGAGACTTCAGCTCTAAAATTAATTTTTCAGAGTACTTAAAAACCACTTGTCACTGGTGGGGGTGGGGGGGTGAACTGGGAGGTTGGGATTGACGCATTTGCACTGCCATGTGCAAAACAGATAGCTAGGGGGAAGGTCTGTGTAGCATAAGGAGCTCAGCTCAGTGCTCCGTGGTGGTCTAGAAGGGTGGGATATAGCGGGTGGGAGGGAGGTCCAAGAGGGAGGGGATGTATGTATATATACAGCTGATTCCTGTCTTTGTAAAGCAGAAACTAATGCAACATTGTAAAGCAACTGTACCCCAATTAAACACAAAACCCGCTTGCTGGTGATGGCTGCAGCTAGGGTAATAACTGCAAAGTGAGAAAGCAGAGAGAGAACTCACACCTTCCAAAACAGAAAGCCGTTCCTGGCGTTGCTTTCAGAAGACGATGTTTGGCTTCTGGTCTGATCTGCTTTAATGGAAGCCTGCTCTAGTGTTCTTGCCTGGAGAATCCCATGGACAAAGGAACCTGCAGACTACACAGTCCATGGGGCCGCAGAGAGTCAGACATGACTGAGCAGCTAACACGATATTGGTCCTCTGTGCTCTGAGCACACTTCCAGGCCGACCTGCACTCCGCTGGCAGATGGAGACGTGCCTTGCCCAGGGGGCAGTGGATCCACCACGTTTTCAATCTTCCTTGGTGGTTTCCTCCTTCCACAGATGTCACTTAGTTCTAACTTGTTCTGTAATTGAAAACGTCTTCTACCTTGTTCCAGAAATCTGTGGCACTGAGCCAGTGGCGGTTAGGACTCACCTGCACAGCAAGCTTAAAGAAAGTTTATCTGATTGGGGCTTGGTAGCCAAAAGGAGTTCAAAAAGTTAAAACCTTTGTGATTATTCATTGCTCTTTAGGTTCAAGTATAGACTTTGCATCCCTGGAGGTTTCTAAAAATAGACTAAATACTCATCCTTCTTATTCAGTAACCCTCTCCTAGACCTCTCCTCCCTCTTGCTTCCACTCACATCACCTCCCACGTTCGAACCGACCTCCTCGGTGACCCGTCAACCCCAGCTTTCGGCCCTACTGTCACTTTCTTTGGCAGGGCCTTGCATCTCGTGCCTAGCCTCTTTCTGAAGCCTCCGGTTTTACCCTCTTCCATCCATCTTCCATCCCACAGCCAGGGTGACCTTGGAAAGCACAGGAGTTTCTTGTGCTTCCAGTCTAAAGCCCTCCCTTCTTTCATTGGCTATCAGGTGAGTCGATGTTGCCCAAGGCCCGCCTCCCCAGGATAAGCCCCTCCCACCGTCCCTCCCCCAAACCCTGCTTCCCAGTGGCTCACCTCCCTACTCCCAGAGGTGCACACTGTCAAACTGGTCTGCTCCCATTTCCCTTAAACATACCACGCCTCTGAACCTCTGCTCTACAGCCTGTCTGCCCAGTATTCTTCTTCCCTCTCTCGTTCACCTGGTAAACTCCTGCTTGCACCTCAAAACCCAGCTCAGAAATCCTCTTCTCAGAGAAGTGACTCAAAGTGAGAAAAACCAGAGCCAGGCCAAAGACCGGAGGGGCCAGGAATCACCATTACCATTTGCTTTCTTAAATCCAGGGCACTGCCCTTGCCTGTTTCCTTGTTTAGTCAGGCCTCACCCTACTCTTAACGGTAAATCCTATCCTTATCCTGGTTTTGCAGATGAAGACACAGAAGGTGAGAGCCGAGTGACTGGCCCATGGTCACACAGGCAGCTCGCTGTGGAATTGGGATCTCAGTGTCAGTCTGTTGGAGGAAAGCTTGCAGTTCGATCAGCTCTCTGGGACGGTGTTTTTCAAACTGTCAGTCACAATTCACCAAGTAGGTGTGAAATCAGTCTAGTAGGCAGGACTAGCTACATAATCCATGGGGTCCAGGGGGAAACGAAAACGCAGGGCCCTTTGTTCAAAGAGGAACAAGGGTTTTCCTTTCTTCTGCAGTCTCTCCACTTGTCTTGGCTTCCACGGCCACAGCCTTGACCCTCACGCAGCTGACTGTTTTGAAAATGCCGTGCCTTTTCCGCGTGTGCTGCTCATGGGCAGTGTGGCCTCGGAGCTGGCGTCAGCCCTGACCGGCAGTGACAGACAGTCTGGGAGAGGCTGTCAGAGGCCCCTCCTGACAGAAACAGCAAATGCTGTCTGCTGTGTCCACCAGCCTCCTGCTGGCTGGGGCACTTGCAAGAGCAGCCACTTACAAGCTGACTCCCGACCGCCTGCAGGCTGCTGTGTGTGACAGTGTGGCCACTGGGCTCTAAGAATGGATGTGTGATAAGAGCTGCCTACGAAACAGCATTCCCAGTAGCAGGGACCGAGCCTGTGTAGCCTAGTCAATGGTCGCAAATCCAGGGACCACCCTTTAATCAGGCCGGCTGTGTGCCCCAGACCCAACAGCCTCCAGTGCCTGTCTCCTAATCAGCAGCCCTTTGCAAGAGGTGTCTTATCTCCACTTTGCAGATACAGAAACTGAGGCTGAAAGAACCTAAGGGGCTTGCCCAAGCCTCTGTATTCATTCACTAGCAAATATAAAGGCATCTTCTATGTGCCAGGTCCTCAGAAGACAGAGATGGGCAAAAGGAAGGTCTTTCATCAGCCTTAGTCTAGTGGGAGCCAGGAAGAGGTGTAAAGATACCAGCTTTATTGAGAGACCATTCACATACCGTGTAATCCACCGAGTGCAGCGCACCAGCCAGCAGGTTTTATTCTGTTCCAGAGTTGCGCACCCTCAGCACAATTTTAGACCATTTCCATCAAGCCAGAAAGAAACCTGGTACCCCTGTGCAGTCACTTCCCAATTCCCTCCCTTCCGCCAGGCCTCCCTCCCCCTACGCTCTTGGCAACTACTAATCTGCTTTCTGTTGCTATAGATTTGCCTATTCTGGACATTTCTTACAAATGGAGTTATACAGTTATGTGGTCTTTTGTGACTGGTTTGTGTCACTTAGCATCATGTTTTGTAGCACGTGCCAGCCCTTCATGCTTTTTTTTTCCTGCCAAGTAGGACCCTATTGTATGGATAAAGACCGTATCTTGCTTGTTACACATCAGTTGATGGACATTTCCTGTTTTGGATGGTCAGGATAGCGCTGCTGTGAACATTCATGTACAGATGTTTGCACAGCAGAAACCCAGATTAGAACTCAGTTCTGCCCATCTCCGAAGCCTAGCCACTATTTCTCAGTAGCCTCCGTGCCCCCCAGAGATCATGCTTTCACAAGCCTGTCTGCCTCAGAGCTAGGTAGGTTTTGAGGGGAAAAAAATCATCCACAGCCTTAGCTGAGTCTAGAAGGCTTGTTGGCAGGGCTGAGACTCCCAGGAGTCAGGCAGGTGAGGAAGTTCTTCAACAGTCGTGTGGCTCTCGTCCTGCCCTCCATGATGGGAACCATCAGAGAGCAAGGTGTTGGGAGGTGCTGTGTCCTGAGCGACCCACACTCAGAGGACTGACAGGACAGGCCTAATTGAGGAGTCTGGGCAGCACCTGCAGTGGAGCCTGAACGTGGTGCCCTCCTGGCTTGGTCTTGCTCACAGCCCACAGAGCATGTGATTTAAGTCACTCATGGTTCTTTCCTGAGCCAATACCTCTTCATGACAAAAGAAAGATTATGACACTACCAGTTATTGATAGGAAGGATAGTGCATAGAGTCCAGCAAGTTCCAAGTCCACAGGTGAATCCATCCTATTAACTACGACCTTAATGGTTCAGTGGGCTCCTGGGGCAAGCCCTTCCTGAACTCCACCCCCACAGAACCCACCCACTCTTTGCTCTATACTCCTGTCTGCTCTCTTCATCCACAGAACATGATCTGTCCTCACATCTCTGCCTGTCTTCTAACCTGTCTCCTCCTCGAACACAGGAAGGAAAGATTGCTTATTGTCAGTCAAAGCACCTAGCACAGGCCTTGACACCTCGGAGGTGCTCAGGGGAGGCTAGCAAGGCAGAAGGCAAGCCAGCAAACAGCTCTGGGGAGCGCCTGCTCTCACCTGCTGTCTGTTCCTGGCAGCCAGCTCTCTGCCAGGCTGCCTGGGCCAACATGGCAGCATGTACTGAGCCAGAGAGACAGAAGGACACTAAAGCCACTTTCTTCCCACCAGCCAGGTCACCGTAACCACAAATGGTAAAACAGAGAGAGAAGGGGGCCGAGCGGGCAGCAGCCAGAGCAGATGGCATTTGTCTACGACTGACAGGCACAAGGGCCCCACTGGCTATTTCTCAGCCACGCCTGCGGCCCCAGTTCAGCCCTGGCCTAGTTTCAAGCTCATTATATGCCACTGCCAGAGCGAAATGCCCACCTTGTCCCTGGTTCCTGGGACTGCCCTTTCAGGCCCATCACTTGGCATTTTACTGCTTCTAAGATCCGCCACTTATCAAAACCCCAGCTAATTAAAACTTGCAACTGATTTCTTACAATCCTCTGCTTCCTAGTAAACCTTACAGGTTAATTCAGATGCTTCCTTCAGCCCCTAGAGAAGTGGTTTTCTCCGTATTGCTCTTTTATCTAAGCTTTTTCATCTTTTCTTAGATTTTTCTGATGTTCAGAGTCTACAATTCACTTGTTCCCAGAGAAACTTCTGTCTTTATGGGGAGTCACATCTCTCTTTATGATGGTTCCTGCGGCAAATATTTTAATGTTTTTCCCAAAGGGGAGCATCTTGCTTTCTTCCCTGCCTTCCCGAAACCTAACTCTAGGCTGAGTCTGCTGTAGCCGGTTCTTTGCAGCCATGACTCTGCACCTACTGAACGCCCTCCCCCCACCTCCTGCTGAGTCTCCAGGATTCTGCCTCTTCACCTTTCTTGAACCAGCTGTTAGCATCTCAGAGCCCTGGGGGCTGGAGCTGAATCCTGAGAGCTCATCCCATTCAGTGGCCATGCTTTACAGGTGATGTGGCAACACCTGTTAGGGAGGATACTAGGAAGAGCATTCAGGCCTTCCAGTTCCCTTTCAGGGGCCCGCTCCATACAGACACCTTGCCGGAGGTACAGTGGGTAACCAAGAGGCCACAGCTTACTAACACAGCTGTGTCACGCCATCAGGGTGCGTGACTCTGAACTCGGCCTTCTTCCCACTGCACTCTACCTCCTGTGGCCCCTGAGGCCTCTCCCACCACCATATCATGGTGATTTGCAGCCGGAAAGGACAGCATGTTCTCTTCAAGCCTGTGGATCTCCCCAAGTCTCCTCCTAGATCGTTTATGGAAAATAGAAGATGACTTTGTCAGAAATTTGTCAGAGGTCCTGTGCTGATCGTTTGGGGAATTTGCTTGGAAAATCACTCATTTCCTTCTGCTTTTGCTTTCCTGGCTTTCTGCTGTGGGAAAACGTTCCCTCTCCCGGTTATGGGTGGTTACCAGGAGCCTGGGCAAACCTCGGGTTCTCGCAGGACTGCAGAATTTCTCAGGATAGCAAATAAAACCAGCAAGGCCTCCGTTTGTGTCCCATCAAAAGCAGGCTCGTTCTTTTCTCATTTCTGGCAGAGTCTCATTTTGTGATGCCTTGGGAAATGATTCACTAGTGGTAGTGGGTTATTTTCCCCATTGTACTCTGTGGCCTGAAGGCCAAGGAAAGTAATAAATACAGTGTCGGGCAAGGAATAGAGGTGATGGGTTTTTAAGTCTCAGCTCCCCTAAATGTGGATTTCCAGCTTGGGGCTTCGATGATTTACCTGCCTCTCCTCCTCATACTCCTGCAGCCCACGGGATACATGACCGACCGACCAGCACCCTCTGGTCCCCAGGGCCATTGCTCTCCTGAGCCCGGGCACACTGATGGGGAAGGACAGTCGGGCTTCTTGCCTTGGTGGGTTTCAAACCGCCTGCCTTGAAGTGCAAATGGCAGGTGCCGATTCCTCTGTGTCTTTCAGAGCCTCCGCCTGGCTCTTTTATGAGATTACAGGCACTTTCATCTCAGGTTTGGCCCCGTTTCCCGTCCTTCTCAGCGAGGCTCCAAAGACGGGCAACGAGGCGAGAACAAGGAGAGGAGGCCCATTCGTGGCCGCAGCCCCGCTGGGCAGGGCCACCTGGCCTGCACATCCTCCAGCCTCATCCCTTTGAACCTCAGAGGCTGAGAAGGGAGCACCAGGGACCAGGTTAAGAGGGGTCCCTTCCCCCTTGGTGCCTGGAGGAAGTTGCACTGCATCCTGGGAAGGCTCTAATCATCCCGTCGCTTTGTGCTGTTCACTTCAATCCAGGGAAGCAGGGCTCCGGTGCTTTTCTTCTCTTTGAAACCCAGAGGTCCTTTTTTGAGGCTCAGGGCTGAGAATACAACCTGTCTCTTACTCTTGTGCTTTATGTGCGTGCCTGCACACACACCCTTCTTCTTTGCTCTGTTTGCTCATCATCTTGCTTGTCAGGTTTCTTTTCCTTTAAAAGTCCAACCCGGGTTTCCTTCCCGTTTTGCTCCCAATAAAGGGAGGGGAAGCTTCTCCCTTCTCCTCAATCCTGATGCCTTCCTTCCATCCATTTGTCCTCTTTTTGAATCATTTTCTCCTGGAGCTTTCTCTCAGGGCTAGCTTCTGTCCTTAGGAACAGGGAATGCATCAAATACCAAGGCGGAGTCCTTGCTTTTCGACTTCATGCTACTGATGGGCCTTCTCCACTCCCAGCCCCTTCCAGCTTCCCCTCCCAGCACTCCTTTCCAGACCCCAGTCCACCCAAATCCGCACCATTCCCGGGGCCCAGCCTGCCTTTTGTGCCTTGGTGCGTTAGCTCACGCATTCCCTGGTTCAGCTTGCCCGTCCCTCTCCAGGTCCCCATCCTCACCTTCACCTGGCTCCACCCTGAGCTCTGTGCAACCTTCCAGCACCTCTGTCCCCACCCTAGGCAGCTAGCACCTCCCTCCTCTGTGCTCTCGGAGGCAGTCTAACCGTGACCTGTGTTCCTCAGGGCTCCCAGCCTTGGGCTCACATTTGGGTCCCCACGCATGAGGCTTTGTCCCCACCCACAGCACCCGAGCATCTCCAGGCCCCTAACCGGGAGAAGGAGGNTCCTTGTTTGTGCAGTACATCCTTGTAGCTTATTTTATGCATAGTTGTTTGCACCTCTTAATCGCTTACTTCTGTCTTGCTCCCCACCCCCCCCACACATACTGGTAGCCACTACTTGTTCTCTGTATCTGTGAGTCTGCTTCCTTTTTGTTATATTCACTAGTTTGATGTATTTTTTAGATTCCATATATAAATGATATTTGTCTGATTTCTTTAAGTATAATACCTTCCACATCTATCCATGTCATTGCAAGTGGCAAAACTCCATTCTTTTTTTAATACATGTATCTCACGTCTTTATCCACTCATCTGTTGATGGACACTTAAGTTGCTTCCATATCTTAGCTATTGTAAACAGTGCTGCTATGAAGATTGGGGNATTCACTAGTTTGATGTATTTTTTAGATTCCATATATAAATGATATTTGTCTGATTTCTTTAAGTATAATACCTTCCACATCTATCCATGTCATTGCAAGTGGCAAAACTCCATTCTTTTTTTAATACATGTATCTCACGTCTTTATCCACTCATCTGTTGATGGACACTTAAGTTGCTTCCATATCTTAGCTATTGTAAACAGTGCTGCTATGAAGATTGGGGAGCATGTATCCCTTTGAATTAGTGTTTTGGGGTTTTTTATATACCCAGGAGTAGAATTGCTAGGTCATGTAATAGTTCTGTGTTTTTTTAAGATTGAAATATAGTTGCTGTACAATATTATGTAAGTTACGGGTGTATAGTATAATGATTCACAATTTTAAAGGTTATACTCCATTTATAGTTATTATAAAATATTAACTGTGTTCCCCATGTTGTACAAAATGTCATTGTAGCTTATTTGTACCTCTTAATCCCTGGCCTGTTTTTAATTTTTTGAGATGCCTCCATACCATTTTCCATGGTGGCTGCACCAATTTACGTTCTTATCAGCACTGGCTAGAATTCCCTTTTATCCACATCCTCACCAACAGCTGTTATTTAAGTGTTCTTTTTGATGATAGCTACTCTGATAGGTGTGAGTGGTATCTCATTGTGGTTTAAATTTGCATTTCTCTGGTGATTAACGATGTTGAGCATCTTTTCATGTGTGCCTGTTGGCCATCTGTGTGTCTTCTTTGGAAAAAATGTCTATTCAGGCTGTCTGACCATTTTTCACTCGGGTTGTTTGCTTTTTAGGTGTTGAGTTGCATGAGCTGTTTATATATTTTGAATTTTAACCCCTTATTGCCATGTCATTTGCCAGTTTTCTCTGCTATTAAGTAGGCTATCTTTCCTTTTTATTGATGATTTCCTTTGCTGTGCAATAGCTTTTACTTTTAATTAGGTCCCATTTGTTTATTTTTGCTTTTATTTCTTTTGTTTTAGGAGACAGCCAAAAAAAATTGCTATGATTCATGTCAAAGAGTGCTCCACTGTATTTTCTTCTAGGAGTTATGGCTATCAATTTTACATTTAAGTCTTACACCTATTTTGAGTTTATTTTTGTATGTGGTATTAGGAAATATTTTAATCTCATTCTTTTACATGCAGCTGTCCAATTTTCCTATCATCACTTATTGAAGAGATTGTCTTTTCTCCATTGAATATTCTTTCCTCTTTTGTTACAGATTAATTGACCATCGGTGCCAGGGTTTATTTCTGGACTGTCTGTTCTGTTCCATTGATCTATGTTTCTCTTTTTGTGCTGGTATTATACTGCTTTGATTCTTGTAGCTTTCTAGTATTCTTTTGAGCTCTTACCTTGAGGCAGGCTCTGTTCTAAGTGACTCTTGTTAAACTCATTCAGCCAACCAGGCTTCTCTGTCCCTGGGATTCTCCAGGCAAGAAGACTGGAGGGAGTTGCTGTTTCCTTCTCCAACGCATGCATGCATGCTAAGTCGCTTCAGTCGTGTCCGACTCTGTGCAGCCCCATGGACAGCAGCCCACCAGGCTCCTCTGTCCACAGGATTCTCTAGGCAAGAGTACTGGAGTGGGTTGCCATTTCCTTCTCCACATTTAATCTTCACAGTCATATAAAGTAAATGCCATTGTTGTTGTTGTTCAGTCGCTCAGTTGTGTCCGACTCTTTGTGACCCCCTGGGCTGCAGCACACCAGGCTTCCCTGTCCTTCACCATCTCACAGAGCTTGTTCAAACTCATCTCCATTGAGTCAGTGATGGCATCCAACCATCTCATCCTCTGTTGTCCTCTTTTCCTCTTGCCTTCAAACTTCCCCAACATCAGGGTCTTTTCTAATGAGTCAGCTGTTCACATCAGGTGATCAAAGTATTGGAGTTTCAGCATCAGTCCTTCCAATGAATATTCAGGATTGATTTCCTTTAGGATTAACTGGTTTGATCTCCTTGCAGTCCAAGGGACTCTCAAGCGTCTTCTCCAACACCACAGTTCAAAAGCATCGATTCTTCAGCACTCAGCCTTCTTTATGGTCCAGCTCTCACATCCATACATGACTACTGGGAAAACCATAGCTTTGACTAGACAGACCTTTGTCTGCAAAGTAATATCTCTGCTTTTTAATATGTTGTCCAGGTTGTCATAGCTTTTCTTCCAGGGAGCAAGGAGCCACTATCATCCCCATTTTACAGATGAGGCAACTGAGACCCAGGAAGGACACGATCCCCAAGACAGAAACCGTATCCTACCCACCCTTGTCACTTCCAGGGGTTCAGCCAACATTTTTATTAGGCACCCATGCACACCAGGCCCTGCAACAGACCTTGAGGACAAAATTAGGATCTTGTGTGATGCTTGGGTGTACCCCTTAAGAAATCATTTACTTTGAGCACAATTTTCATGGAGTTAGGAAGATGGAAGCAATTCTATTCAAGGGGAATAGAATTGAAGAGTGAAGGAGTAAGTTCATTCAAGGCATTTAAAATGAATGAACCGGAGAGGAAAGAACAAAGCTGGAGTCTGACTAATGTCTTTTATCCCCTGACAGCCCTCCTTGTTCTTGTAGAAGCAGGTTTTTCCCTCTCCAACACCCCCAAGCTCAGAGGACGGTATTGGAATTCATGAAAGAGCTGTAGCCACCTGGGGTGTGGGTGGGTGCCGGTGGGGAGGGCCTGCCTCCACNAGAGGAAAGAACAAAGCTGGAGTCTGACTAATGTCTTTTATCCCCTGACAGCCCTCCTTGTTCTTGTAGAAGCAGGTTTTTCCCTCTCCAACACCCCCAAGCTCAGAGGACGGTATTGGAATTCATGAAAGAGCTGTAGCCACCTGGGGTGTGGGTGGGTGCCGGTGGGGAGGGCCCGCCTCCACACCCCCTCAGCCTCGCTCTTCGGGCGCCTCTTCTGCCCCGTGCAGGATGACAGAGCCACTGTAGGCCTCTCTCTTGTACTCTTGGCTGGGGGGCCATCACCACCAGGCCCCTCCAGGACTGGCTGTCGGCTGGTCCAGATCCCCCAAACCTCTCCTTCCCCACCAAATTCAGCGAAGCTGTTTTTCCTCCTTAGAAATAAGAACTTCAGTCCTGGCATCTGCCTCCCTCAGCGCCTTCCCTGCCCCATCTTTTCCTTGCCTCCCATCTCAGCTTCCCCTGTTACATCCAGATCCCTTGCCACCGGGTCCTCAGCAGATACCACCGTTTGTTCAGTCCTCTCTGTCTTGGCCCAGGCCAGAGCTCAACCCACCTTTTCTGGCAAGGGGCAGATAATATTTTAGACTGTGCGGATCAGAGGGTTTCTGTTGCAGCTACTCACATCCTCCTTGGAAGGGTAAAAGCAAATGTGGGCCTAGCTGTCTGTGTCCCAATAAGGTTTTATTTATAAAAGCAAGAGATAAGCATAGTCAAACCTCGACCAAATTTCTCCAAATGTCTAGAACATCCTTCAGCCTCTTTTGGTAACATCCATTCGTTCCTGTTGTTCAAGGTTCAACTGTAGTCCCACCTAGCCAGGGAGAAACCCCTCCCCACCACCCCTGCCCTATATGCTAATCTCCCCTTCACCAAGTCCTTTTCCTTATCATCTGTTACACCTTTGCTGTGTTACCTCACTCTGCTTAGCTGGTTAGCTGCTTGGGGTGTACATCTTAAACATCCTAAAGGTGCCATTGGATATTGCAATGTGCTGAATTCATAATCAGTACAGAGCATCCATCTACCATTTAGGAGATTTTCTCAGCTGCAGTGGATGAGCAAGGGCGTGGTTTGCTGTTTTTTTCTGGTACAGCACGTGGAAGACAGCATGCCATTTATTCATTCCACATGTATTTATTAAGTACTCACTACATATGAAGTACTCTTTTTTTTTTAAAAAAAAATAAGTCATGTGCTAACTTCAGGCTCTTAACTAGCATGAATATGTAATGACATCATGTTTTGAAAACCACCAGATTAAGAAATCAGAGACGTTCTCAAAGATGAACGGATGGCAGTGATTACTAGTCGAGCGGCATTTTTCAATTTATAAAGTACGTCTGCAGCCATTTTCTCATTTGATCATAGCGACAACCCTTCAAGGGGAATGGTGTTATCCCATTTTACAGATGAGAAGGATGGGCTCAGAGGTTTATGGCCCCATTTGTTTGAAGTCACACAGCTTCTAAGAAATGGAGCTTGACTCCAAAACTGTTTCAGCTATGTTTTCTCTCCTAAAACAAAATAAAACCACTCCTCTGATTCTAAAGATCACAATCTAGGTTGTCATAGAAATTGTTGAAAAAATATAAAGCAAAAAATAAAAAATCGTGAATACTCCCTCAGCTCATAGACAACCCATGTTAATATCATCTGCATGTTTTTACGTGTTTGTGTGTGTTAACACAAAATTGGAATTCTTTTGTATATACTGATGTGCTCAGTCATGTCCTAATCTTCATGACCCCCTGGGCTGCAGCCCCCCAGGCTCTTGTGTCCATGGGATTTCCCAGTCCAGAATACTGCAGCGAGTTGCCAGTTCCTTCTCCAGGGGAGCTTCTCAACCCAGGAACCGAACCCACATCTCCTGCATTGCCAGGCAGATTCCTTACCACTGCCCCACCTGGGAAGCCCCAGATACTGATATGCAGCTGCAATTTGGGGGTCCATTTCTTAAAATTAAGGTACAATTTGCATACAGTGATACTCACACTTTTTGATGAACAGTTCTGTGAGTTTTGATAAACCCACTTTGATAAATTCAAGATATAGAACAATCCTATCACCCCCAAAATTCCTTTGTGCCCCTTTTAGTCCACCCCCTACCCCATATCCTGAGAACCACTAGTTTTTCTCTAATTTTGCCTTTTCCAGAGGTCACTTAAATGGCATCATACAATACACTGCAGCTTCATTTTTTTCCTTAATAATTTTATGAGTATGTTCCCACATCATTATATATTCTGCGAAAGTATTATTTTTTTAATAACTCCCAGGCACTCACCCGCCTACGTGCTCTTCCACTCAGTACTGCAGCCCCTTGGAGAATGGAAATGAGAGGTAGAAGGTCAGGTTGGAAAGAACAAGGGCAGAATGGACCTGCTTAAGCCTTGTCGGCCTTGATAGGAGGTGCCAGCTTTTCTGCCTTCAAGCCAAGGTAGCTGAGCTCCATGCAGGCGCACCAAACAATACCACATCCATGATACGTGATAGTAATGTGTATCCAGCTCTGTGCCTTTTGAGCCTTCCCTAGTCGTGGCAGCTTCAGATTCTTGGCTTCAGCTCCAGAGTTTCCTCAAGGAGATGGAGATAAGAGTGTTCCCCCCACTGGTCCACTGTGAGGATGAAAGGACATGGTGTTCGTTAAAGTGGGGACTGCAGTGCCCTTGAGCATGGACTGGTTTTCCCGTTCCTTCCCCAAATGTCTGGATCCACCTTCCTTTAAAAAGGAGAGATGAGGGTTTCCCTGGTGGCTCAGTGGTAAAGAATCTGCCTGCCAGTGCTGGAGACACAGGTTGGATCCCTGATCTGGGAAGATTGCACATGCCATGGAGCAGCTGATCCCGTGTGCCACAGCTATTGAGCCTGTGCTCTAGAACCTGGGAGTCAAAACTGCTGAAGCCCACACACCCTAGAGCCGGGGCTCTGCAGCAGGAGAAGCCACCACAATGAGATGCCCACGCATACAACTAGAGAGTAGCCCCCACTCTCCACAAGCAGAGAAAAGCCTGCACAGCAAAAAAGGCCCAGCACAGTCGAAAATAAAACGTGAAATTATTATTTTTTTTTAATGGAGAGACAAGTTGATGTTATGACGACAGGTTGTTACCTAGTTGAAGCTACCTCCCTCCCGTCATCAGAAGGATGAAGAACACATTGAAAGGAAATCAGCCCTGAATATTCATTGGAAGGACTGATGCTAAAGCTAAAGTTCCAATACTTTGGCCACCTGATGAAAAGAGCCAGCTCATTGGAAAAGACCCTGAGGCTGGGAAAGATGGAGGGCAGGAGGAGAAGGGGACAGCAGAGGATGAGGTGGCTGGATGGCATGACTGATGTGATGGATGTGAACTTGGGCAAGCTCCAGGAGATGGTGAGGAGGTCTGGCATACTGGCATGTGGCAGTCCACAGGGTCACGAAGACTTGGACACGACTTGGTGACTGAACAACAGAAAGAACTTTGGAAAGAATGGTACAACTGTCAGAATCATTTTCCTTTGAGAACAGATACACACAGGGGACTTCAGAACCGGCCCTGAACGCGCAAGAGGCACTCCTCAGTGCAGGATGGGGCAGGAGCTGGGATGACACTTGTAGCTCTTAGGACTAAAGTGGCTCAAGGCCTTTTTTGTCTTCATTTGGGGTGTTGAAGTTCCAGCCGTTTCTCCCCCACCCCAGCCTGGCATTTTCTTCTCCCTCCTGGGGGACAATTTATACTTCTCCCAGCAAAGCAAAGTCAGTATCCTAGAGTGTTGCTATGGAAAGAATGGCAACATCCCTTGCGAGTTTATGAAGAAATAAAGAACGAACGAAAAGGAAAAAAAGAAGAAAAAATAGGACAAGTAGGATTTTTTTTTTTAAGTGTTACAAAACTGGGAGAAAAACTGTTCTACCACTAAATATATCCACTTACCAAATCAGCAGATGTTAGAGTTTATACAGCATCAGACGCTCAGTCCCCCAGAAGACTCCAGGCAGAGCATTTTCATGGCCATGGCTCCCACGGAGGCCTGGGAGGCTGCTCAAGATTTCTAGTTTGGTGGCTGGAATCTTTTGTGTTGGCCAAATGGAGGATGTGGCAGTCATTTCCAGNCAGCAGATGTTAGAGTTTATACAGCATCAGACGCTCAGTCCCCCAGAAGACTCCAGGCAGAGCATTTTCATGGCCATGGCTCCCACGGAGGCCTGGGAGGCTGCTCAAGATTTCTAGTTTGGTGGCTGGAATCTTTTGTGTTGGCCAAATGGAGGATGTGGCAGTCATTTCCAGGGGTACCTCTCAAACACCTGGAGTCTCTTCCTCTTACCCCCTGCCATATCCTGGGTCAGGTTGCCCAAGGTTGGACTCCCTTGGGTTCTTTCCAAATCTTGAACCCCAGCCCTGCCTTGCACTGGCTCTGGTCCTGGAGCATGTTTTTCTGAGTTTGTCATGAGCATCTGAGCTGCAGTTCCCATGTTGGTAAAACACCTACTTTCAAAATGTTTTGAAGTTTAACAATCATACGTGAAGCTCCTAGCACAGTGGCCCACATAGAGCCATTACCCACGGTGTTGTGTAATCGAAGGAGATTCTCCTGCCTTCTAGTCACATTGTCTGTCTGCCTCAGGGACTGTTGGAGGCTGCAAAGGGAGCAGGTGAACTCGTGTTTCTCATCCTGCTGATGGAGCCAGCCGGTTGGTCCAGGAGGTGTGGACCCCACCTCAACCTCAAGCCTTCCTTGGTGTCTTGTGGCCATTCTTAAAATTATTTCCTGGCCTCAAAGTCCAGATGCAGAGCCCCTTCTCACACTCCTGGTTGATATCTTGGGCCTGCCTCTTTTCTGGTTAACTATTGATGCCTTAAAAGTGAAAGTGTTAGTCTCTCCGTCATGTCCGACTCTTTGCGACCCCATAGACCGTAACCCACAGTACTCTTCTGCCCATGGGATTCTCCAGGCCAGAATACTGGAGTGTGTAGCCCTGCCCTTCTCCAGGGGATCTTCCCAAGGATTGAACCCAGGTCTCCTGCACTGCAGGCGGATTCTTTACCGTCTTAGCCACCAGGGAAACCTTAAAATGCACCAAAACTTAGGAGTTTCAATCAGGAATCTATTGTCTCTCACAATTCTGAGTGAGAAGTTCAGAGTGTAGCAGTTACGGCTCATCTCTGCTCCGTGCTATCTGGGGCTTAGGTTCAGAGGACTTGGAGTGATGGGGCTAGAACGGGGAGTGGGGGGGGGGGGTGACAGAGCGTGTCTCTCTCCTCAGGTAGCTTGAGTTTCCTCACAGCATGGCGGCCTCAGGGCAGTCAAACTTCTCACCTGGTGGCCCAGAGCTCCCGGGGGAGGAAGCAGAAACTGCATGTCCTCTTAAAGGTCCCGCCCAGAGCTGTCACGTTTTACTGGGCAGAGCGGTCACAGAGCAGCCCCAGTCCAAGGGAACAGGAGCGGGACTGAGCCCCACCTCTCAGTGTCAGTGAATGTGTGGCCACCTTTGATCTGCAGCAGTGCAGGCGTGCATGCTGTCGCCTTAACGTTTCTGACGCTTTGCGACCCCATGGACTGTAGCTCGCCAGGCTCCTCTGTCCATGGGATTCTCCGGGCAGGAATACTCGAGTGGGCTTCCAGGCCCTCTTCCAGGGGATCTTCCCGACCCAGAGATCGAACCTGCGTCTCTTACGTCTCCTGCATGGGCAGGCGGATTCTTCACCACTAGCACCACTTGAGAAGCCGTGATCTGCCACAGTGTCTACCACAAAATCACTGCCTGCCTGCCCTCGAAGGAGAGTCTCAGAAGCTGGTGGTGGCACCTGAGAGCAGAACCAGAAGGCAGGACCCACATTTCTGGTCACAGGTGAAGTTGGAGCTCAGAGAGTGCGCCTTTCAGGATAGCTGGCTGCTCAGAGGGTTATGTGCACATTGCTCCTGCTTTGGGTAGGGTACTAGTTTCCTAGGGCTGCCTTCACCAAATTACCACCGATGGGGTGACCGAAAACAGTAGAAACTTCCTGTCTCCTGGTTCTAGAAAACTGAAGTCATGCTTCCCCTGAAGGCACTAGGGAAGGATCTGTTCCAGATCCATCTCCTAGCTTCCGGTGTGTGTGTGTGTGTGCATGCTAAGCTGCTTCAGTCGTTCCAGCTCTTTGCGATCCTGTGGACTGTAGCCCACCAGGCTTCTCTGTCCATGGGATTCTCCAGGCAAGAATACTGAAGTGGGTGGTCATGCCCTCCTCCAGGGGATCTTCCCGACCCAGGGATTGAACCCATGGCTCCTGCCGTGTCTCCTGCATTACAAGTGGATTCTTCCTTTACTGCTGAACCACCTGGGAGGTGGGAGGGATGTAAAGAGCCTGCTGAGGTCAGAAGTTTCAGGGAGAAGAGTGTGTTGAGTTTTGGTGAGAGCCTTGGGGACCCTGAACACTCATCAGACAAATTGGAATGGGATTCATGAGCATGGGAACCCAGACTGGTTGTTACTAACGTAAGAGACAGAGTAAAATCAGAGACTGGGGGAGCTCTGCCTGGCAGAAGGCACAGGCAGATTGGAATAAGGAAGACCATGGAAGGAAAGACCGTCATTCCATTTCAGCAGTCTAGATGAGGTGTGAGGATGACTTGGACCAGTGTGTAAATATCTGTGGTGTTGCAAACAAATGATAGAGCTTGGATTCAAACTGAAAGAGAGAGACAGACTCATGAACTAGGGTAACATGCCTTGGGCACACACAGGACAAATGACGCTGGAGGTAATAGCCAGGATGAGTTTGTGTCACCAGCATGAGTGAGAGAGAGTCCGGTGGCCCTGCAGACACAAGAGGAAATTGAGGAAGCCAGATGTTCATCTTGGCTTGCAACCAGTTGAGTTTGCAAACTAGATGTGTGCCAAGTTGCTTTAGTCGTGCCCCACTCTGTGCAACCCCAAGGGCTATAGCCCACCAGGCTTCTGTGTCCGTGGGATTCTCCAGGCAAGAATACTGGAGTGGGTCGCCATGCCCTTCTCCAGGGAATTTTCCCGACCCAGGGATCAAACCCGCATCTCTTACTTATCCTGCGTTGGCAGGTGGGTTCTTTACCACTAGTGCCACCTGGGAAGCAACAAGACACCCTATTATTATTGTTACTGTGTTTGCTATTTCTGCTTTTATTCTCTAATTAACTAGATAGAATACACTGAATACTTTCTATACACCAAGCTGTATTATGCTTTTCTTTGATTGATCTTATTATTTGATTCTCACAACAACTGTCTGAGGGATAATTTCAGTTATTATCCCCATGATACAAATGAGAAAACTGAGATATCCTTTTCTCTCTGAAATGCTCTGTCCCTCGAACAAGATGTTATTTTAACATTTTTCACTTTAATACCACTCATGACACTGAGACTTCAATTTTTTAAAATTTCTTCCCCTGTGAGCGTGCTGATATTTCATCAACCAATGCTCAGTGACCATTCTGACCCATTCAATCAGCTGAGAAATAACCCCATTTCTCATTTGTATATAGGGTTTTGCTTCTTGATATTCATCAGCGTGTTTTTAATATTTTGACCAAGCTCTCACACCCAGGGTCATAGCATGTTGGAGCCTCATGACTATCAGCTGGAAATGGACAAAAAGAAATCTAAAAAACAGGCCTATCATATGTGAAAAGAAAAGTCCACTAAGTATATTGTTTCTTATCCTTTATACCCATAACACGCACTCTTTCTCACACAGATTTATAGCGTACAGCAGTTGCCATAAAGATCTAACTACATAGGAAGCTATGGATGCCACATAGTTGGTTATAATTAATTAATGTTGNAAAAACAGGCCTATCATATGTGAAAAGAAAAGTCCACTAAGTATATTGTTTCTTATCCTTTATACCCATAACACGCACTCTTTCTCACACAGATTTATAGCGTACAGCAGTTGCCATAAAGATCTAACTACATAGGAAGCTATGGATGCCACATAGTTGGTTATAATTAATTAATGTTGCATCCCACCAAAAAAAAAAAGGGGGGGGCAAGAGAAAGATCAGGCTTGGGTTCAAACTTCAATCCGGGAGACTGGCTCAGTGCTGTACCACCTGTCGGCACAACAGGAAGGAAACAGCAGAGAGCTGGTGTAAGGAAGGTCCTGAGACAATCACCGAAGGAAATCTCAGCCTCAGGGGAAATAGAGGCTATAGTATTTCCAGCTCTGCCTCCTCAGGATTGACAGCTCCTGAGCAAGGACACAGGTAAAAGTGTTCCGAGAACCATAATCCATGTTCTGGATCTGAAAGGTGTTGATTCCCTGCACCATCACTACTGTTATTATCATTGATGCGGAGAGGAGGGACTAGGCTGTTGGCAAAAAGGGACACACACAGATTGGTAATTTTCTACCAAAGAGCATCAGCTTGCAAAATTGCTCAGAAACTGTAAAGGGGGAATTCTGGAAGAGTAGGGAACCCTATAGTTTCTTTCTCAAGCTTAAATTGTTTAGAAAAGTACTTTTCTAGAGCCCTTGCACCCAGGACTGACTTGGTAAGAGTTCTGCCTCCATGGTGAAAGTGAAAGTCACCCAGTTGTGTCTGACTCTTTGTGACTCCATGGACTATACAGTCCATGGAATTCTCCAGGCCAGAATACTAGAGTGGGTAGCTGTTCCCTTCTCCAGGGGATCTTCCCAACCCAGGAACTAAACTGGAATCTCTTGCATTGCAGGCAGATTCTTTACCAGTTTAGCTACCAGAGAAGCCCATGGTAGTAATCCCAAAAGGGTCTCTGCCTTCCAACTTTCCCTCTGCATCCCAGACGTGCTGGGGGTGGAGAAGCTCTAGACACGGCCAGCCTTGTGTTCTGAGAGAAGGAGAGGGAGCGGGCAGGCAGCCCCGCTGCTCATCCCCACGGGTGGGGACCCGTGCCCAGTCCTTGGCCTGTTCAGCCAAGACATCACATCGGCAAAGCCAACCAGAATCCTGACCCTTTCAACCCAAAGCTGATCCTCACTTCACCTGAGAGGTGTCCCAGGTCCAGGTGGGGCAGCCCTCGCCTGTGGCTGCCAGAGGCCTCTTGTCCAAAGCCTCCCTAGTCCATGTACCCTCCTAGGAGCATAGGTACCTCTCTAAGCCTCAGTTTCCCCATTTGTAGAATGAGTGGGGCTGGACAAGCTCAGATTCAGGTTTGCAAATCTTTCTAGAGGATGAGTTGAGGGTAGGGCATGAATGGGACCAGCTAGACGACCAGGGAGGAGGTGATCACAGGGGCCCAGACGAGAGGTGATGGTGACTGAGGTCAGGGTGGTGGCCATGAAAGATAACGGAGAAAGGGGGATCAGGAACCTGATATGGAGGGAGAGCAAACAGGCCATGCTGGTGTGAATCTGTGCATGCTCACATGTGTGTTTCTAAAGGCTGAAGCAGAGAGCATCATCCTAACTGGGACAATTTTATGGAAACTGAAGGCAGCAGATCCTGGCCTTGTGGATCAGAGTCCCACAGGCTGTGGTCTCCAGCTCATTACTCATTCCCAAGGCAGCATCCAGCTTCTCATTCCCAAGACCCCCCATTGGAACGAGGGCCTCTAGCTTCTGCCTGGAAACAGGGAGCAGCTCACCAAAGGGGAGGTCAGGAGTGACGGGAAAGTCACAGGCTGCAAACCTAGCTCAGCTGGCCCACTGCAGGGGTGTCCCATGGATGCTATAACCAATGACCACAAAATATCACTAGAGGTCAGAAGCCGGCAATCAGATCCACAAGGCTAAAGTCAAGGTGTTGGCAGGGCTGATTTCTTCTACAGTTGTTCTTGTTCAGTCGCTAAGTCGTGTCTTACTCTTTGGTAAGTCTTTTGCTAATTCTCCCTGGTGGCTCAGTGGTAAAGAATCTGCCTGCAGTGCAAGAGCCCCGGGTTCAATCCCTGGGTAGGGAAGACCCCCTGGATAAGGGAATGGCAACCCAGTCCAGCATTCTTTTCTGAAGAATCTCATGGACAGAGGAGTCTGGTGGACTACAGTCCATGGGGTCACAAAGCGTCAGATACAACTGAGCAACTAATGCTTTTGCTAAGTCGTATCCAACTCTGCTTCTGCAGGCTCTTTGCCTTTTTCAGCGTCTAGTAGCTGCCTGCATTCCTTGGCTTGTGGTGCCGCCTTCCGTCTTCAAAGTGTATCATTCCAGTCTCTGCTTCCATCCCCACGTCACCCTCTCCTCATCTGTAGTCAGATCTCCCTCTGCCTCCCTCTGTAAGAACACTTGTGATTTTATTTAGGGTCCACTTGGATGATCCAGGATAATCTCTCCCACTGTCCTTAATCACTTCATCAAAGTCCCTTTTGTCATGGAAGGTCACATTCCCAGGTTCTAAGGCTTAGGACATGGATGTCTTTGAGGACCACCATATTCAGCCTGTGATACCCTGGCTCCTAGGCAAAGAGACGCGGAAATACAGCCCCTGGATGTGGCTTTAATCTGTGTGATTTTGTCTGGGATCTAACTGGCTTGGATGAATGGCTTTGTGAAGAACAGTCTATCAGAGAATATGAGTAAACCTTCAACCTTTATTCCAGGCTTTGAGATGAAGGGAAGTCTCTTCGAGGCAGAGATGAAAGAGGTTCCA
Organism: Neotragus moschatus; assembly: GCA_006410615.1. NCBI lineage: Eukaryota > Metazoa > Chordata > Mammalia > Artiodactyla > Bovidae > Neotragus > Neotragus moschatus. The sequence goes on from SJYA01002090.1 coordinate 1,465,760, forward strand.
GAGAAAGCTCTGGGTTTGGGGATGCAAAGAATGGGCTGGAGGGAGGGAGTCGGGGACAGAATGGAGAAAGGGATCCGACAGACAGAATCTAAGCGTCTGCTGAAAAGCCTTGTCTCGCCCTGATCCGTGTCTGGGGAACAGAAAAATCTCACTTCTCTCCCAGCTTCGAGAAGATGAAGTGTGCTCAAATCACCCACTGGAGCAAAATGAAAAGGTTACACCAGGAATTGTCGATATGATAAATCCCTGTGGTCTCACAGCCTCTCTAAACGTTTTGATAGCAGAATGTGATGGATCATGAATCAGAGTAGGCCCATCTTAAACACCTGATACCACCTTATTTATGTATGTTTGTGACACGTAAAACCAGAACTGATTCCTTCTTCTTTCTGTCTCAGGGATATTCTTTTTCTTCTTTCAGAAATGCATCACTCTTCCCCCAACCCTGTTTTTATGTGTTCGTGGGTGTGTGTACCTATATATGGAGGTGGCTGTTAGGATCTTTCTACCCAGAAAAAGTCTTGAAGATGATGATAGCACCAGGAATTAACTGCGAAACTAATGAGCCACTTTGTTTTGAAACATGTCTTAATCCTGTTGCCTTCTTTGTTTTGTTTTGTTTTTAACAAGATTATTGCTCGAAGAAAGAGGGAATAAAGATGGTACAATGTGAGAGATTTGCCACATGAATCCCAGGCAGACACAGACACTGTTTCCCAGTTGTCCTGGCTTGGATCTACAGTCATAAGCTACTTCAAGCCCCTCCATGGGATCAGATTAAACTTGCTTTGTCATATGCTTTCTTCAACACTAATGTCTGCTTTATAATTCATTACAGTCGTAAGTGTTGTATGGCACCTCATTTCCCACCCAGGTCTGGTCTAATTCCAAAGCTAGTGGACTTACCCACTCTGCTTAACTGGCATCTTTAGGACCAGCTCAGCTCAAAACACCTTGATCCTCTCATGGCCTTGAGGACAGAGAGCCACCCAGCAGAACCCATCACCCCAACACAACCACCTCTGGGAGAAACTTCACCAGCCTGCCCAGTCAGAAAGGCTATAAGATTCAGGGTCCTCTGGCCAAACTCACATCCTGTCCCTTCCCAAAGCTTATGGTTAGCCTTGCTTTGTGGGCAGGCTCAGGTTACCTCTAAGACTCCAGTGCCTCTCAACTCCAGTGCCATGTGACACTTCTTGATTCTGGTTTTTCTCCTTTAGCTTCTCTTGCTAGAAGCAAAGAATGGCATTTGGGTGCAAAGTCTTTATTTATGAACCATCAAGACAGTGCTTCATTTTAACTTCAAAAAACTGTAATGCTGTAGTTGTGTTTTTTAATCCAGTCTATAAAATAAAAGATACTCCTTAGGATTAAAGTGTCTCTTAATATTTGATCTAGACTCACAGATGACTTTTTCTTCCCCCTACCTGGAGATGTTTGAAGCCCTCGTCTCACGTTCATCTACCCCTGAATGGTCCCAGGTAGGGAAAAGTAAAGCATTTTTCCATTTACAAAACCAGTGAAGAGTTTTCATGTTGGCAAGTGAAAAGTTGGACTTTTCAATAAAACTTTTAAAGTCCTTTTCAAAAGAAGTTTTTTGAGGGAGAATATGATTTTTAAATTAGAATAGTTTGAAAATTACTTTGCAGTGAACATCAAATGCTGTGGTTAGTCGGTGAGCCTCTGCCTCTGTTTTCACTGATATTTGTTATTGTGTTGAGGTTGTTCTTGCTTGATATGAAGATCTCAGCTTACATGTCCTCTCCTCAAAGAGGCTTTCCCTGAATATCTCACTGAAAGTAGGTCTTGGGAATTCCCTGGTGGTGCAGGCTTAGGACTCCACACCCTCACTGCCAGAGGCCAGGGTTCAATCCCTGATCGGGGAACTAAAATCCCACAAGCTGCATGGATCAAACAGCCAAAAAAAGAAAAAAAACCAAAATGAATGTAGGTCTGAAATCACCATCACATCATTTCTAAGAGCTTTTTGCAGAGTACTTGGGCTGAGTCACTCAGTTGTGTTTGACTCTTTGTGACCCCATGGACTGTAGCCCACCAGTCTCCTATATCCATGGAGACTCTCCAGGCAAGAATACTGGAGTGGGTTGCCATGCCCTCCTCCAGAGGATCTTTCCAATCCAGGCAACTTACCACTATCTGTAAGTTCTTTGTTTTCTATTTATTTTCTGATTTTCCCTCCCTAGATTGTGGGCACCTTGAAAGCGGAACCTTATGTCTTATTTCGTGAGTGTCAAAGCAGTGTCTGGCATAGAGCAGGCACTCAAGGAGGAATGAATGAATGGATGCTCAAGCTGTGTTTTCTTTTCTGAGGTCCCATGTTTCTGCTTCCAAAAAATCAGTCTTCTGCTGTATTTTCCTTTTAAAATACCGGGACTATTGTAGGAAGGAATGGGGCATTGAGGTAGAATTGGGTGACAGAAAGCGTCTCTCACAACCAGCTCTGAATACTCCCAGGGAGGTTTGAAGGTGAGGACGACATGGTCGGATTCAGGTTTAGAAACATGACATTCAATCATGGCATCAATTGTGACGTAGGCAGAGGCAATAAATCTGTTTCTAAAAATAAATATGGAAGTTCAGGATGTGATGTGATTAGCAAGGACTCAAGGTTAGCACTATATGAACGTCACTCCCACTAACATCCTGAGATTCTTTCTTAAGGGGAAGCAAATGGTGTGGCAAGAATGAGGGTACGTTGCAAATGGTCATGCCACCCAGCATGTCAACCATGGCAGGGAAAGGCTAAGGACTGCTGTTTTATTTTTTTTAATCTTTATGGAATTTGTTACAATATTGCTTCTGTTTTATGTTTTGGCTTTTTGGCCGAAAGGCATGTGGGGTCTTAGCTCCCTGACCAGGGATCAAACCCACACCCCCTGTGTTGGAAGTGAAGTCTTAACCAATGGACTGCCAGGGAAGTTCCAGGATTGCTGTCTTAGAAAGAAACAGTGGGGACTTACCCTGGTGCCCCAATGGTTAAGAATCTGCCTTGCAGTGCAGGAGACATGGGTTTGATCCCTGGTCGGAGAACTAAGATCCTGCCCGCTGCAGGGCAACTAAACCCACACACCTCAGCTACTGAGCCCACACATCGTAATGAAAGATCCCACAAAACACAACTAAGATCCAACACAGCCAAATAAATATTAAAAGAAAGAAAGAAAGAAATAGTGACAGTTGGGAGGTAGGCCTGAAACTGCATCTGTTGGGACCTTTTCTATTATAGGTGCCAGATAAAGTCCCATCAGAGTGGTGTCAGCAAGCTGCCTTGTGGGAAGGTCCCTGCGTGAGTCAGATCCAGGCGTGCCAGCATGTAGAGGGGTGCAATCATGACTGCTTCTCAACTCAGCTGATTCCGACCAGCTCCACTAGGGTCGTGAGCCCACCCCTTAGTCACTCACTCTCGCTGAGAAATGTGATTCAGTGAGTGGTCAGGACCAAGTCACATGCCCGCCACTGGAGGATCCACAGGGGCCAAGAGCGGGTGGGAGTCTTTCTATGGAAAGAACTGGACTGCCATGGCCCATGGCCAGCAGAGTAAGGAAGGCATGCCGGAGAGGCAGGTGATGCCTGGCACAACCAGGAGAAGCCAAGGTCAGACCATGATGTAGGGAATCACTGCAGCTGCAGGGAGAAGCCAGGAGGAGGACTCCACCTGGAGCAGAGAATGAAGGCTGAAGGATGGGAAGCCACTGCCATTAAGGAGCCAGAGTCAGGAGGGCCTGGTGCATTGTCAACTGTGGGGTGGGAGGGGGAGTGGAGGCGCAAGAGGAACCTGGGTTTCTAACTCAAATGACTGAGATCATGATACTCTTATTTGGAATGAGGAGCGTTACGAAAAGATCAGATTTGAGTGACAGGTGAGGAGCTTGGCACTGGATGAGTTCAATCCTGAAGCACCCGTGAGACTCCAGGTGATGATCAGAGAGGCGTAGAACCCACACTTGGAAGAGGTAGTAAGACCATCCAGTCCAGCCTCTGCCAAATTTCCCCTTCAGATCCACCTTCCAAATGGAAATAACTCAGTAGTCTGTTTCCAACCGAGTGGGACAGGGCCATCCACTTTTTTTAATTCATGTATTATTTTTCTTGGTTTTCATGAATCATCTTAGCTTGTTTAAAAAATCAAGTTTCAGTGGACAGTGGCCACTCTGGCCTTTGGTTACAAGTCTGGGTTTTCATCCTCGCTGTCAGCCAGAGTTGGCGAAGGGAGGTCTGAGGCTCTGTAGCGAGGAGTGGGGCTAGAAAGGCTGGTTTCCCAAATGTCTGTCTGCAAGGGTGAGTGTGGAGCTCCAGGATGGATGAGGCGACACCAAAGAGGATGGAGAGGAGAGGGATGAGGAGGATCCCAGGGCGTGGAGGTGACAGTGGAGGATGGAAGAACCCCAAAGCAGGAGATGCTGGGAGGAGATCCAAGGGCACCACCCAGGAGAGCCAAAGGGAGGCAATTTGAGGAAGGCGGTTTGCCCCACAGAGTCAGTGANTTGAACTTGGGGCTAGTAAAGATGATGCCTGATGCTTAGCTTGGGGGTTCTTACCCTCATTAATGTGCCATTTTTCCCTGCCATCCCCACCCCTTAAACTTATCTCCCAGCTCCTGCTACTTCCATGATCCTGCCTAAAAGGCCTCACCACTCCTTCACCAGCAGAATGAAACCCCACCTCTTCAGGTGCCTATATACATGGCATTCAATGGCAGCATGCCATTCACAATCTGGCCCAAGCTGACTTATCAGGTGCCTCGGGGCTGCCATCACACCTGCCCTTTAGTTTCAGTCCTTTTCATTCCTCTGATGTTTCCTTCTTCTGACTGCATCCTCTGCCTGGGAGTACTCTGTCCCTCTGATCAGAATCATTCCCCTTCTCTGTACTCGACAGGATCCAACTCTGCCTTTGGAGCCCTGCCTCAGACTCCCAAGGCAACAGAAATAAAAGCGAAACTAAACAAATGGGACCTAATCGAGCTTGAAAATTTTTTCACAGCAAAAGAAACTAAAATGAAAAGATACCTGCAGAACGGGAGAAAACATTTCCAAATGATGCCGCCGACTAGGGCTTAATTTCTAAAATATACAAACAACTCATACAATTAAATATCAAGAAAACAAAACTAATCAAAAAATGGGAAGAACACCTATATAGACATTTCTTCAAAAAAGACATACAGATGGACAGCAGGCACATGAAAAGATGCTCAACATCATTCATTAGAAATGCAAATCAAAACTACAAAGAGAGATCACTTCATACCAGTCAGAATAACCATCATTTAAAAGTCTACAAATAACAAATATTGGAGAGGGTATAAAAAAACAGGAACCCTCTATGAAAAGAATGGTGATTCTTCACAACACTAAAAATACAGTTACCATATAATCCAGCAATCCCACTCCTGGGTGTATAGCTGAAGAAAACTATACTTTGAAAAGATATATGCACCCCAGTGTTCATAGCAGCACTATTTATAATACCAAGACATGGAAACAATGTAAATGTCCACCAACAGATGAATAAAGATGTGGTGCCTATGTACAATAGATTTCTACCCAGCCATACAAAAAAAGAAATAATGCCACTTTGCAGCAACATGGACGGACCTAGAGAGTGTGATACTTAGTGATGTAAGTCAAAAGAGAAAGACACATACCCCACGATGTCACTTATGTGTGAAATCTAAAATACGGCGCAAATGAACCCATCTATGAGACAAAAACATAATCAGGGACATAGAGAAGACTGGTTTGTGCCAAGGGGGAGGGGGTTAAGGGAGGAGCGCATTGGTATGGGAGTGAAAGTGAAAGTGAAGTCGCTCAGTCATGTCTGACTCTTTGCGACCCCATGGACTGTAATCCATGCGATTCTCCAGGCAAGAGTACTGGAGTGGGTTGCCATTTTCCTTCTCCAGGGGATCTTCCTGACCCAGGGATCGAACCCAGATCTCCCACATTCCAGGCAGATGCTTTAACCTCTGAGCCACCAGGGAAGCCCAGTATGGGATTAGCAAATGCAAATTATTATATCGAATGGATAAACAACAAGGTNCTCCAGGCAAGAGTACTGGAGTGGGTTGCCATTTTCCTTCTCCAGGGGATCTTCCTGACCCAGGGATCGAACCCAGATCTCCCACATTCCAGGCAGATGCTTTAACCTCTGAGCCACCAGGGAAGCCCAGTATGGGATTAGCAAATGCAAATTATTATATCGAATGGATAAACAACAAGGTCTTACTGTGTCGCACAGGGATACACAATATAGCACAGAATTATAGTCAACATCTTGTGACAAACCACAATGGAAAAGAATGCCAAAAAGAATGTGTATGTATATAAAGTAACATTGTAAAGCAACTCTACTTCCACAAAGTAAAATTTAAAAATCACACACCTCCCCACCCCCACCATCTTCGCTGCCTGACTTTCCTCCATCATGCTTTTCCGCGTCAGCGTCTGCTCGCTCATTCCATGAACGTGAGCACCTCAAGAGCAGAGACTCCTGTCTGCTCACTCCTGCATCCTTGGCACCCACAAGTGTCTGACACAGGCTCTTGGGCAGAATGTGACGACTACACACATAAATCACGGTGTGCCATCAAGGGGTGTTCAGACGGCCCTGCCCTGCTCAGTTGTGAAGAGCTGAATTATTCCCCACCCCCAGATTCATATGTTGGAATACAAACCCTCAGAATGTGGCTATATTTGGAGATAGGTTTTTTAAAGGGGAGTGTGTGTTCAGTCATGTCTGATTCTTTGCAACCCCGTGGACTGTAGCCAGCAGGCTCGCTTAAGTCACCTTAAATGAAGTCCTCAGCAGGGGCCATAGTCCAACCTGACTGGTGTCATAAGAAGAG
>SJYA01002090.1:1474409-1529526 GCA_006410615.1 Neotragus moschatus
GAGATTAGGAGATAGGTGCACCTGGAAGGGAGCCCACAAGAGGGTAAACGAGAAGAGGGCCATCTGCAGCCAAGGGTCGAGGCTTCAGAAGACAGTAACCCTGCAGACCCCTTGGTCCTGGACGTCCAGCCTCCAGAACCAAGAGAGAGAAATTTCTGTGGTTTGAGCCACAGAAATCTGTGTAATTTGCTGTGGCAGCCTAAGCTGACTACTGCACCAGCTGTGAACTCCTTAAGGACAAAAACCCATGGTTGCTTCATCAATGTATGCTCCATATCCACAAGGTTCTAGTCTAAACCCATACTCAGTAAACAGGGCTCTAATCAAATTGCACTCCCCTTGCAACAGAAAGATGATGATGGAAGAAGCACTGAGTGGTGAAGGGAGAGCCCTGCTTAGGCAGCCAGAAGTGAGTTGTTCATAATGGTTTACACAGCCTGGCCATTTTCCTTACATGTTATCTATTTCAAGGTGGTGTCGTCTCTCACTTGCGGTTGGGTTTCTTTGTGGGGTGTGATAAATGCCACGGTGGATAAAAGGGAAATCCAGTCAATGGCAAAAACAGACAAAGGAGGCAGGAATCTGTACTTAGTGTTAGGGCTCCCTTACCATGTAACAGGTACATGTGGTGCTCTTAGCGGTCATGTGAGGAATGGGATTCAAGACAGAGACACAATGGATAAGAGTCACAGAGGAAGGCACTTCTCACCTCTCCTCTCCTTCTGGGCTCCAGTATCTTAAAGATGTTTTAATCTGCTTGGGTCACTCCTCCAAGGGCAGCAGTTGCCTCTGAGGCTCCCCCTGCCAACCCCAGGACCACTCAGTGCTGCTTTGGAGTGTTTGCAGGTTGGTACACAACATGCCTGTGCCTAGTTCGGATCCACTGGGAAGCTGGTCCAGAGCAAGGCCCGTGGCATGGATCCAGTCTCTTGTCATACTCACCACCCACCATGGAAGGGCCGTGTTGGCGTTTTAACGTGCATTTTAAATATGCATGCTAAGCAGAAATTTTGGTTCATTTGACTTGTTAATTTGTCTCTTATGATGCTCACACCAAAGACTGTACTTCTGACACTTCTGGTTAACAAATGTGTGAGCCACCTCCCACCCCCACCCCTGCCAAGTAATTCTCTGTGACATCAGTCGGTGTCCTATAATTTAACTCAGTTCTGACACTGTCTACCTGGGAGATAATGCCAGGTTCTACAGGGTAAGGATTTAGTCCTCCAGGACTTCCTTGCCCAACTTCAGATGCCAGTCAGAAGTCCAGGTTGTCCCCTGTACTTCTTATGNCTCCCACCCCCACCCCTGCCAAGTAATTCTCTGTGACATCAGTCGGTGTCCTATAATTTAACTCAGTTCTGACACTGTCTACCTGGGAGATAATGCCAGGTTCTACAGGGTAAGGATTTAGTCCTCCAGGACTTCCTTGCCCAACTTCAGATGCCAGTCAGAAGTCCAGGTTGTCCCCTGTACTTCTTATGACTCTATCAACTGGAAGTTTCCATGACCTCCTTTTAAATTAATTTTAATGAATTAATTTGCTAGAGCATTTCAGGAAAACAGTTTATTTACTAGATTACTGATTTGTTATTAATATATATATATATATACAACTCAGGAACAGCCAGATGGAAGAGAGACACAGAGCAGGGGATGTGGGAAGGGCTGCAAACTTCCATGTTCCCTCCAGCATCACTCCTCTGGCACCTCCATATGATCATCAGCCCAGAAAACTCCCAGGATCTTGTACTTTGGGGATTCTTATAAAGACTTAATCAAGTAAGCATGCTGCTGCTGCTGCTGCTAAGTCGCTTCAGTCGTGTCCGACTCTGTGCGACCCCATAGACGGCAGCCCACCAGGCTCCCCCGTCCCTGGGATTCTCCAGGCAAGAACACTGGAATGGGCTGCCATTTCCTTCTCCAATGCATGAAAGTGAAAAGTGAAAGTGAAGTCACTCAGTCATATCCGACTCCTAGTGACCCCATGAACTTCAGCCCACCAGGCTCCTCCATCCATGGGATTTTCCAGGCAAGAGTACTGGAGTGGGGTGCCATAGCATGACCAATCACTAACTCAATTTCCAGACCCTCTCCAGAGAGTGAGGTTTGGACTGAAAGTTATACGCTTCTGATGGTGGCTTTGTCTTTTGGGTGACCAGCCCCCATCCAGGAGTCCGTCAAGAGTCCCCTCATTAGAACAAAAGACGTTCCTATGGCCCAGGAAATTCCAAGGAATTTAGGAACTCTGAGCAGGAAGCAAACACTTATAAATATATATTTTTTATTGTCTCACATTTGTCTACCCAAGTCTCAAAGATGTCATCTTGTGTTTTCTCTGGAAGCTTCATGGTTCTAGCACTATATTTAGGTCTCTGATGTATTGTTAACTCATTTTTTTGCATATACAGAGAGGTAGGAGTTGAATTTTTTTTTTCATATGGATATTCAGTTATGCTCTCACCATTAAAATGACTTTCTCCTATGGAAATGACTTGTTCAAAAATTAACTGACCATAAATGTGGATTTATTTATTTTTTTTTTTTGGCTGTCCTTTTCTGCTCTATTCACCTAATAGTTTATTCTTGTACCAAAACCATACTGAATTGATTACTGTTGCTTAATAGAAAGTCTTGAAATTAGTTTATAGCCCCCAACTTTGTTCTTTTTCAGTACTATTTTGGTTCTTCTAGGTGCCTTGAATTGTCATATAAGTTTTACAATCAACTCATCAGTTTCTTCAAAACTCTTCTTGGAATGTAGGATTTTGAGCTATAGATCAATTTACAGAGAATGGATATCTTAATAACAATCAAATTGTCCAATCCATGAACACTGCATATCTTTACATTTATTTAGATCTTTAATTTCCCTCCCTGGTGGTTCAGCTGGTAAAGAATCTGCCTGCAACACGAGAGACCTAGGTTCAATCCCGAGTTTGGGAAGATCCCTTGGAGAAGAGAACAGCTACCCACTCCAGTATTCTGGCCTGGAGAATTCCATGAACTGTATAGTCCATGGGGTTGCAAAGTCGGACATGACTGAGCGACTTTCACTTTTTAACTTCTCTCAGCAGTCTTTTTTTAAAATTACTTTATTTTAATTGGAGAATAATTACAATATTGTGATGGGTTTTGCCATATTGTGATGGTTGTGCCATGAATCAGCCACAGGTATACATGTGTTCCCCACCTTCCTGAACACCCCCTCCACCTTCTTCTGCACACTACATTTTAAGGATCCTTAAAAGAGAGTTTGAGAGATTTGCTCTTTGGACATTGTGGAATTCTTTTCTTTTTTTTAAATTTATTTTAATTGGGGACTAATTACTTTACAATATTGGAATGGTTTTTGCCATACATTGACATGAATCAGCCATGGGTGTACATATGTCCCCCATCCTGAACCTCCCTCCCACCTCCCTCCCCACCCTATCCCTCAGGGTCATCCCTGTGCACCAGCCCTGAGCACCCTGTCTCATGCATCGAACCTGGACTGGCAGTCTGTTTCACATATGATAAGATACATGTTCCAGTGCTGTTCTCTCAGATCATCCCACCCATGATACATATCTCTAACCAGGGACTCATGTACAGAATCTATAAGGGATCCTACTAATCAATAACAAAAAGACAAGTAACGCAACTTTAAAAATGGGCCAAAGATTTGAAAACACATTGCACAAAAGAAGACAGATGAATAGTCACTGACGTGAAAAATGCTTAATATCAATATTCATTAGGAAATGCAAATTAAAACCACAGTGAGATACATTTCATACCCACTAGAGTGTTTTTTTTTTTTTTAATGACAGCAAAAGAGCCCTAGGAATCTTTTTTGGAGAAAGGAAATATTCTAAAATGAGAGTGATAGCTACACAACTTTACAAATTTACCCCCCAAATTCATTGAGCCATACCATCACAATAGGTGGATTTTAAGATATGTAAATTATTCCTCATATTCAGCTCAGACATTACTGATGAAAGCGTTAGCCATATATTACAATTTAAAGACACAAGCTGGGCTTTGCTGGCAGTCCAGTGGTTGAGATTCTGCCTTCCAATGCAGGGAGCACAGGTTCGTTCCCTGCTCAAGGAATTAAGGTTCCATATGCTGCAAGGTGCAGCCAAAAGATTTTAAAAAATAAAGACACAAGCATGTAGAGAAATTGTAAACAAATGCTGGAGAATGATAAACATAAAATTCAGGATAGTTTTCACCCCTAGGAAGGAAGGGAGGGGGATGGGAAGTGATAAGGGCAAAGAGGGAACTTCAAAGGTATTTGTAATTTTTTTCCCCTATATTGGGTGACGATACACAGTGTTCATTGTATCAACAGTTTTTATAGCTTACATATAGTCTTTAGATTGTTATTTTGTTTCTGTCCTGTAGTTAATAACTGCAACTTCAAATGAATAAAATAAAGCATAAAAGACACTGAAAGCAGACCTGATAAGAACATTTGATACAATAACACAGTATCCAGTGGGGAGTAAGACACAACCCAACCTAAGAGACTTGATAACAGCACAGAAGGCAGAGTTGGAAGACAGTCCCCAGAGATGAAAGCCAGTGGGCATTCACACAGACTCATAAGGCAAACGGATGGAGAATGGGGGACCAGATAGTGAGGAAGAGGATAACAGGTTGGCTGAAAGTCATAACTTCTCCACTTAGGGTTCACAAGGGGCCGGGGGAACACAGCACCCCATCTGTCCTTAAAAAAATAAATAACACATGCATGCCTGCATGCATTCATTCTTTTTTGCTAACTTAGGCCAGTCTACACCTGAACCTGAAAACCTGGCCAGAAATATGCAGCCCTCATGCCGGTGAGTGGCAGGCCTCATGGCACTAGTCCTGACCTCTCACTGGTGGCTCACAGACTTCCAGAAAGATAGACGCCAACTCTCTACCACTCTGCAGACACTCTCCCCCTTGTGCCTGGATTACTCTTCCAAGGGCAGTGGTTCTTGCAGCTCCACCAGGAGGACCCTGGGAGAGGAACGCTTCAAAGACTCTGTTTTATGAGCCCTCCCCACCCTTCTCTTTCCTTTCTTCATCTTTCCTTCTTTTTAATCTGCTGTGGTTTGGATCCCCGGTTGCCAAACACATTTTAGAAGATATCGTCTGTTCTGAACCACAGTTTTTAGAACATCAAAAAGCTTTTAGGATATTTCACCACTATTTGGCTCATTTCTTGGCCTCACTTGTCAACAGATTTAAATAATTCTAGATATGAGGAGTTTCTGTGAAAAAGTCTCTTCTCTCCCCTGAACCTATTTCTGTATCATTTCTTTGTTTTGCAGCAGAAAAGTCTCCTTTTGCTCCCTCTCTTTTAAAATTCATAATTCAAAGACCCAAGCCTCTTGGCTAGTGGGTGCAAATTTGGCCACATTCTGCTGTATCAGGGATGCCCCCTGCAGAACTGGGTACCTCTTTTCCCATACAGAGTTCCTCCATCACGTAAACCCAGGTGTACACTCAACACACCTTCACACATGCATAGACACATGGGCATGCACACAAACACAAGCAACATGCAGGCACCTACATGCAGGTGGAGGCATGCCCATGGGCACCCATGCTCATTACTGAGCACCCGTGAGATTTTCCCATACCTCACGTATCTGCATCAGTAGCAGTTCCCACAGGCAGCCGTCTTGCAGTTACTTTAACATTCAGCCAATCTTTATGGAAAGCATACTGCAAACCAAATACAGGTCTAGGCTCCAAGGAAACCAGTGATGAGTTCCTGCCTTTGTGGAGCNATGCAGGGAGCACAGGTTCGTTCCCTGCTCAAGGAATTAAGGTTCCATATGCTGCAAGGTGCAGCCAAAAGATTTTAAAAAATAAAGACACAAGCATGTAGAGAAATTGTAAACAAATGCTGGAGAATGATAAACATAAAATTCAGGATAGTTTTCACCCCTAGGAAGGAAGGGAGGGGGATGGGAAGTGATAAGGGCAAAGAGGGAACTTCAAAGGTATTTGTAATTTTTTTCCCCTATATTGGGTGATGATACACAGTGTTCATTGTATCAACAGTTTTTATAGCTTACATATAGTCTATAGATTGTTATTTTGTTTCTGTCCTGTAGTTAATAACTGCAACTTCAAATGAATAAAATAAAGCATAAAAGACACTGAAAGCAGACCTGATAAGAACATTTGATACAATAAAACAGTATCCAGTGGGGAGTAAGACACAACCCAACCTAAGAGACTTGATAACAGCACAGAAGGCAGAGTTGGAAGACAGTCCCCAGAGATGAAAGCCAGTGGGCATTCACACAGACTCATAAGGCAAACGGATGGAGAATGGGGGACCAGATAGTTAGGAAGAGGATAACAGGTTGGCTGAAAGTCATAACTTCTCCACTTAGGGTTCACAAGGGGCCGAGGGAACACAGCACCCCATCTGTCCTTAAAAAAATAAATACACATGCATGCCTGCATGCATTCGTTCTTTTTTGCTAACTTAGGCCAGTCTACACCTGAACCTGAAAACCTGGCCAGAAATATGCAGCCCTCATGCCGGTGAGTGGCAGGCCTCATGGCACTAGTCCTGACCTCTCACTGGTGGCTCACAGACTTCCAGAAAGATAGACGCCAACTCTCTACCACTCTGCAGACACTCTCCCCCTTGTGCCTGGATTACTCTTCCAAGGGCAGTGGTTCTTGCAGCTCCACCGGGAGGCCCCTGGGAGAGGAACGCTTCAAAGACTCTCTGTTTTATGAGCCCTCCCCACCCTTCTCTATCCTTTCTTCATCTTTCCTTCTTTTTAATCTGCTGTGGTTTGGATCCCCGGTTGCCAAACACATTTTAGAAGCTATCGTCTGTTCTGAACCACAGTTTTTAGAACATCAAAAAGCTTTTAGGATATTTCACCACTATTTGGCTCATTTCTTGGCCTCACTTGTCAACAGATTTAAATAATTCTAGATATGAGGAGTTTCTGTGAAAAAGTCTCTTCTCTCCCCTGAACCTATTTCTGTTTCATTTCTTTGTTTTGCAGCAGAAAAGTCTCCTTTTGCTCCCTCTCTTTTAAAATTCATAATTCAAAGACCCAAGCCTCTTGGCTAGTGGGTGCAAATTTGGCCACATTGTGCTGTATCAGGAATGCCCCCTGCAGAACTGGGTACTTCTTTTCCCATACAGAGTTCCTCCATCACGTAAACCCAGGTGTACACTCAACACACCTTCACACATGCATAGACACATGGGCATGCACACAAACACAAGCAACATGCAGGCACCTACATGCAGGTGGAGGCATGCCCATGGGCACCCATGCTCATTACTGAGCACCCGTGAGATTTTCCCATACCTCACGTATCTGCATCAGTAGCAGTTCCCACAGGCAGCCGTCTTGCAGTTACTTTAACATTCAGCCAATCTTTATGGAAAGCATACTGCAAACCAAATACAGGTCTAGGCTCCAAGGAAACCAGTGATGAGTTCCTGCCTTTGTGGAGCTTATATTCTAGAACAATACCGCCCAGTAGAAGATCCCTCAATAAGGGCAATGTCCCGCACTGCTTCATACAATAGCCACCAGCCAGGTGTGGTTACTGAGCACTTGATGTGTGCAAATGAAAACTGGAATTTAAATTTTATTTAATTTTAATTAATATGAATTTAAAGAGCCACATGTGGCCAGTAGCTGCTATGTTAGGAGAAGGTGGATAGACACTCTCTCCTGCCTCTTCCTCTTTACTTATTTATATAAGTAAATTTTGAATATTAAAAAGTACTATCTTAAAATCTCAGAGAAGGCAATGGCATCCCACTCCATTACTCTTGCCTGGAAAATCCCATGGACAGAGGAGCCTGGTAGGCTGCAGTCCATGGGGTCGCTACTAGTCGGACACAACTGAGCGACTTCTCTTTCACTTTTCACTTTCATGCATTGGAGAAGGCAATGGCAACCCACTCCAGTGTTCTTGCCTGGAGAATCCCAGGGACGGGGGAGCCTGGTGGACTGCCGTCTATGGGGTCACACAGAGTCGGACACGACTGAAGCGACTTAGCAGCAGCAGCATCTTAAAATCTTCTGGATGACTCTCATCAAAAAGAACAGAAATAACAAATGTTGGCAAGGATATGAAGACAAGGGAACCCTCATACACTGTTGGTGGGAATGTTAATTGATATAGCCACTGTTGAAAATAGTATGGATGTTTCTCAAAAACTGAAAATAGAACTACCATTTGACCCAGCAATTCCACTCCTGAGTATATTTCTTAAAAAAAGCAAAACACTAATTTGAAAAGGTACATGCACCCCAGTGTTCATAGCGGCATTATTTCCAGTGGCCAAGATATAGAAGCAGCAGATGAATGGATAAAGATGTGCTACACACACACACACACACACACAATGTAATATTACTCACCCATAAAAATAATGAAATTTTGCGTTTTGCAGCACCATGGAAGACTTGGAGGGTATTATGCTAAAGTGAAATAAGTCAGAGACAAAAAGAAAAACACTATACAATATCAATTATGTGTGGAATCTAAAATATACAGCAAATCAGTGAAAATATCAAAGAAGAAGTAGACTCACAGAGAATAAATTAGTAGTTACCAGTGGGAGAGGGAAGGGGGAGAGGCAAGACAGGAGTAAGCGATTAGGGGGTACAAACTATTAAGCATAAAGTAAGCTACAAGGATATATTATACAATGTGGAGAATATGGCTATGATAGCTATAAACGGAGCATAACCTTTAATAATTGTGAATCACTGTGTTGTACACCTGTAATTTATATAATATTATACAGCCACTATACCTCAATTAAAAAGAACTTTGCAGATTAAAAAAACATTTAAGCCCTTTTCAGTACCAAAATGAATTTCAAACCATAAATAAAGCCCATCAAGAAGCTGAAAAATATTCCTCTGCTGCTCCAGAGAGGAAAGAAGCAGGAGGCCCGTGGGAGGTTTCCAGACGGGAGATGGACATGGCTTATGCAAGGCAGGGAGAGGTGGAAGTGGTCTGATACTGGTTTATTTTGAAGACGGTCAACAGGATTGCTAATGGATTAATTTGAGGATGGGGTGAAGAGCATTTTGGCCCAAGTGTGCCATGATAGAGCCTTTGGTGGAGATGAAGAACTTGAGAAAGAGGGAACCCATGTTTGAAGGGGAAAACCAAGAACCTGATGTTCAGGGACATCCCTGGTGGTCCAGTGGCTAAGACTCAGCACTACCAATGGAGGGGGGCCTGGGTTTGATCCCTGGTCAGGGAACTAGATCCCCCATGCCTCAACTAAAGGTCAGCATGCCACAACTAAGTCTTGGCACAGCCAACTAATTAAATGAATTTTCAAATAAGAGTCTGATGTTCAGGTGAACATGTCAGTTTTGATGTAGTCAGCAAAAAGACATACTTCCTCCCTGCTCTGCTGTGTCCATGACCCGTCCTCAGCAGTGCCTTGAGGGACCCATACCTACTGCTGAGAAAATTGCCCAGCAGGAAAATGCCTTAGAGTGGCCAGAGTTCTGGGTTCACCAGCAGGGGTGGGGGGGTGCCCCCTCCCGGGTCCTGCTCAGGTTTGTCACCTGACCCCCTAAGCAGATAAGTGGGCCTCCACGCCCCAGAAGGTTACTCTTGAAAGTCTGTTAATTCTACCTTGAGACCTCTCTTCAGTGGGACTCGAACCCAGGCCAGCGAGAGGGACAGAAGGGGATATGCCATCTGCATCCCTTCTCCCTGAATGTCAGCTATTCCTGTTTCAGAGCCCATCTCCCCACTCCAACAGACACACGATGAAAGGCTTTCCTCTACAGAAGTCCATGCATTCAGACACTCAGCATGGTCCAGCCCATCACTTCCCCTGTTGGGGTTCTAGTAACATATCCTACCTCCTTATAAGCAAATTGTTCTTGTCTAGTCAGTAAGTCATGTCCAGTTCTTTTCCACCCCATGGACTGTAGCTCACCAGGCTCCTCTGTCCATGGGATTCTCCAGGCAAGAATACTGGAGGGGGTTGCCATTTCCTTCTCCAGGGGGTCTTCCCGACCCAGGGACCAAACCCTCATCTCCTGCATTGGCAGGTGGATTCTTTACCACTAAGCCACCTGGAAAGCACCAAATTGCTCCTGCACTCCTAAATTAATATTTGTTTAATGAAATTCCAATCAACATTCTAAGAGAATTTTATTTTGCAGATGATTCTGATTTATGAGAACTGATTTATGTTAATAGGTGATCAGAAAAAACCCAGAATTGTTTGACAAATGAAGAATGATAAAGAGGAACTCTACCTGATGATGAAATATTCTCTAATCTATAGGAAAAAAAAAATTAAGTGAAGCATAAGTGGAAGGCTTGATAGCTAGATAAGAGATACAGAGCAGATATAATCGAGAAATACCCTATAAAAATTTAATGTATGACCAGGGTGGTTTCACAAATTAGTGAGAAAAAAAAAAAAAAAAAACCTATACATGCTACTAAGATAATTGATAACTTTCTAGAAAAATGGTTAAAATTGTATCTCATAGCTTACCCCAAGATCAGTTCAAGTCTGGATGAGTTAAATGTAAAAAATAAACCCAAAACACTCGAAGAAAACATAGAATAATAGGTCTCAGCTATCAAAGCAGGGAACCACTTTCTAAAATCACTGTGAAAAGGATGGATAAATTTGCCAGCTAAACATTAAAAATTCTCTACCTGTAAAACATGAAAAATAACCATAAGCAAAACTAAAAGATAAATGACAGACTGGGAAAATTTGCAACAAACACAGAAAAGTACTAATATTTTTAATATGGTGGTAACACTTGTAAGTTAATAGACCACTGGGCATCACAATGCAAAAATGTCATAAATCCACAATTCACAAAATACAAATGGCAGGTGAATCTTTGAAAACTGTTCATCCTTATCAGCAATCAAGAGAAGCACCAAAGCATATTAAAACAGTTTTCCCCTAATTGGCGGGGCTTTTAGTGGTAATATTTCATGTAATCTCAGTGGTGATTCAGGCACTCATTCACTGCCGGAGAAAAGGCCAAATGGAGCAAACACTTGGCCACAAGAGTCAAGAGCATTTAAAATGTTGACATCCTTGGACCCAGTGCTTTTATTTCTAAGCTTTCATCCAAAGCTTCTT
Source organism: Neotragus moschatus (assembly GCA_006410615.1). Taxonomy (NCBI): domain Eukaryota; kingdom Metazoa; phylum Chordata; class Mammalia; order Artiodactyla; family Bovidae; genus Neotragus; species Neotragus moschatus. The sequence continues at coordinate 1,485,541 of SJYA01002090.1, forward strand.
ATTAGAAGTAAGAACTAAGGATGTTGACTGCAGTTTTGTCAAGAGTCAAAAATTAGAAATAAAAGTCCAAAGGCAAATACATCATGTGTGGCGTATCCCTAAAATGTAATATCATGCTTTAATCATCCTTTTGCTCAATGTTTGTGAAAATGGGAAATGTTCAAGGGAAATGAAGGAACTGTGGTATCTGGGATGATTTTTTCTTTATTATACTTTGATGCATTTTCTGTAGTGATTACTCCTTTTATGAGAAATGAAAATATTCATATCCATTTTCTAATGCCCATATACATGCCACTCGCCAGCCCCAGCTAAACATCTTGTTTCTGATGTCCCATCCATAAAAGTGACTTGTGAACCCAGCCAGCACTTCACCAGCAGGGTTCCCTCCGCCACCCTCCCCACCACTTCGTAAGATCACCACTTTGTTGCTTTTCTGTACCCGTTGGTCTCTAAACATGAGTGAGTGCCCTGCATTCTCATATGTTTGTTTGGGGCTTGTTCCCACTGTCCTTCCCAGAGAATGGAAAAGAAGAAAGTGATCCTTCATTTTTATATGAGCTACTCTCACGCCATCTGTGCTTACCTGGGTGTCTGCTTTGGGTGCCAGTTGGGATGGGTCACGGGAGCAACTTGGAAAGTATCACTAGTTTCTCTTGTCTTTTTGAGGAAACTGACACTCTCTTTGTTTTTGTCCCACAGGTATGATGCTGCCTCTTGCGTTCTGCCATTGGAACAGTTAATTTTCTGTGCCGAAATCATTTCGGGAAACTCAAGCACTAGACTTCAGCGTTCAAGGGAAGCCAAAGCCATTGGAGGGGGTAGTAAAGCCAAAAACCTTTTACCTGAGTAGTTCCAAAAATCTCACTGCCCCTTCCCCATCCACCCCCGTCTCCCAAATAAGCCATTGCACACAAACAGGCAGCATGGCAAGCAAGCGAAAATCCACCACCCCGTGCATGGTCCGGACATCACAAGTGGTAGAGCAGGATGTGCCTGAGGAAGCAGACAGGGCCAAGGAGAAAGGAACTGGCACGCCACAGCCTGAAACAGCCAAGGACACCTGGGCAGTGGAACCTGAAAACTCTTCCAAAGAAAATGAAGTCATGGAGGTGAAATCTACAGGGGAAAACCAATCTAAAAAGCTCCAAGGTGGTTACGAATGCAAATACTGCCCCTACTCCACGCAGAACCTGAACGAGTTCACGGAGCACGTTGACATGCAGCACCCCAATGTGATCCTCAACCCCCTCTACGTGTGTGCCGAATGTAACTTCACAACCAAAAAGTACGACTCCTTGTCTGACCACAACTCCAAGTTCCATCCCGGGGAGACCAGCTTCAAGCTGAAGCTCATCAAGCGCAATAATCAGACCGTCTTGGAGCAGTCCATTGACGCCACCAGCCACATCGTGTCCATCACCACCAGCGGCCCCGGAAGTGGCGACGGTGACCCCGGGATCTCAGTGAGCAAAACCCCCATCATGAAGCCAGGGAAACCAAAAGCCGATGCCAAGAAGGTGCCCAAGAAGCCGGAGGAGGCCACCCCCGAGAACCACGTGGAAGGGACTGCCCGCCTGGTGACGGATGCCGCTGAGATCCTCTCGAGACTCGGGGGCGTGGAGCTCCTTCAGGACTCACTAGGACATGTCATGCCTTCTGTCCAGCTCCCACCAAATATCAACCTTGTCCCCAAGGTCCCCGTCCCGCTGAACACTACCAAATACAATTCTGCCCTGGATACCAATGCCACCATGATCAACTCCTTCAACAAGTTCCCCTACCCAACCCAGGCAGAGCTGTCCTGGCTGACGGCAGCTTCCAAACACCCAGAAGAGCACATCAGAATATGGTTTGCCACCCAGCGCTTAAAGCACGGCATCAGCTGGTCCCCAGAGGAGGTGGAGGAGGCCCGGAAGAAGATGTTCAATGGCACCATCCAGCCCGTCCCCCCGACGATCACTGTGCTGCCTGCCCAGCTGGCCCCCACGAAGATGTCACAGCCCATCCTCCAGACGGCTCTCCCATGCCAGATCCTCGGCCAGACCAGCCTGGTGCTGACTCAGGTGACCAGTGGGCCAGCGACCGTCTCCTGCTCCCCCATCACACTCGCCGTGGCTGGAGTGACCAACCACGGGCAGAAGAGACCTCTAGCGGCTCCCCAGGCTGCCCCTGAGCCCAAGCGTCCCCACGTCGCTCAAGTGCCAGAGCCCCCACCCAAGGCGGCCAACCCCTCGCTGACCCCGGCCAGCGACCGCAAGAAGACCAAGGAGCAGATAGCGCACCTGAAGGCAAGCTTCCTGCAGAGCCAGTTCCCCGACGACGCTGAGGTCTACCGGCTCATCGAGGTGACCGGCCTCGCCAGGAGCGAGATCAAGAAGTGGTTCAGCGACCACCGGTACCGGTGTCAACGGGGCATCGTCCACATCACCAGTGAGTCCCTCGCCAAAGACCAGCTGGCCCTCGCCGCCTCCCGCCACGGCCGCACGTACCACGCGTACCCAGACTTCGCCCCACAGAAGTTCAAAGAGAAAACCCAAGGTCAGGTGAAGATCCTGGAAGACAGCTTTCTGAAAAGCTCTTTCCCGACCCAAGCAGAACTGGACAGGCTGCGGGTGGAGACGAAGCTGAGCCGGAGAGAGATCGACTCCTGGTTCTCGGAGAGGCGCAAGCTGCGGGACAGCATGGAGCAGGCCGTCCTGGATTCCATGGGGTCCGGCAAGAAAGGGCCCGACGTGGCGGCCCCCAACGGTGCTCTGTCCCGACTTGACCAGCTCTCCAGTGCCCAGCTGGCCAGCTCTCTGCCCAGCCCCTCACCAGCGATTACAAAAAGTCAGGAACAGGCTCATCTCCTGAGGAGCACATTCGCCCGAACCCAGTGGCCGACCCCGCAGGAGTACGACCAGCTGGCGGCCAAGACCGGCCTGGTGCGAACGGAAATCGTGCGCTGGTTCAAGGAGAACAGATGCTTGCTCAAAACTGGAACCTTGAAGTGGCTAGAGCAGTACCAGCCGCAGCACGTGGTGGACGATCATGGCTACGATGCCCCATCGAGGAAAGTGGTCAAGACTGTCATCACCGAGAACCCGAAGAACGGGAGTGAGGGGGGTCATCAGTACTACAAGGACCCCAAAAAGCTCTGTGACGAGGACCTGGAGAAGCCGGGACCCAGAGGGAAGGCAGGTGGCGAGCAGGTGAAAGACAATTTGCCGGCAAAGCCCTCGGAGGCCACATCGGACCGGTCGGAGGGCAACAGCCGGGACGGCCAGGCCAGTGACGAGAACGAGGAGTCGGGCGTCGTGGACTGGGTGGAGGTGACGGTCGGAGAGGAGGACGCCACCTCCGACAGGTCGGACAGCTGGAGTCAGACGGCAGCAGAAGGCACAGGGGAGCTGGCCGACTCGGACTCGGACAGCGGCCCGGCGGAGCCTGGCCAGGCCTAGACAGGTAACGCCACCTGTTCCCTGGGGAGCAGGGGCGGGGGGCTGGGCGTCCTTCTGTCTATTGACTTATGTTGGTATAGTTATCAGGTACAGAGCTGTTGACGCAGATGATGTGTTGTCTCTCAAGCTCTCTCTTTTAAAACAAAGGAAGAAAAACAGGTTGGCAGATTTTATATCCTTATTTGCAAGGTGGTGCCCAAGTGGCGCTAGTGGTAAAGAACCTGCCTGATAACGCAGGAGACATATGAGATGTGGGTTTGATCTCTTATGTCGAGGGTCAGGAAGATCCCCTCAAGGAGGGCATGGCAACTCGCTCCAGTATTCTTGCCTGGAGAATCCCATGGACAGAGGAGCCTGGCAGGCTACAGTCCATAGGATCGTACAGAGTCAGACCCGACTGAAGTGATGTAGCACACACACAGGCACACAGTGGGAAACATCACTGCCTGTGGCCTTTGGGCATCTATCCATTCTAAAGTCTGGTAACAAGGTAACACAACACAAGGCCTCTTTTGTGTTTGCTGCTATAAGAAACAAACATGAAGTGATATGTCTTCTTTTTTCCTTTTGGATTTTTTTTAAGAGTTAAGGGTCCAAGTTTACTGAAGAAAAACGTGGGATTGTTTCCTCTAACCTGGAAGGTTTTGAAAGCTCTTGGTGTTTGTGTTGTGGTGCTAAAGGCAGGTGACCCTTTGTGTGTCTGATTAAGTAACCCTGCTTGTTGCTGCGCTGACGGGGTCCCCAGAACCCCTTCCAATCTGAACAAGACTGGTATAAATTAGGTCTGTGGAGCCACAGAAGCCTGGGTAGGGAGGTTACCATGGTTACTAATGGCCATGTCATCCACATAATGGGACATGCCACCGAGCTCTTGGTATGTGCACTTCACCAGAGGTCTGTGCAAATCAGAACCTGCGTTGTTTATTTATTTATTTATTTATTTTGCGTTAAGTTTAGAAAAGGGGTTGGGGGGGGGAGGAATAGTGGCGGGGAGGATAAGGAGAGAAAGTTCTACCTGGGCCAAAGCCAGTGTGTGCCAAGGGCAGCTCAGAACCAGCATGGAGATGCGCGATTTACAGTCTGCCTGGGCTGACTTCTCCAGAGGTCACTTAAAGAGCAACAGACATCCCCTCACCCCCACCATGTCATCTTTAAGCATAATGAAAAGTAGAACCTCCAGAATGATGGATGAGGTCCCCAAGAGAGCCTTGGAGAGCACCATACCTCTTTATTTATGAACTCAGACAACTTTGGCCAGCCATGTCACTCAGTTCATTTATCCAGTCATAAAACGAGGCACCTGGCAAGTAAAGTCCTCTGGAAACCTTATTTCAGCCGGTTCCATCAGCTCTTAGAAGAGCAATTTAACGAGAACCCAAGCACAGAATGCCATCATTTCTTTCTCCTCTGACTTTTCAGGAGGAAGTGGTAATATGTTGGGGGTGAGGAAAGGGGGCTGGTGCTAGGAAGGGGTTAAAGGGCATCATCCATGGTGCCACCTCCCCATTCCCCCTCTGGCCATTTTCTTGCTTCTTATAAGACCCTGCTGGGACTTCCCTGGTGGTCCAGTGATTTAAGATTCCACGCTCCCAGTGCAGGTGGCCCAGGTCCGATCCCTGATCAGGGAACTAAATCCCACATGCCACAACTAAGAGCCTGCATGGTGCAACTAAGACCCATCGCAGCCAAATTAAAATGTAATAATAAAATAACAAATTAAAAAAAAAAAAAAAAAAAAGATCCTACCAGTCCGGCTCATATCTCCCATATTGAAATGAAGGAGCAATGTTTTTTTTGTCCAGTCAGATTCTGTGTGAATGCTTCTAGTTTGCCCTAGATTTCTTCTGGTGCATAAACATGTCTACATGATGCCTTTTTCCTCCTACCACATAGTAGACAGCTGGGTTCAGTTCATCTTAACAGATACATTCTGAGCACCTGCTGTGTGTGGAAAACTGTGCTAGGCGCTAGAGAGAGCACGGGGGCGAAGACAGAGCTCTTGTTCCCCCAGAGCTTACTCAACCAACAACAGAGGAAATTCCTCTTTCCTTTATTCTCCAGGGTGTTCCATCGTATGATGGAGACGTGCACAGCTGTGGGGGAGCACAAGGAGGGGCACCCAGGCTGGGGATCAGGGAAGGCTTCTTGGAAGAAGGGACAGCTGACTCAGCTGATTAGGAAGGAATTAGCCAAGTGCACAGACAAGGAGAAGGACTTCCCAGGTGGCACAGTTGGTAAAGAATCTGCCTGACAATGCCAGCGATGAAAGACACGCGGGTTTGATCCCTCAGTGAGGAATATCCCCTGCAGGAGGAAATGGCAACCCATTCCAGTAAGAGCCAGAGCAATCCCATGGGCAGAGGAGGCTGGTGGACTACAGTCCGTGGGGCCACAAAGAGTCTGACACAACGGAGTGCCAGAGCAGCAGCAGGAGCTAGCCGCCTCCCTGAAAAGAACAGGAGCACACAGGAACCCCTTCTCACTTACGGCGAACGCTGCAGGAGTGTGCTGGAAAACATCCCTAAACTAGACGCTAAGATCTACTCAGCACTGGAAGACACCTGATACCCCGAATGGGCCTCCTGATACTTTTCAGACACCATTGTTTTAAGAAAGGGACCTCAATCTGTGCTGCTGACAGTGCCTGAAAGTTCTCCCGACAAGGCACCCCTTGGAGGAAGCTTTCAACCTCAAAGGGGGAAAAAAAAAAACTCTCCAAAATTACTTCACAGCTTTTACGAACCAAACACAGAGGTCTCTTGAAATTCATAAATATTCAGTGATGTCTTTATTTAAACATATATTTATCTAGGAACCTGCAGTTGAGTGCACTTGCCACACATATAATCCTAGAAATAATGCATGGTTTTGATTTCATTTAAAAAAAAATAAACTTGGGTAAGCAGCTGAGAGCTGATTCTAGGACGGGATTTCCTCTGTGGGAGTGAGCGTCCCCCACCACGACCACCCCGCCCCCAGCCAGTTCCTCAGGCTGAAGCTTGGCAAGGTTCAGGACAGTGTCTGCTTGTCCAGGCTCACCTGGCCTTGAGATTAGACGCAAAGATAAGGAATCCTTCCCAAGCCGTGAGTGGAGTCACCTTAATTCAGTCTCTGGGTCCACCCATTATCAAGCCATTCATTGAGAGATCTGTCCCCATAAGAAGCCAAAAAAGAAACTCCTTTCCTAAAAATGAGTCAAAATACTTGAGCCAAAGATTGTCAGACGTATGCCTTGATGTTTGGCCAGACGGAGTAGCCCAGCTCTACTACCATGAAGAACTTATGTTTATTTGTACACGCCATGTGCTCATCATTCTTGCCAGCACATCTGTTAAGTCATTTAAACTTCATGACAACCCTCTGAGAGAGGTATGTCTCTTTCCTTGTTTTCTGCCATGCTATATCACATCAGTCATGTCCGACTCTTCGTGACCCTATGGACTGTAGCCCACCAGGCTCCTCTGTCCGTGGGATTCTCCAGGCAAGAATACTGGAGTGGGTTACCATTTCCTTCTCCAGGAGATTTTCCCAACCCAGGGATCAAACCCACATCTCTTATATCCCCTGCATTGGCAGGCAGGTTCTTTACCACTAGCACCACCTGGGAAGCCCAAGTTTCACTCAGTTGTGTCCGACTCTGCAATCCCACGGGCTGTAGCCCGCCAGGTTCCTCTATCCATGGAATTCTCCAGGCGTGAATACTGGAGTGGGTAGCCATTCTCTTCTCCACGGATCTTCCCACCCCAGGGAACAAACCCTGGTCTCCCACATTGCAAGCAGATTCTTTATTGTCTGAGCCACCAGGGAAGCCCATTTTATGGGCAGCCAAACTAAGGCTCAGAAATGCTTGCCCTGGTTTCCTAAGCTAGTGACTGGTGGAGCCTGGAGACCCCCTTTTCACACGTCAGTGCAGTGCCTGACCCAACCAGCATGGCCCACCACCTCGCCAAAGTGCATCACCATCACCGCCCAGGCTAGACCAGCAGGCTGTGGTCATGTCTTCATTCTATACGGAACTAAACACTAGTACACAACTATTCATTCACTACTTTGCTGCCTCCTGATTTCTGCCAATTTCCATCTCCTGAGAATTAAGGATAGCTTTGGAAAAGAGGTAAATTCTGTGAAAATGTCAGAAAAAAAATTATTTCTCATAGTTCAACTTGCTTAAAATGTTCAAGGCTGCCCAGTCTTGGAGCCTAGCTGCAGTTTAGGATCCAGGATATGTATACCCCTATAATCTGTTCAGATTAGCCATCTAAATACAGATGTGTGAACGGATGGATGGAGAAGTGAAAATTTGTAATTAACTATATCCCTGTCTCTCCTCTACCAGATCCTTGAAGGCAGGCGCCATTCCCAATTAATCCCTGAATCCCCCAGTGCCTGATTCAGAACAGATGCTCTACAATGGTTTACTGAACCAACCTGAGAATTACTAGAGAGAGTTGGCTTCCAGTTATCCAGGATCTGGTATTTCAGTCCTCTGCTTCTCCTCATTCTTTTCCCCATCACTCACTAGTCCCATTAGATGACAGCCATCAGGGGAGAGGAATTGGGGACAGTTTGCTTTCCGTGTGTGAGCAGCTTGAGGGAAAGGTCTATTGGAGAATCAATCACTAGCTATTTACTGAGTGATGCTTCTCATGGACTGTACATTAGCCTCACTTCCCTGGTACCTCATGGAGAGTTAACTGCTATCACTTCCTTTTATCTAATTCCAGAGCTTCTCACACTAGGAACTTGCCCTGCACTTTAGGCAGCTTGTAGCAACTTAAGAACATAATGAAATCAAAGCCCCTCATTTTTCAGAGGAAGGATGCTGGCTCCAAGGAGGAGAAATAACTAGCCTAGAGACGTTCACAGGAAGTGCCTTGGCTCATTCATCCATCAGTGTTTGTGGAAAGCCTGCAGTGCCAGGCTCTGTAAGGCTGCGGCACTCAACGTGTCCCTGCCCTCGTGTAGCCCATGTGCTGTGTGCTACGTCATTTCAGTCGTGTCCAACTCTTTGCAACCCTATGGACTGTAGCCTGCCAGGCTCCTCTGTCCATGGCATTCTCCAGGCAAGAATACTGGAATGTGTTCCATGCCCTCCTCCAGAGAATCTTCCTGACCCAGGGTTCGAACCCACGTCTCTTACATCTTCTGCGTTAGCAGGCAGATTCTTTACCACTAGTGAGTGCCACCTGGGAAGCCCCAGAGCCCATAGTCTTTGACCAAATAATCTTCCATCAAACAGTAAGGAAACGCTGCCAGGTGACAAGATTTTTTTAAGGAAAGGTACATGGAACTGTGAGACTATAGAGCAATTAGACCTGATTTAAGGGGTTGGGCAAGGTTTCTCTGAACAAGAAGTGGATGAATTGAAATCCAAAAGGTTAACTAGGAGTTGGCTGGGCAGAGAGGAGAAGCAGTCCAGGCAGAAGAGACAACAGACTCAAAGACAACATACTCCCTGAGACAGGGAACTCGGTGCATCAGGGAACCTGAAAGGTGGCTACTGTGGCTTGCCTGAGTTCACACTTCAAAGAAGCGCAGGAGTAAAAAAATGGAATGCTAGGTGGGCTCACATATCATCAGATTATCCCTTGAAACTCCTCTCACTCACCAATAAAGACTATATGTGATTCTGTGTGTATGACCCAGTAGACAAAGTTTGAGACCCTCTGTAATACTTAAGGACGGAGTGAAAGGAAAGTCGTCGGGCTTCCCTGGTGGCTCAGTGGTGAAGAATTCACCGGCCAATACAGGGGTCACAGGTTCAATCCCTGGTCTGGAAGGATCCCACATGCTTCAGAGCAACTAAGTGTCATGCACCAAACCTATTGAGCCTGTACTCTAAAGCCCAAGAGCCACAACCACTGAGCCCACGTGCCACAACTACTGAAGCCAGCGGCCCTAGAGCCCATGCTTTGCAGCAAGAGAAGCCACCGCAAGAAGAGAGTAGCCCCCGCTCACCACACCTGCAGAAGGCCCGCGTCCAGCAGTGAAGACCCAGTGCAACCATAAATAAGTAAAATAAATAAATCTTTCTTTAAAAAAAAAAAAAAAAAGGAAAGTCACCTTGCAGATGTCTAGATGTTGTTGAGAACTTTCTTCTCTGGTGGTAAATGGAAGATGGATGGTAGAAAATTCTAGAACACCCACATGCCTATACATTTTATTCCTTCTTATGATTAAAGTTTCTACAGCCTGAATACTCACTGTATTAGTCAACTAGGGCTGCCAAAATAGCAGAGCATGGACTGAGCAGCTTAAAGAACAGAAATCTACTTTCTCACAGTTCTGGAGGCTAAAAGTTCAAGATCAAGGTGCCGGCAAGGTTAGTTCCTGACATGACCACTCTCCTTGGCTTGCAGACGGCCACCATCTTTGTCCTCACGTGCCTTTCCTTTGTGCATCTACCCTCCTGCTGTCTCTTCCTCATCTTATAAGGATACCCGTCCTGTTGGATTGGCGCTCTACCCTTATGACTTCCTTTAACCTTCATTACCTGTCAGCATAGAAGACGTAAGAGACAGGGGTTCAATCCCTGGGAAGATCCCCTGGAGGAGGAAATGGCAACCCATTGCAGTATTCTTGCCTGAAGAGTCCCATGGACAGAGGAGCCTGGCAGGCCATAGTCCAGAGGGTCGCAAAGAGCTGGACACAACTGAAGTGACTTAGCACAGCATGTACACACCTCCTTAAAGGCCCTGTATCTTCAGATACAGTCACCCTGGGGATTAGAGTTCAGCATAGACCTTGGGGTAGGACACAGTTCAGTCCACACCACTTACCAGTAGACTTGTCTGTTGTTATCAGGACCAAGTGAGATAATATACGTGAAAGCCCCCAAAATAGGGGCTGATGGTCTTGCCATCAGCACCTGCTCAATGGCCACAGCTCAGAAATTGCACAGTCTTCTGCATGTGGAAAACTTGGCCATCTTGCCTTTCCAAATTGACTGTTTCGGTTGGGGCCCTGCTAGCACAAGCCCATGCTTTGGGGTGTTCATGGCACCTGCATCTCAAGGTGGGGATAGGGGGAAGAGGCAACAAGGGCTGACATTTGCTGAGCACTTACTATGCCAGGCACTGCTCAAGCACTTTATGTGTGTTAACTGAACAACTCTCCATAGATGTTATTTTCATCGTCTGATGAGAATGAGCCACAGAAAAGTAACTGGCCCAAAGTCACTGAGCTAGAAAACAGTGGAGCTGGAATTCAAACCCAAACTTGTAACCATGTTCAGAGTCTGCCTGGTGAGTTTAAAATAGGATTCCAAGGAATTTCCCTGGCGGGCCAGTGGTTAAGAATTCACTTTCCAATGCTGGGGACTCAGGTTCAATCCCTGGTCAGGGAACTAAGATCCCACATGGTGCAGGACAGCAAGCTCACATGCCACAATGAGAGGAACCCCCTTGTGCTTCATCAAAAAGATGCAGTGCAGCCACACAAAAAAATTAATGCATAAATAAAATATAATTCCATTTGCTCAGATTGTTTTGAGTTCCACAGGATAATATCCACTGATGGAAAAGGAGCAGGAAGACCCAGTGGCCCCTGATTCCTTCTGCCTTTGAACATCTCCAAAAGCAGGGAGATCTACCTGGTGTACAAGTCTGTGCAAGGTGCCCAGGAGGTCCCCAAACTGCTTCAGAGAAACAGCCTTAGCCAGACGTCCAGAGTTGACCAAGGCTGAATGGGGTCAGTTTGGGATAGTGCAAAATTTCCCACATCCACTGGGAAATGACTTACTCTTTTTCCTTGTCATCCATGCCCCCTCCCAGTAAAAGAAAGTTGAACTCAGAAATGTTATTGAGCTAACAAATCACAGCCACACTGCTTGTGTTTCTATCTCAGGGACTGTGGTGTTCTCTCTCAAGTCCACGGGGCCCAGGGGAAATCCCTACAGGGAATATTAAGGAGAAATAGGAACAGAAAAGTTGGCACATGGGAAAAGAATTCTAATTGTTTCATGCTTCCCCAAAGGCAGAGTAATAAGGAAACAGAATTTGCTAAGGAATTGGATAGTGCTTTTTAAGGTGTCCCCAAGATAGAAAGGGACAGCTGTGGGAAGCAGTGGGCCCCCCCATCCTGGGCAGTGTTCAGGGAGAAGTGCGATATCCAGACGATGGAAATGTTTGAAAAGTGGCCACAGGAAAGGGGCCCAGTGACCTTGCAGTTTCCCCCACAGCTGCGATCTGATGCCCTGGGACTAAGTCACCCATCAGGCCATTGGTTCTCTGCAGGGGCAAGCATCCCTGACCAAGTGAAAAGACTCCAGGTAGTAGCCCAGGGACTTAGCAGGAGGCCACCTAAGTAAAGATCACTGTGGTTGTTCAGTCACTAAGTGGTGTCCAGCTCTTTGCAGCCCCATGGACTGCAGCACGCCAGGCTTCCCTGTCCTTCACTGTCCTCCCAGTTTGTTCAAACTCACGTCCATTAAGTTGGTGATACCATCCAACCATCTCATCCTCTGCCGCCCCCTTCTCCTCCTGCCCACTCTTTAAAAAACCAACAAAGAATGAAATGTGAACTTGTCACCGATCTTATCTAAGCAGCCACCTCTAACAGTACCGTGCTCTCTTCCTGTGTTCCATTCATTAATGAACATTTGAGTATCCTCCATGAGCTAGACGCAGTGGTGGGAGAGATGGGTTTAGGGCAGAGGGTAGCAGTGAACACTGTGGATGTACAACTCATCAGGCAATCTGAAGACATCGTGATGACAGCTGTGCTGTGCAAGCCCCGGCAAGGGAACATTTAACAAGGCAAACTGAGCGTGGCTGGGAGCAGGGCCTTCTGGGGAAGCGGCCTGCTGCTGGGACAGTGGCGCTGCCCAAGGGGCAAGGCCACAGGGCTGGGCTATGTGCCCTCTGTGTCCAGTATCTTCCCAGCCTCACTGTAAGAGTGCTGCCAGCTCCCACAGCCCAGCTCCTGCCCACCATGACACACCCTGGGAGGGGTCAAACGAGAACTGAAGCCCAGTGTTTCCAAGAGCTGGGCCCAGACCCATCCACAGACATCTGGGAACACTGCAAAAACCAAAAAACTGACTTTGTCTCCCCTTCTCCAGGTCTCCCTTTGGCCTTCAAATCTGGTTTTTGTGGCTTTTGTAATGGTCTTGTTCAGCATTTATTTTTATTTATACATAGTTGGAGGATTATACATGTTCATACCCATAAGATAAGGAAAAACACATTGTCATAAAAGAAATGAAATATAATTCAAAGAAACAGAACAACATCCCATGCTCTTGGATTGGAAGAATATTGTTAAAATGACCACACTACTCAAAGCAATCTACAGATTTAATGTGATCTCTGTCAAAATACTCATGACATTTTTCACAGAACTAGAACAAATAGTCCTAAAAGTTATACAGAACCATAAAAGACTCAGAATGGCCAAAGCAACCCTCAGTTCAGTTCAGTTGCTCAGTCATATCTGACTCTTTGTAACCCCACAGACTGCAGGATGCAAGGCTTCCCTGTCCATCACCAACTCCCAGAGCCTGCTCAAACTCCTGTCCATCGAATCAATGATGCCATCCAATCATCTAATCCTCTCTCGTCCCCTTCTCCTCCTGCCTTCAATCTTGTGCAGCATCAGTGTCTTTTCCAGTGAGTCAGTTCTTTGCATCAGGTGGCCAAAGTATTGGAGTTTCAACTGCAGCATATGGGGACAAAAAAAAACAAAGCTGAAGGCATAACCATCCCAGACTTCAGATACTATTGATACAAAGCTAAATAATCAAAACAGCATGGTACTGACACAAAAACAGACACACAGATCAATGGCACAGAATAGCCCAGAGATAAACTCACACATCTTTACTCAATTCATCTTTGACAAAGGAGGCAAAACTAGGCAATGGAGAAAAGACAGTTTGTTTGGCAAGTGGTATTGCAAAAGCTGGACAACTGCAAGTAAATCAGTGAAGTTAGAACATACCCTCATACCATATACAAAAATATACTCAAATGGTTCAGAAATCTAAATGTAAGATATGACACTATAAAACTCATAAAAGGGAGTATGGGCAAAATATTCTCAGACATAAATCGTAGTAATATTTTCTTAGTTTCCCAAATCAAAAGACATAAAAGCAAAAATAAATAAATGGAACCTAATCAAACTTAAAAGCTCTTGCACAGCAAAAGAAACTATCAACAAAACATAAAGAGAACCTCCTGAATGAGAAAAAAAAAATTTGTTGATTGTACAATCAACAAGGTGTTAATATCCAAAATATACAAGCAGCTCATACAACTCAATATCAAGAAAACAACCACATTGAAAAATGGGCAGAAGACCTAAATAGACATTCCTCTAAAAAACTCATAGAAGTGGCCAACAGACACATGGAAAGATGCTCAATATGCCAATTATATTAGAGAAATGCAAATCAAAACCACAGTGAGGTGACATACCTGTCAGAATGGCTATCATGAAGAAGTCTACAAATAATAAATACTGGAGAAGATGTGGAGAAAAGACAACCCTCCAACACTGTTGGTAGGAATGTAAATTGGTATGTAAATATGATGGAAAACAAGATATTCCTTAAAAATCTAAAAATAGAACTGCCATATGATCCAGCAGTCCCACTCTGGAAAAGGTGAAAACGCTAAAAGATACATGCACCCCCAACATTCACAGAAGCACTATTGGCAATAGCTAAGACATGTAAACAACCCAAGTGCCCAGCAACAGACTACTGGCTTAAGAAAATGTGGCGTATATGTATATATGTGCATATAACTCAGCCATAGAAAGAATGAGATATTGCCATTTGCAACAAGGATGAACCTAAATATTAGTGAAGTCAGAGAAAGACAAATATTACATGATATCACTTATATGTGAAATCTAAAAAATAACACAAATTAATCTATATAAAAAACAGACACAGATCACAGACACAGAAAATAAGCTCATAGTTACCAAAGGGAAAAGAGGGGGCATGGATAAACTAGGAGTATGGTATTAACAGATATATTAAATATTAGTCACTCAGTCGTGTCCAACTTTTTGTGACCCCATGGACTGTAGCCCACCAGGCTCCTCTGTCCATGGGATTCTCTAGGCAAAAATACTGGAGTGGGTTGCCATTTCCTCCTCCAGGGGACCTTCCCAACTGTACATACACACTACTATATATAAAATAGATAAGCAAAGATATACTGTATAGCACAGGGAACTCTAATCAATATCTGATAATAATATATAATGGAAAATAATCTGAAAAATAGTGTGTATATATATACATATAGGATCACTTTGCTGTATACCTGAAACTAACAGGATACTGTAAATTTACTCTGCTGCTACTGCTAAGTCGCTTCAGTCGTGTCCAACTCTGTGCGACCCCATAGACGGCAGCCCACCAGGCTCCTCCGTCCCTGGGATTCTCCAGGCAAGAATACTGGAGTGGGGTGCCATTTCCTTCTCCAATGCATTAAAGTGAAAGTGAAGTCGCTCAGTCCTGTCCGACTCCTAGGGACCCCATGGACTGCAGCCCACCAGGCTCCTCTGTCCATGGGATTTTCCAGGCAAGAGTACTGGAGTGGGGTGCCACTCTACTTCCATTCTTTTTAAAAAATGCCAGATGGAGAACCACCTTAATATTGAAGTTTATCTAAAAGGCAAAGTTTTACCAACATGACACTGTAAAGCAATTTTCCTCCAATTAAAAAATAAAAAAAAAAAACAAAGGGCAACTTTTTACCAGTCCCTTAGAGACAGGGTTTTCTGTATGAGAGACAAGATGTGTATAATCTCACACACACGGGTGAGTTCACATACCCCTGAGGCTGTAGTTCTGCACCTGGCTTTCCTCAAGGGAAAATGAAGCAGGACAGTATTTCTGGAGCACCTGTATGTTTTGCACACCTCATCTGCAACCCTCCCAGCAGCTGCTTGGTTGTGGATTGTGGAAATGAGGCTCTGAGAGGCTAAGTAGCTGGTCTCAGCACACAGCTCAGAAATGGCTGGCCCTGGACCCAGTTTTCTCTGACTCCACAGTTCTTTCCACTCTGCTCCACCGTGGGTACCCACAGTCCTGTGCAGAGCTGGCGTTCCTCAGCCTGGTGGGGAATACAAACAATCACTCTTTACCCACCTTGGGCCTTGATTCCTGGAGTCTTATTTATTTATTCTTATCTTGACAGTGCTTGGGTCTTCCTTGTGGCATGAGGGCTTAGTTGCCTGACCAGGGATCGAACCTGAGTCTCCTGCATCAGAAAGCAGAGTCTTAACCACCAGGGAGGTCCCTCCTGGAGTCTTGAGAGCTGTTCAGATGGACATTCAGCCAGAAGCAGCCTCCTTTCCAAAGGCGGTTAAAGACCCCGTTTGCTGGGGGAAAGCTTTTCTTTGCAGAGCACAGGAAGCAGCTGGCTGTGGCCCACATGCAACAGCAACAAGCCATGTGGTCCTCTCTGGGTGCCCGGGACCACCCAGCCCCCATCTTTTCTTTTTTTAATTGAAAGGTACTTGCTTTACAGAGCTCTGTTGTTTTCTGCCAAGCATCAGCATGCGTCAGCCACAGGTATGCATGTCAGCCTGCGTCTCTGAAGCAGGCCAGCACTTTCCTGTCACCTTGTGGCTCCGTTGCAGGCAGCATCCGTGCACAAGGCGAGGAGGCCGGACCCAGCTCAGGTGTGGGGAGAGGCAGTTAAAGCTGGATTGGCCCCAGGGGAAGCCAGGTTCCACCACTTACCACTTGCCTAATGTCATTTGATCTCTTCACCGCCTACCTCTGAGGTTAGCAGATTACCATAAGGAGTAAATGAAATGACCCCTGTCGGCACTTAGTATCAGGCCTGGCTCATAATAAGCATGAGATACATTTAAGCTAGTCTCACTGTTGTCGCAACCATGATTGTTATTACTTTTGACTCTGCTGCTGAGCAGTTATGTGACCTGGGGAAATCACTTTTCCTCCCCAAGCTTCCTTTTTTTCCCATTGTGAAAGAAGTGATGTTGGCAGCATCACCTGTAAGGATCCCTGTGGCTTTTACAATTTGATGACTTTTCCTGGATCTGTTTTGGGTGGTACCAGATCCCAAGGACAGCCTTAGAATCTGATTTCATTCACAGACAGTTTCTTTTACAAGCTGTTGTTTTTTTTTTAATTGAAAGATAATTGCTTTACAATATTGCATTGGTTTGTGCCATACATCAACATGAATCAGCCATAGGTATACATATGTCCCCTCACTCTTGAACCTCCCTCCCACATCCCCCCACTTCAGGCTATTACAGAGCCCTGGTTTGAGTTCCTTGAGTCATACAACAAATTCCCATTGGCTATCAATTTTATATATGGGTAGCGTACTGGCTCCTTCCTCCCCTCTGCCTTCCCATGCTACACGTTGGTTTCTTAACTGCAGTATTCAGTCTTACTATCAGGAGTACTGATGAAATGTGGGTACCTTTGACATCCAGACATTAGGAATGACACAGTATAGATGATCTGCTGATGCCTTTGGCTGAGAAGTCGGGTCCTCTTGCTCTTGGTCCCCTGCACGCACGNCACGTTGGTTTCTTAACTGCAGTATTCAGTCTTACTATCAGGAGTACTGATGAAATGTGGGTACCTTTGACATCCAGACATTAGGAATGACACAGTATAGATGATCTGCTGATGCCTTTGGCTGAGAAGTCGGGTCCTCTTGCTCTTGGTCCCCTGCACGCACGCACGCACGTGCGCGCGCACACACACACATACACACACAAAGGCTTCTCGGGGCCTTCTCAACCAGAGAAATGACCACACACACACACACACGCATACACACACACACAGAGAGTTCTCAGGGCCTTCTCAACCAGAGAAATGACATACACACACACACACACACACACACACACACGCTTCTCGGGGCCTTCTCAACCAGAGAAATGACCACGTAATAACAAGCTGTGACACGGCCTTACCAGGGACGAGGCAACAAAAAAGCCAGTGGCTTCAAGAACCTGCAGACCTGATCCCCTTCCAGCCTTTCATGGAATACTGACTGCCTACTTCACAGCCCCCAGCCCGCCCTTGGATTCCTGGCTCAGGATCCCTGGCTCCCCGGAGCCCACGGTGGAGATGGAGTTCTGTCTTGGTTTGCCAAGGCTGCCATCCAGTACCACAGACGGGGTGGCTTAAAACAGGAATTGATTCTCCCACAGTCTGCAGACGAGAAGGCTGGTGTTGGCAGAGTTGCCTCCTTCTAAGGGCTGTGAGGGAGCATGTGTTCCTTGCCTCTCTCCTAGCTTCTGGCGGGTTGCTGGCAGTCCTTGGTATTCCTTGGCTTCTAGATACATCACCTCAGTTTCTGCCTTCATCTTTCCGTGATGTTCTCCTTGTGTGTCTCTTTATGTGCAAAATTCCCTTTTTTATTAGGACAGCAATCCTGTGGGATTAGGCCCTCCCTGTAGACCTCATTTTAATGGTGATCACCTNAGTTGCCTCCTTCTAAGGGCTGTGAGGGAGCATGTGTTCCTTGCCTCTCTCCTAGCTTCTGGCGGGTTGCTGGCAGTCCTTGGTATTCCTTGGCTTCTAGATACATCACCTCAGTTTCTGCCTTCATCTTTCCGTGATGTTCTCCTTGTGTGTCTCTTTATGTGCAAAATTCCCTTTTTTATTAGGACAGCAATCCTGTGGGATTAGGCCCTCCCTGTAGACCTCATTTTAATGGTGATCACCTCCATAAAGGAATCTCCATAGACATTCTTTTTATATGTATATATTTGTTTCTTTATTTGGCTGCATCAAGTCTGCACAACTACATCAGTTGTGGTGTGCGGGCTCTAGTGTGTGCAGGCTCAGTACTTCCGGCGCATGGGCTTAGTTGCCCCACAGCTAAGGGGCAATTGTGGAATCTTAGCACTGGAGAAGGAAATGGCAACCCACTCCAGTGTTCTTGCCTGGAGAATCCCAGGGACGGGGAAGCCTGGTGGGCTGTCGTCTGTGGGGTCGCACAGAGTCAGACACGACTGAAGCAACTTAGCCGCAGCAGCAGCAGTTCCCTGATCAGAGATTGAACCCTTATCTCCTGCACTGGAGAGCAGAATCTTAACCACCGGACCACCAGCGAAGTCCCCAAATAGGGTTACATTTTGAGGTATTAAGGGTTAGAACGTCAACATATCTGTGGGGTAAAAAAGAGACAGTTCAACCCATAAGAAGGTCCTTGGACTATTTTCATTACTCCAAAGTCTGTAAATATTAAACACTTCTCCATGCTAACTCTTAATGGACACTATTAAGAGAACAGGCTCTGGAAATTGCCTGAGCTGGAATTTGGGTTCTTCCACTGTCTGGCTGGGTGATCTTAGGCAAGTTTTTTAGCTTCTCTGTGCTCAGTTTCCTTACCTGTAAAACGGAAATAGTAATTATATCTATACCTCTGTGTTGATAGAAACATTAAAAAATACATTTTTTTCTCTTTTTATTTTTTAACTGGAGTAAAATTGCTTTACTGTACAATGAAGTGAATCAGCTTTGCACAATAGAAACTAACACAGCATTGTAAAGCAATATTCCAATTTAAAAAATTATAAAATTTTAAACATAAAGAGATAAAAAGATACTTTAAATTTCTCATCTTATGTATTACCATTATATATACTATCATATTTGGAAAAGGCTTCATCTAACAAACACAACACAAGCATATATAATACCACATGCTGGGCACTATTTTAAGTGCTGTTTCATATATCAGCTTCTCATCACAACTACTTTACCAGGTGGATACTATTACCATCCCTGTTTTACAGGAGCAAAGCTAAGCCCTAGAGAGACTGTGACATTTGTATGGCCCCGTGGCAAGTATATAGAGAAGTGTTAGTCACTCAGTCGTGTCCAACTTTGTGACCCCATGGATTAGGGCCCTCTGGCTGGGCTCCTCTGTCCATAGAATTCTCCAGGCAAGCATACTGGAGTGGGTTGTCATTTCCTTCTCCATACAGAAAAGTCAGGACCAAAATCCAGACTTGTCTGATTCTGATGTCTTTTGAGNTAACTGGCTCATCTCCTGGTCCTGCACTGCTGTTCCTGTCTGTGCTCTGAGCAGTGGACCATCCACAGCCTCATCTCCTCATGCTGTCCTGTCCTTCCAGCCCATTAATGAACGTCAGCCCAAGCGCCCCCCTCCAGCTTCTCCCTTGGCAGGCAGCTGCCTTCCCATCCTGCTATTCACTACTCTTGCCATTCAGCTTGCCACTCTCAGGCAATTTAATTCTCCCAGCAAGGCACTGTGAGAGGCTATCAAATGCCTGAAGAAACCAAAGGGAAAACCTTGCCAGAACTTTTGTCTTTTTATGTTTAATTTCTGTAACCTTGCTAATTGATTGCAATGAAAATACACAGGGCAGACGGTTGTGCTCTTTGAAGCACTCAGCAAAATATATCAGGCTATGTCTTCTCCCCTGGGAATAACTAAAGGGTGGCAGAAACTAGGAGAAAGGCAGTTAAGGGGAATAGATGGACAGGTGGGGTGAAAGCCATGGAGGGGCGTGAACACCCGCTGGTCTTGTCTGCCCCATACCTCTTCGCACATCTATTCCTTTAGGTTTACTTGTCTCCCCTTCTGTTCATCTAATTCTGAGGGGCTGTCCATCACAGTGACCCACTCCCTTCCCACAGGGCAAGCCTGGCCCTCCAGCCATCACGCCGGGTGCAGTGTGAGGCACAAGCGCTCAGATGCTGGGAAAAAGCTCTCTTCTCCCATTGAGATGGCGAGGGTGATATTAGCCCGGAGCCACCAGCTAATTCCCTGCCCGAGAGAGAAAACCAGCCTGCAGATAGTGAGAATGAGGCTTAAAAAAATCAAGAGGCAGAGGAGAAATGAAAGAAGGGAGAGATGATGGTGATGGTGGAGGTGAGGACAGCGGTGGCAGGCCCCACTGTTCCCAGCCAGCTCCCTATCTTAATAGTTTCATAAAGACCAACATATTTCTCTTTTTGACTTAAAACCTTCTGGGTGGAGTTTCTGTTCCTAGATACTAAGCGTTTTGATGATTTGATAAGATTATGAGATTTATAAAAAGGAAAAGACAATGGATATAAATAGCCCCATGAGGCTGGTGGTTACCATGCTGGGTGCCCATCTCTTAGTCCCTGCTACTCAGGTGTGTGCCCTGCAGCGGCATCACCAGAGTGCTTGTGAGAAATGCAGAACCCAGCCACTACCCCATACCTGCTGAATCATAATCTGCAATTTGATACCACGCCCAGTTGACTCATCCCCTCATTCAAGTTTAAGAAACACTGCTCGGAAGGCTTTGAAGGGCTCCTCCCCAGCCTCCTCCACAACTGGGGCGTGGTGTGGGATCTGATACATAGTGGAGCCTGCTCTTAGAGTGTGGACGCCCCAGGCCTTGGGGAGCAGGAAGGCAGAAGCAGTAACAGGATGGCGATCCGGTGGAACCTCTGCTGCGGGTACCCTTGTCCTTCCAGACCACCTGGTGAACAGTCACTTCTGACCAACAGCCTGCAGAAATGACAGCTCTCACTGGCCAGCCACGATACAATCTGGAGAGAACCAGGAGAGAGGTCAGTTCCCTCCTACCGATTCCTGAGAGCTCCCATCTGGAGCATCTTGCAGCTGGATATACTTACAAACCGCAGTAGAGGGCCCATCATTACCCCTGGGGCTTGATTAGTAAAAATGAATTTAAAAAGACATCCAGGAGCATCCGTGGCATGTTGCAAGTCCAGTATCCTGTAGAGGGTAGGAGGCACATTGCCCCGGACTTTGAGGAGTATGGAAGACAAAGGTCTCCATCCATAATTCTCACACCCTCCTGCAGAACAAGCCCCTAAAGCATTACAGACTGCCTCAGGCTGGATCCTTGAGAAAAAGAGGGCACAAACTGGGGGATTTAAAGGAAGTGCATTAAAATGATGTTTACAAAGCTGTGGGCAGGGCTTGGAGAAGACAAAAAGGAAGGATGTAANCTCCTGCAGAACAAGCCCCTAAAGCATTACAGACTGCCTCAGGCTGGATCCTTGAGAAAAAGAGGGCACAAACTGGGGGATTTAAAGGAAGTGCATTAAAATGATGTTTACAAAGCTGTGGGCAGGGCTTGGAGAAGACAAAAAGGAAGGATGTAAGGAGCTTGGTCTGAAGGGGTAAGGGGTGGGGCAGTTACTGAAACCTACAAAGGATAGATGGACAGAAAGGGGTTTCTGAAAGGAGATGTGGCCTTCAGGAAACCATGGTGACCCAACAGGAGGAGAAATACCGTGACATCATTCTCGTCTCATCCTCTGTTCTCCAGCCACCGCCTCTCAGTGGCCACATCAACCCAGAAGTCAAAGGGTAAGGGGATCTGTTGGTCCAATCCATTGGAATCTGCCTCCCAGCACACAGAGCAGGTGGGGTAAGTGAGGAGGGGGAAACAGATGGTCCAACACACAGATCAATCTAGGAGATGGATCAGAGATGACAATACACACCAAGAATGCTATATGGCCCACTCCACATTCACAGCAGACATTAATCATCAATTGAAGTGCCTTTGCCTGGTGGACTTGGACAGCTTTCACAATACTGAACACAGCCTCACCTTGAATCTATTAACCTATGAGATGACATAGGTGGTGGGTGCCACTGGTTGCCTAGCTAGTATCCATCCCCTCATTCGTCCTTGCTAATATCGTCCCAAGATATTGCTCAGGAACTGACACACCCCAGCCGCAGGTGAGAAAGTCAACTTCACGTACAGCCAGGAGTGGCCAATAAGCTGCACGCGCTGGTGCCAGCCTCCTTCCTCCCTGTTCTTACCTTGTGTGCGTCGCTGGTCTTGACACTAAGGCCTTGATAGCTTCTGTGAGTCCCTGAACTAGTGCCACAGCTGAAAACTTCCTAGAAGCTTGATATGTGAGAAAAATAAATACCTATTTGTTTAACCCACCACTCATTGGATCTGACTGACGCTTGCATTAAAGTGCACTCATACGTGACACAGAACCTGCGTGCCATCCTTAGGCTGCATGGATATGAGTCCTCTCATTCATGCATGAGTTCATTTCTCCCTGCGCCACTTGCCAGGTGAGAGAGAAGTTAGGTACAATCTCTCTCCTCAAGGAAACGTGATCTATGTTTTGAAGGGTGAGTAAGGGCTGGCCAAATGCATAAGTCAGAGAATAGTACAAGGAGCAGAAGTGAAAAAGTGTGTACAGTGTCAGGATGCTAAGTAGTAGAAATTCAACAAGGAGTCTGTTAATGTGTAACAAAACAAGAAACCATCAGTTTTGAACAACCCACTTTGACAAACAACCAAGTCACCCTAATTCAAACACAGTCACAAAGAAAACTAAAGTGATTATCCACTTGGAAAGACCCTGAATAACTGCCAAAGAACTATGCTATTTGCTTGCTGATGGGAAATCAAAACCATAGTTTGGGATTTACCAAGATGAGTAACATATTACATAAAAGATATATAAAGTGCAACAAAATAGCTTCCACATCTTTTACCTCGGACTTGCTTCCCATCGCTGAATTTGGGTCACAGCTTTGGGCTCAGGTCCATCTCTCCAAATGATCTCCCAACTCCTCACCCAGTCTCTCTTCCTTGGGGCCCTCTGGTCTGCTTGCTGAATGGTGAGCACTCCCTGAGTCCACGCAATTTCCCCTCTTAGAATGCACCCCTTTCCCATTTCTTCCAGTCCCAGTTCAAGTTCCACCGACCAAACACAGGTACATCGTGGGTGACAGAGAGGCTGGATTTAAGGAAGACACATATATCCCAACTGGTTCTCCAGAAGCCCTGCTGCTCTGAACTCCTGTATCCACGAGATGTTATCTAGTTCTGTCCAGGTACTGTTTGGTTGTTCAATCTTCTTTTAGTGTGTTGCTCCTCCTGACCAGGAAATGTGCTGAACATCCATCCAGCATTCCTTTTGTCCTCTCTTTCAGCAACATTCACATCCCTTCCCCCCAGGAAAGTCTTCTATACACCTGCTTTTCCCCTTTAAACCCAGGACCAAACCCTTCTTTCCATGGGTAGTCATGTGACTCAAGCCTAGCCAATCATAGCATGATCTCTGACTTCAGTGAGTGGCCCAAGGGGTACATACGTGACACAAGCTGGGTTAATGAGAGTCCTCCCTGAGTTTTAAAGAAATTGAAGCAAAGAGAGCTGGGAGAGAGCAAGAAAAAGTAGAAAGAGACAGAAGCAAGGAGAGAGATAAATGACATAATTTAAGTATTTGGATCCAGTCAACCTTAAAGTTACCTCATCTTTACCAGTTATGTGAGCCAATAAATCCCCCTTGTGCTTCGAAATTAGTTCAAGTTGCTTTACTGTCATTTAAAAAATGAAAGAATCATGACTAAAACCTACACTCTTACCCCACTGCTCAGCACGTGTCTGCAGATCTGATAACGATTAAAGGTGCAGGGCAGATTGGATTACAGTTTGAAGATACACTCGCTGTGATTCCACTTGTGTGACATGTTCAGAATAAGCAAGTCTATGGAGACAGAAAGTGGGGGTTGATGGAGCAGAGAGAGGATTGAGNACTCTTACCCCACTGCTCAGCACGTGTCTGCAGATCTGATAACGATTAAAGGTGCAGGGCAGATTGGATTACAGTTTGAAGATACACTCGCTGTGATTCCACTTGTGTGACATGTTCAGAATAAGCAAGTCTATGGAGACAGAAAGTGGGGGTTGATGGAGCAGAGAGAGGATTGAGGGTGAGGGCTAGGAGATGTGAGATTTCTTTCTGGGAAAATTAAAACGTTATAAGATTGATATTGTGATGGTTGCACAATTCCAAATATATTAAAAGCCATTGAACTGTACGCATCAAATGGGTGAACTCTATAGTGTCTCAATTTTACATACATAAAAATATATTTATATGTTTAATTTTCATATATATTTGTATTTTGAAAGTGAAAGTGAAGTCGCTCAGTCGTGTCTGACTCTTTGTGACCTGGTGGACAGTAGCCTGCACCAGGCTCTTCCATCCATGGGATTTTCTAGGCAAGAGTACTAGAGTGGGTGGCCATTTCCTTCTCGAGGGAATCTTCCCAACCCAGGGATCAAACCCAGGTCTCCCGCATTGTAGACAGATGCTTTATCGTCTGAACCACCAGAGAAGTCACATATTTGTATTTTATACATACTTATATATGATTATGTATTCTTAATACATATATTTTATACATAGTTATATATGATTATATATTTTAATACATATATTTTATACATAATTATATATGATTATGTATTTTTAATATACAGCTTTCAACATTCAGAAATGAAGATCATGGCATCTGGTCCCATCACTTCATGGGAAATAGATGGGGAAACAGTGGAAACAGTCAGACTTTATTTTTTTGGTCTCCAAAATCACTGCAGATTGTGACTGCAGCCATGAAATTAAAAGACGCTGACTCCTTGAAAGAAAAGTTATGACCAACCTAAATAGCATATTGAAAAGCAGAGACATTACTTTGGCAACAAAGGTCCGTCTAGTCAAGGCTATGGTTTTCCCTGTGGTCATGTATGGATGTGAAAGTTGGACTGTGNGGGCTCCAAAATCACTGCAGATGGTGACTGCAGCCATGAAATTAAAAGACGCTGACTCCTTGAAAGAAAAGTTATGACCAACCTAAATAGCATATTGAAAAGCAGAGACATTACTTTGGCAACAAAGGTCCGTCTAGTCAAGGCTATGGTTTTCCCTGTGGTCATGTATGGATGTGAAAGTTGGACTGTGAAGAAAGCTGAGTGCCGAAGAATTGATGCTTTTTAACTGTAGTGTTGGAGAAAACTCTTGAGAGTCCCTTGGACTGCAAGGAGATCCAACCAGTCCATTCTGAAGGAGATCAGCCCTGGAATTTCTTTGGAGGGAATGATGCTGAAGCTGAAACTCCAGTACTTTGGCCATCTCATGCGAGGTGTTGACTCACTGGAAAAGATTCTGATGCTGGGAGGGATTGGGGGCAGGAGAAGGGGACGACAGAGGATGAGATGACCGGATGGCATCACTGACTCAATGGACGCAAGTCTGAGTGAACTCCAGGAGTTGGTGATGGACAGGGAGGCCTGGCGTCCTGCAATTCATGGGGTCGCAAAGAGTCAAACACAACTGACAGACTGAACTGAACTGATAGGGAAAGAGAGTGTGATGGTAGAAACTAGAAACTGAATCAAGTTAACTCTTGAATTATAAGGAGGGCTGATTTGAGGAACATTTAAATTACTACAAAATTAACTGTATCTTATGGCAGCAGCTTCAATCACCCAAGCCAGGAGTGGGGGGCATTTTTTGCGTCCGTGTGTGTGTGTGTGTGTGTGTGTGTGTGTGTGTGTGGTGAAAGTCGCTCAGTTGTATCTGACTGTTTGCGACCTTGTAGCCTATACAGGGAGAAGGCAATGGCACCCCACTCTAGTACTCTTGCCTGGAAAATCCCATGGGTGGAGGAGCCTGGCAGGCTGCAGTCCATGGGGTCGCTAAGAGTTGGGCACAACTGAGTGACTTTACTTTCACTTTTCACTCTAATGCATTGGAGAAGAAAATGGCAACCCATTCCAGTATTCTTGCCTGGAGAATCCCAGGGACAGAGGAGCCTAGTGGACTGACATCTATGGGGTCGCACAGAGTAGGACACAACCTAAGCCACTTAGCAGCAGCAGCAGCAGCAACCTATACAGTCCATGGAATTCTCTAGGCCAGAATATTGGAGTGGGTACCCTTTCCCTTGGGTTTTAACCAAACACAAGTTTCTCTCAATTCTAGCTTCTAAATCTTTCTCTGAAGGATCCCTCCACTGCCCCCAAAGCCATGGTCATCATGCAGACTCTCCCTCATTTGCCTGCACAGCCTCCTAACCTACCTCCTTTCCCCTGTCTCTCCCCACAGCCCTATCTGTGTTCCAGGCAGCAACCAGGTTCATCTCCACAGCAGAAGTCCCATCATGCCTCTCTTCCCTCAGGGCCTCCCAAGCTCCTCTTGGCTCCACCCTGCTCTTCCTGGTACCCTGCCTGTACCTCCCAACCTCCAATCCCCTGTATCCCCCATCCCACCTCTCCCTTCATCCCCACTGTCTCTCTCTCTCTCTCTCTCTCTCTCACACACACACACACACACACACACACACACACATGCACGCATGCACATTATTCAAGCCCATCCTCAACTACTCTGTGTCCCTCACTCCCTCCAGGTTCTCTCCTGCCTGACCCAGAGGAATAATATCATGTCCCCCAAGAATCCTGTCCTGACCCCTTCCAGGCAAGTCAGGAGCTTCGTCCTCAGTGCTCTTAAAACCCCTTCCATATACCTCTATTATAATTCTAGACACACAGTATTATAATTGTCTCTGTGCCTCTCTGTCATATAACCTGTGATCTCCTTGCAGATAAAATCTACGTCTTTTTAAGGTTTTTTATTCCTTCCAGTTTTATTGAGATATAATTGACATCTGGCACTGCACACATTTGAGGTGTACAGCATAACAATGTGACTTGGGTCTTCTTTATCTTTATTGCTAACACAGGTTCAGGATGAGGCAAGCGTGCAAAATTAGGTTGTGTATTATATAAATAAGGGCTTCCCTGAGAGCTAAGTTGGTAAAGAATCTGCCTGCAATGCAGGAGACCTCAGTTCAATTCCTGGGTTGGGAAGATTCACTGGAGAAGGGATAGGCTACCCACTCCAGTATTCTTGGGCTTCCCTTGTAGCTCAGCTGGTAAAGAATCTGCCTGCAATGTAGGAGAGCTGGGTTCAATCCCTGGGTTGGGAAGATCCCCTGAAGAAGGGAAAGGCTACCCACTCCAGTATTCTGGCCTGGAGAATTCCATGGACTGTACAGTCCATGGGGTCGCAAAGAGTCAGACACAACTGAGCGACTTTCACTTTCATTGAATAAAAAAAAATCTGCACTAGCAATATCAAAAGTTTAATTAGACTAGGGACAGTAGTACATATTTGAAAAAAATCATTTGTGGGAAAATACCCATGATGGATAAAATAGATTACTGTTTACATACTTCTTCCCTTTACCCAACCTGCCCAAGAGACTCCTAACTGACAGCCTAATTCTTCCTCCTTCATCTCCCAAGAGATCAAGTCCTATAGACACTTCTGGTGTAGAGTCTAGAGTCGGCAAAGAAAGAGAGTAGCAAAGGGGTTGAAGCAGAAGAATGTAAGGAAAACAGGCCAAATTAATCCATGTAATAAAGAATGAAGAGAGAGAAAAAGAGGAAGTTCAGTAAGTGGAAGCCACTGCAGCAGATGGAGAAGGAAAAAATTCTTCAAAGTTCTGGTAAGGGAACAGCTTCAGAGTGCAAAATATGTGTGTGTGTGTGTATATATATATATATATATATATATATATAATTGAGCAAGAGTCCAGAGAACATTAAGACGTGCTACCAGGCTTTTCTGGTGGTCCAGTGGTTAAAAATCCATCTGCCAGTGCAAGGGACACGGGTTCACTCCCTGGTCCAGCAAGATCCCACATGATGTGGGGCAACTAGGCCCATACACCACAATCATCGAAGCCCA
This sequence comes from Neotragus moschatus, assembly GCA_006410615.1. Taxonomy (NCBI): domain Eukaryota; kingdom Metazoa; phylum Chordata; class Mammalia; order Artiodactyla; family Bovidae; genus Neotragus; species Neotragus moschatus. The sequence continues at coordinate 1,513,498 of SJYA01002090.1, forward strand.
CTCTCTCTAGAGCCTCTGCTCTGCAACAAGAGAAGCCACCATAATTAGCCTGTACACCGCAACTAAAAAGTAGTTCCCACTCTCCACAACTAGAGAAAGCCCACACACAGCAATGAAGACCCAGCACAGCCAATAAGTAAATTTTTTTTTAATAACTCACTATGAAAAAAATTTAATAAAAAAAAAAGAGATGCTGCCATGGGGTATACACAGAAGCCTGCTGAATGTCCTTTCATCTTTCGATGAGAAAAATATTAAATTCCCTTTTCATGGTTTGGTTTATTTGGATTATGCTTCTGTAACTAATCCTAGGACTGGACCATGTGGCTCACAGCTTCAATAGGGTTACATGAGAAGTTGTTTCAGTAAATGTGAAATGAAACTGGAAAACCAACTGAAAGCGTGTCCTGCTATTAATAGGATAAGTCTCATTACCCATTTCTATGGACCATGCTCATCTTCACATCTGTTCATAACTGTTCTCTGTCTGGCAGGAATTCTCACGAGACCAGAAACAGACAGAAAAACAGTTAAACAGCAGAGGACAAGTAACTTTTCACGATCACGGGGAGTGTTCATGGCAAGCATACTATGTTGCTTTGGTCGCGTCCAACTCTCTGCAACCCCATGGGCTGTATAGCCCACCAGGCTCCTCTGTCCATGGAATTCTCTTGGCAAGAATACGTGAGTGGGTTGCCATGCCCTCCTCCATGGGATAGTCCCAAACCAGGGATCGAATCTGAGTTTCTAATGTCCTGGCATTTGCAGGGAGGTTCTTTATCACTACCACCACCTAGAAAGCCCCATCCATGCCAAGGCTATCCCAGAATAAAGGGGCACCAAATTCTGGCCCCTGTTTTACTACTAATGGCTTTCTCAACCCTGGGAAAGTCATTCCCCCTGTTTAAGCCTCAGTTTCCTCATTTGGAAAATGAGGCAGTTTAAACCAGACAACCACCAACTATTCATTCCAACTCTGAGATGGTGTGATCATATGATCCTAGGAATCTGGGCCAACATTCTCTTAAAAGTCTCCAGACTCCAGCTCACTTGGCCAGCAGTGAGCTAAAGAAAGCTTTAGGGCAATAGGTCTAAAGCTTTTGAGCGAGGATTGTCAGCACTGCCCAAGGGAACTTTGAAGGTGCTTGTGTGTCCATAAACGGTGTTTAATTAAAGAGCAGTGAACAGCAACACAGAAAGCTAAAAAGTAGGCTGTGCAAGAGTATTTCCCCCAACCCAGGGCATATCACTCTGCATCTCTCCTCAACCAAACTACACGCACAATGGTATTTGTTAGAGAAATAGAGAACCTTTGTTTGGGGTCATTTGACCGTTGCCCTGGAAAGACAGCTGCCCTTGCTCTCTGCCTGGACACTGTCTGCTAAGCACTGTCTCCAGCCCACAGCGGTGAATAAACCTCCCAGCCTCCATGATAGGAATCAGGCTGGGAACTGAGCTGGTCTTAGCAGGATGAAGCTCTCTATCAGAATGGCTAGGACTCCAAGGAGGAAAGATTTCTATGGCACAGGGAAACACTGAAACCCTGCAATGGAGAAACTGCATCATTTTCCACATCAGAGTAAAGTTCAGACTTCAGAACGATTTCATCAAAGTTGGATTCAGGAATCTGCCCAAAGCCACAGGAACAAGTGAGTGTCAGAGCAAGGATTTGAACCCAAAGAAAGAAAGAAAGTAAGAAAGAAAGAGAGTCATGTCTGACTCTCTGTGACACCATGGACTACAACCTACCAGGTTCCTCTGTCCATGGGATTTTCCAGGCAAGAATACTGGGGTGGGTTGCCATTTCCTTCTCCAGGGGATCTTTGGGACCCAGGGATCGAACCCAGGTTTCCTGCATTACAGGCAGATGCTTTACCATCTGAGCCACCAGGGAAACCAGGATTTAAACCCACGTTTCTCTGAAAGGAAAGCTCATGCTTTTTTTTTTTAACTGACTGCCCTGGTTCTTCCTTGCTGTTTGCAGGCTTGGTCTCCAGTGGTTTCTCGTTGCTGAGCACAGGTTCTAGGGCATGCAGGCCTCAGGAGCTGCAGCTCCCAGCCTCCAGGGCACAGGCTCAGGTGTTGTGGCACATGGGCTTCATTGCTCTGCAGCACGTGGGATCCTCCGGGACCAGGGATCGAACCCATGTCCCTTGCATTGGCAAGTGGATTCTTAACTACTGGACCACCAAAGAATTCCAAGCCCATGCTTTTAACCACAAGGCTTCAGCCCCTCAAGTGTTCATCTGGGCTGGGGACCCATTACAAACCCGGAAGCAGCACATGAGCGCAAGCACTCGAAACAGGCTGATATATGGGATACACGCCCCAAGGGCCACAGCCCCTGAGGACTTTCCACCCTATCCCAGGCCACCGGTGTGGACCGTCCTCCTTGCTGGGAGCCTGGCTTTCATGCTTGTGGTCAAAGTAAGGCTGGCTGGAATGGGAGGTGTGGGTTGGGTGGAGTCTTCCAAGAAGCTTTGAAGAGAAAAGCAGACTGCATAACTGGGGTATCAAATGATTTTCATGATCATCTCCTATGCACGCCTAAGAATGAAGGCCCAAGAGACTAAGGGAATTTGACATCCACGTCATGACCTGTAAAACTTCTATTTAGTTGTTTTTTCCAGCTGCCTCCTTGAACCAATTTTTCTTTCTTTTTCTTCTTCCATCATCTGATGTAAGTTGAAGGCTTGTGGACTACCTAGTGTCTGTCTCTGGCAGAGCTCACACACGCTGATTGATAATTACCTATTCCTGTGATTGTTCTTCCTTCACTGGGCCATGAAATCCCTGAGGCAAGGATCGTATCTTATTCATCTGTGTACCCCGAGATGAATCACCCCGCATAATGCTCTCCATCAGTAATGTGGGAGAAAGGAAGGAAAGAAGCACCAAAGGGAGGAACTCAGTAGGAGACTAAGAAAGCCAAGATCTAAGACAAAAATTTCAGGCTTTTCTCATATAACCAAATGTGGTCTTGACAGGATCCTGGTTTGACCAGAGGAACTCTAAGATAGACATTGAGAGGCAAATGGGAAAGGTTGAATGTGGATAGATGTTAGATGATACTAGCAAATTATCACTCATTGCTAGTATATTACTGGTCTGGGGATTATGTCAGAAATGTCACCTTTCAAAGATGCATAATGAAGAGGTGAGATATCATGTGTGCATGCATGCGAAGTCACTTCAGTTGTATCTCTTTGCAACACTATAGACTGTAGCCCACTAGGCTGTTCTATCCATGAGATTCTCTAGGCAAGAATACTGGGGTGGTTTGTCATTTGCTCCTCCAGGGCATCTTCCCAACCCAGGGATCAAGCCCGCATCTCTTATATTTCCTGCATTGGCAAGTGGGTTCTTTACCTCTAGCATCACCCATGAGATATATATAATTTACTTTTTTTTTTTGGAATTAGAATGTCAATTTATAATTTACTTTTAAATATTTAAAATATTTCAGAAAACAAAGGATGGCAAACTCATGGTTAACACGAGGTGATAAATAGATAGATATTTATTATACTCTTCATTTTTCTGTACATTCAAAATGTTTCATCACACAAAATTCCAATAAACCCTAACTGTAACACCCTTACCAAATTCAGGCAAGTATCATTACTACAATCCTACTATCTCATATACAATCCATAAGTATCATTACTACAATCCTATCTCGTATACAATCCATAAGTATCATCACTCCAATCCTACTATTTCATATACAATCCATTCTAATTTTGCCTGTTGTCTAGCACTTCCCTGTACACCAACTTCTGTTTCCAGGATCTAACCCTGAATTACATTTTGCAGTTACTTCTCATGCCTCTTCCCTCTCTATCTGGAACAGTTCCCCAGCCTTTGTCTTCTACATTTGAAGACAATGACCTCCTTAATGAGTAAGGTCACTATCTCGCTGCACGTGTCTGATGGTGTGCTCGTGACTTGGTCCTTGAATGCTACAGGACTGGCAGCAATATGACATAAGGTGCCACACGTCGGAATGTGCCGGATGTCAGTTGATCCTCTCATTGCTGATGTTGACATTGATCATTTGGTGAAGGTGGTGTCTGCCAGGTTTCTCCACTGTAAAGGTACCATTTTTCCCTTTGTAAATAATCTGTAATCTGTGGTTGATATCTTGAGACTGTGTAAATATTCTGTTCTCTAATGCTTCACACAATGATTTTGGCCTCTGCTATTGATTCTCAGTGAACTTGAGAATCAAGCTGAATTACTTCTGCTTAAATCAATGAATATTTTGATGGCTGAAAAGTGGTAATTTTTGTAGCACCATCTTTCCTTCTGCTTCCCTGGTGGTTCAGACGGTAAAGCATATCTTTCCTTCTATGTTTATTAGTTGGCATTCTACTGAGAAGAACTTTCTCTTTTCCTCCTAGCATAATGGACTCAAAAATGTTGGTTTTNTTGATCCTCTCATTGCTGATGTTGACATTGATCATTTGGTGAAGGTGGTGTCTGCCAGGTTTCTCCACTGTAAAGGTACCATTTTTCCCTTTGTAAATAATCTGTAATCTGTGGTTGATATCTTGAGACTGTGTAAATATTCTGTTCTCTAATGCTTCACACAATGATTTTGGCCTCTGCTATTGATTCTCAGTGAACTTGAGAATCAAGCTGAATTACTTCTGCTTAAATCAATGAATATTTTGATGGCTGAAAAGTGGTAATTTTTGTAGCACCATCTTTCCTTCTGCTTCCCTGGTGGTTCAGACGGTAAAGCATATCTTTCCTTCTATGTTTATTAGTTGGCATTCTACTGAGAAGAACTTTCTCTTTTCCTCCTAGCATAATGGACTCAAAAATGTTGGTTTTTTAATATAAGCATTTCCGTGAGATATTAAGAAGGTGTGTTCTACAGTTTAGCTTTTTTTTTTTTTTTTTTTTGGTCATGCCTTGTGGATCTTACTTCCCTGACCAGGGATCAAACCCCTACCCCCTGCAGTTGAAACCTGGAGTCTTAACCACTGGGCCACTAGGGAAGTCCCTACATTTTAAAGTTTTTAGGTCTTGGGGCCAATTTCTTCTGCCTCTAACATTATGTGTAGCCTCAGCAGGGCCCAGACTAAAGCATATACGTGAAAGAAACTAAATCAATTTTACCGTTTCCTCCAGCATCCCATCTTGGTTCATTCACACACTCACTTATTCTACAAGCAGATACGTGCTATATTTAAAATAGATAATCAACGAGGACCTACTATATAGCACAAGGAACTCTAGTCCACATTCTGTAATAACCTAAATGGGAAAAGAATTGAAAAAGAATGGATACATGTATATGTATCCCTGAATCACTTTGCCCCACGCCTAGAACTAACATAACATTGCTAGTCAACTATACCCTAATATAAAATTAAAAAAATTTTTAAAATACAACACATACTAAGGGCTGAACTCTGGAGCCCATCTTCACTAGTGAGGAAGGCAGGAGGCTAGATGACTAGCTTCATCCCACTGCCATGGGCTGTCACAGCAGTTAGCAAAGTTGTCCACCAAAGGTCACGGGAAGAAGGGATGGGAAGATGAATGGGAACCGTGGTGAAGGAAGAATAGGACACACACACCCTGCCCCTACCCAGCAGGGGTGGGGAAATGGGCCTTGCCAGAGTGTTTGGATCGGTGAGGAGTCAGAGGGCCTAAAGTCTGCAGGTTGTAGTTTTGCCTGGTTGGATGTGGCGAGAGAACAGAGCAGATCATGATTATTTTTTATAAAAATTGCATCCCACCACGTGCACGCTTTTATAACCCAACCCCTTTCCTTTCACAACTTGCTCTGGACATTGTTTCCATGTCAACACACGCAGATCAGTTTCAGTGGATTTTCAAATGAGTCATTTTCAGTGTCAGACCACGATTTATTTAACCAACGTCTTGCTGATGGGCAGGCAGGTCGTTTCCAAGTTTTTTCTACTGCAATCTTTGTTCATCCTTGGTCTCCTGTGTCTCTGATTGTTTCCTTAGGATAAACTGGGGAGAGGCTTTTGGCTTCCAAGATCAAAGACAAACCTGAAGGATTCAAGGCCGGAGCCAGAGAGAGCGGCGTTAGACGGCCCACTGTTTTCCTATCCCTGCCTCATCCCTGCAGCAGGAGAACACTCTTCCTTAGGATCATGCCCCCTGCCTGCCTGAGCTGACTGTGGATGAGCATGAAAGCGGGGTTTCGACTAACAGCTCTCACCAACTATCGCCAACAGGGATGAATTAAGACTCCAGGTGGGCACATTGACATTTTCTAGACGTAAAAGTTAGAGCCTAGATAGATGAATGCCCTGTCCCAAAATACCAGAAAGCAAAACTATGAAGAACGGAAAGGTTGAGAAGTCTCTCTGCCTGGAAACAGGGGAAGAGATGAGGATGCCCACGACCAGCATTTTGGATGGAGGAACACTGCTGTCAGAGCTGGGCCGTACAAATCCTGTTTCTGGACACAAGTGACTGAACTTTTCTGAGCCTTGGTTTTTTGGGGTATAAAATAGGAAGATAATGGCTCCATTGGGGAGGTTTGTGAGGACCAGTTAGGTAACAAACGTGAAGCCCTGATGCAGTGCTGGAGGGTCAGAAGCCCAAGAGGAAACGTTACCCACCACAGGTGGTTCAGTGGAAGAGAGCACATTGAAGGGACTGTTTAGATGAGTGTGGGTGGGGCTAAAGGAACAGGCAAGGTACCTGGGTCTGGCCAGGCCTGTGGGACTGAAGGAGCCTCGGGGGAAGAGTGTGACTGGAAGCCAATGACCGTTAGTGCCATGTAGGAAGGACCACTAGCTGGAGTCCTGGTTGTAGCTACTGCTGGTGACACAACACCAAAGAGAGAGGAAAAGAAAAATGAAGGAATGCCAGCTTCCGTCTCCCCCAAGCCCCAGCCCTCCAGTCTCCTGCCATTGCCTCCCAGGGCCAAGCCCAACCAGAAGCCAGTGACAAGGAGCTCTGGGTGATACAGCCCCAGAGGAGGTCCAGCCCATGGTAGGCAAACACTCAAAGGGACTCCAGGGGATTCTGGCCAAGGAATCCAGGTAAACAAGCCATTGATTCAGAGACACCAAGATGCAAGGTGGCAGAATTCATTTAACCCAGGCCGCCTTGTTTCAGAGATGGGGAAAAACAGTCCAACATGAGTCATCCGCCTAAGGTCATCTTCTAGTTAGTTACATACCCAAGACCAGAACTGAAAAACTATACTCCAGAACCAACTTTTTTTTCCCAATCCACTCCAGCATTCTTGACTAGAGAATCCCCATGGAGAGAGGAGCCTGGCAGGCTACAGTCACTGTGGTCGCAAAGAGTTGAACACAACTGAGACAATTTGGTGTGGCAGGCATAAACATCTTACTGCAGCCATGTAGCAAAGTCGTCTTTGGTAGAGCCATCAGTTCACTTACTCCTAAAGCCTCTGAGCCACAAAAGGTTCACTGTCCCTTGTAAAGTATGAGAAACCAGAGTAACCTCCTCTTTTGTGGGCTCAAGCAAGTAAGAATTACAAACAGTCTTTAGCTCTCAAGTAATTATCAAGGACAAATCTTCCTTCAAATTCAGATCAGTCCAAATTCAAATCGAAGCTTGGTGGGGGAGAAATGAAGTTGAGTATCCTTTGAGGCTTCTCTGGTGGCTCAGACTATAAAGACTCTGCCTGCAGAGTCTAGTGGGGGAGGCGCAACAGTCAACAACAATTACAGCTGGACACGGGCAGAGAGAACTGAAAAGCAGAGGAGAAGCATCAATTCAAACAGGAGTGTGGTGCCCTGATGTCCATCACAGCACTGTCCATAACAGCCAAGACATGGAGACAGCCTACGTGTCCATCAACAGATGAATGGATAAAGAAGATGTGTGGGGGGGTGTATGCTATTATCTATATATAATGGAATACTGCTGCTGCTGCTAAGTCGCTTCAGTCATGTCCGACTCTGTGCGACCCCAGAGACAGCAGCCCACCAGGCTCTGCCGTCCCTGGAATGGGTTGCCATTTCCTTCTCCAATGCATGAAAGTGAAAAGTGAAAGTGAAGTTTCTCAGTCGTGTCTGACTCTTTGCAACCCCATGGACTGCGAGCTTCTCTGTCCACAGGATTTTCCAGGCAAGAGTACTGGAGTGGGCTGCCATTGCCTTCTCCAATAATGGACTACTACTCAACCATAAAAAAGAATGAAATAATGCCATTTGCAGCAATGTGAATACAACTAGCTAGGTAAGTCAGAAAGACAGACACCATATAATCATCTATATGTGGAAACCCAAATATGACACAAATGAACTAGCCCATGGAACCAAAACAAAATCAGGGACACAAAGAATAAACTGGTGGTTGTCAAGGGTGATGGGGGTGGGAGAGTATAGGAGTTAGAGGTTGGGATTAGCAGATGAAAGCTTTTAGATATAGAATGAATAAACAAAAGTCCTACTGTATAGCACAGGGAACTATAATACTCTGTGATAAGCCATAATGGAAAGGAGTATAAGAAAGAATGTACACATATGTATAGCTGAGTCACTTTGCTGTACAGCAGTAACTGACAGAGGGATTCCCAAGTAGCACTAGAGGTAAAGAACCCACATTTCAATGCAGGAGATGCAAGTTCAATCCCTGGGTCGGGAAGATTCCCTGAAGGAGGATATGTCAACCCATTCCAGTATTCTTGCCTGGAGAAGCCCATGGACAGAGGAGCCTGGCAGGCTGCAGTCCATGGGGTCACACAGAGTCAGACATGACTAAAGCAACTTAGCACAGCACAGTAATTAACACAACCTTGTAAATCAACTACACTTCAATAAAAAGTAAATTTTAAGAAAGGGGGGAGGCATGGTTGGCTTCCTGGAGGAGGTGCCACCCACCCTGAGTTCAAAGACAAAGAAGAATAAACCACAAGCAGCAGCAGGTGGGAGGAGGCAGGGTTTAACAGAAACACTGGTAACAGACTTCTTTCTCTCTTCTCACCTTCTCTCCTACTTAATTTCCATCTGCCTCCCCTTGCACAGCTGAAGGGGTTTTTAACTCTCTGATGGGAAAACAACCTTGGTTGTTCCATAGAAACAAAGAATCTGCCTGCCAGTGGGGTTCAGTTTCTGATCTGGGATGATCCCAGACGCCCGCGGAGCAACGGAGCCCAGGAACCACAAGTACCGAAGCCCACGTGCCACAGAGCCTGTGCTCTGCAAGGACAGAAGCCACTACAAAGAGAAGCAGCCCACACACTGCAACCAGAGAANCCCTAAAATCTCCTGCACAAACCGCCACTTGCTCGGTGCCTCAATCTTCTCACCACCGGCCCAGACTTCAGCGGAGGACTCTGAGGTCCCAGGAGGTCATAGAGCTACTAATATTTCCCACCATGGCACACGAGTAAGTTTAAAATCCTTGCACTGGAGAGAAGGAGGCTGAGTCCCTGAATAACTGCATGGAGCAGAGCCCCTTCCTCATTTCCACCATCCCACCTGCCTACCCACAGTGGGCTGTGATGTGAATGAGAGATATTCCTCTGTCATGATGGAGATGTGATGGAGACTTGGGGACTGCTTGTTACAGCTGTTGGCCTGACCTGACTCTCTGACTAATATACAACATGTCTTCCCAGAAAATGCCATTTGGGTTCTGGGTTTCCAAATGGAATCTTCTCTTGTCAATGGAATGAAAGTGAACATTCTCAAGGAGAAATACTTATTCCTTCCTCTGGCATTTCCCTAGCGAAAGTCACTCAGTTGTATCCAACTCTTTGTGACCCCATGGACTATGCAGTCCTTGGAATTCTCCAGGCAGAATACTGGAGTGGGTAGTCTTTCCCTTCTTCAGGGGATCTTCCCAACCCAGGGATCAAACCTAGGTCTCCCACACTGCAGGCAGATTCTTTACCAGCTGAGCCACAGGGAAGCCCAAGAATACTGAAGTGGGTAGCCTGTCCCTTCTCCATTTTCCTGGCCCAGGAATTGAACCGGTGTCTCCTGCATTGCAGGCAGATTCTTTACCAGCTGAGCTACCATAGGAGAAGGGATCGCCCAGGAAGAAAAAGAAACTGGGACTTCCCTTGTAGTCCAACGGTTGAGAGTCTGTCTTCCAATGCAGGGGACTTGGGTTCAATCCCTGGTCGTGGAACCAGGGTTTCACATGCCATGGAGTAGTTAAGTGTGTGAGCCATAAACTCTGAGCCTATGCGCCACAACTAGAGAGTCTGTGTGCCGAATCCAAAAAGATCCTGCATAATGCAGTGAAGATCCCGTGTGCTGCAACCAAATAAATAAACTTTTTTTTTTTTTAAGTAAGCAAGAAACTAATTTTTCTCCCCACTGGAAGACCTGTGTGATTGGTGAGCAGATGAAGGAACTGACCTCAGCCCTTGTGAAGCCAGTGAAGCCCTGGAAGGCCATCCTCTCTGCTCTTCTCTGTGATCAGTGGTAGGCTGTCCTGTCCCTGTGTGGCTGTGCCAGGAACAAAGGACTCCCAAATTCTGGGGATCCGATTTAGGATGTCCACATGATGCCGCCGCCACTTTCGTATCTTCAAAGCCAGCTTTTCTCAGTAATGAAACTGACATTTTTCCCCACGTCTGATAACTGTGCTTCTCTCTCTGCATCATTCCATACTGAGAAGGAAATGGGGAAAGTGATTTACTGGTCCTTAAAAAACCAACGAAGACTAGGAAAGGAGCTGTTCTCTGTAGCCGTGGTCCAGAAATGAGACCAACTTGGAAAAATCATTTTTAAGAACAGAAGTCAGAGAAATTTCAAGAGATTTATTATTTTTTTTAAATAGGCAAAAGGGACTGAAATAGGAGGTGGACTTGAGCCAGCGCTAGCTGTGACCCTTCTCTTCCCTCCCAATTTAGATTAGCTTTACCTTTGTCTTTTACATATTAAGATTGGGGATTACATTAAAGCAGAGTTCCATGTCTAAAAATCATTGGAAAAATCTCTGATTTAGATAATCTTTTCAGGACTGCCCAGCCTAAAGGGTCTTTGAGCTTATATAAAAAATCCAGGGACTTTCCAGGTAGTCCAGTGACTAAGACTCCAAGTTCCTAGGTTAGCGGGCCCATATTCAATCCCTGGACAGGAAACTAGATCCCATGTGCTGCAACTAGGACCCAGCACAGTCAAATAAATAAACTTTAAAAAAGAAATCCAAATTGCGTTTTTGTTTCGCCAATGACTTTTGCCTGTGACAAAAGTAGACAGACACTGGGATGCAGAGAAAAACCTCATGGCCACTTCTAAATTAGTTAGAGCTCTCTTGGGAAGCAAAGAGATGCATCCAGGAGACCTCAGCTGGTGGGACATTGGTGGTCAACCTTCTGTCTTGGACAGTTTGGTTGGCTCACCTGAAGGGATGAAATATGATTTCCAATATCCCTCATTAGAGCAGAGATTTTGACAGTGTTCTAGGTGTGAAAGGCAGAAATAGGCACACTGCATTTAAGGAATTAAAAGATAGCTGCCAGTTTGGGCTTCCCCGGTGGCTCAGCGGTAAACAATACACCTGCCAGTGCAGGAGATATAGTTGACTCGGGTTTGATCCCTGGCTCAGGAAGATCCCCTGGAGAAGTAAATGGCAACCCACTCCAGTATTCTTGCCTGGGAACTGTCATGGACAGAGGAGCCTGGTGGGCTACAGTCCACGGGGTTGCCAAGAGTCGGACATGACTGAGCAACTGGGCAGCAGCAGCAGTTGACACTTCACTGCCGCACTTCATATAGGGAGGCATTCATTTCCTAGGGCTGCTGGGATAGGTCACCATAAACCTGACAGCAGAAAACAATAGAAATTCATTTTCTCAGAGTTCAGGAGGCCAGAAGTCCCATATCAAGGTGTCACATTTACTCCAAAAGCTCTGAAGATTCTGTCCCTTGTCTCTTCCAGCTTCTGATAGCTGGGCATCCCCTGGTTTGTGGCCACATTACTCCCGTTTCTGCCCCTGTCTTCACACCACCTCCTCCTCTGTGTGTCTGTGTCTTTTCCCCTTGCATCTGTTAAACATCTCCTGTCTGTCTCTTACAGGACACTTGTCATGGGATTCAGGATTCGTCTAGATGATCCAGGATGATCGTCTCATCTCAAGATCCTTAATTACATCTGCAAAGACCCTTTTCCCAAACAAGGTCACATTCCTAGGGTCTGGGAATTAGGCCATGGGTGTGTCCTTTCAGGGTCACCATCCTGTCCATTACCAGGGTGCATATCAGAATTTGAGGAGCTTGTACATAAAGAAATGATGTAAAATTTTTAGCAGCAGAATTCCTCTGCTTCACTGACCAGGAGTCGCACTTTGTGTCTGTTGAATATCTTTGACAAACCTTTCTGAGGTGAGTAGATCTGATGAACTGAGTGGCTTTTATTTTGCTGAGTCAAGAGTTCTGGAGCTGGAGCTAAATTGACCAAGACATTAGAGGGGACTGGAAAAGCCACATGAGAAAAGGATGAAGAGTAAGGCAGGGAGCCAGTTGATGGCTAAAGAGAATCTAGGTTATCAAGCGGATTCATTCATTGCTTCACAAATATTTATCTCAAGAAGTCTACACATGCCAAGCTTTGTACTAGGTACTGGGGAAGCGGTGATGAACAGATACAGTCCCTGCTCTCCAGAATGTGGGGACNAAAGGATGAAGAGTAAGGCAGGGAGCCAGTTGATGGCTAAAGAGAATCTAGGTTATCAAGTGGATTCATTCATTGCTTCACAAATATTTATCTCAAGAAGTCTACACATGCCAAGCTTTGTACTAGGTACTGGGGAAGCGGTGATGAACAGATACAGTCCCTGCTCTCCAGAATGTGGGGACTCACTTTCCTTTGATGTTCAATACCACTCTCCTCCAAGTGAAAGCCTCTCAGTAGTGTCTGACTTTTTGTGACCCCATTGACTATATAGGCCATGGAATTCTCCAGGTCAGAATACTGGAGTGGGTAGCCTTTACCTTCTCCAGGCGATCTTCCCAACCCAGGGATCGAACCCAGATCTCCCACAATGCAGGCGGATTCTTTACCAGCTGAGCCATAAGGGAAGCCCAGGAATACTGGAGTGGGTAGCCTATCCCTTCTCCAGAAGATCTTCCCGACCCAGGAATCGAACGGGGGTCTTCTGCATTGCAGACAGATTCTTTACCAAATGAGCTATCAAGGAAGCCCCTCTCCCCAAAAATCTTCTGCAAAATCTACACTGCTTACAATCTGTAGACGGAGGGAAGAGATGGGAGGAGGTATTGTCTTGTTCCTGGTTGGAATAAGGCAAACCTAGAGGCTCCCCCAGGAGGTCATGTGATTTACGTGCATCAGTGGGCCAGCCAGGGCTTTTCAGGCATCCATGTCCCCCTTCTCAGGAAGCAAGAGAGCTTTGATTCGCTTTTGGAAAATTATGTCTCCCCTGTTAACAGGGAATGTTTTTATTTTTGTTTTTGCCATGCCTACAAGGCATGTGGGATCTTAATTCCCTGACTAGGGATCAAACCCATGCCCCCTGCAGTGGAAGGGCAGTCTTAACCACTGGACTGCCAGGGAAGGCACTAACAGGGAGTCTTAATTGGTTTGTCCATCAAATGTCTTTCCCTAATTTCCTAGCAATGGGAGAGGCACAAGGTCCAAGCAAGATCAATAAGACCCAGGAATTCAATCATAAAGGGAGAGACGCGTGTATAGAATAAAAGGTGGAATTGATTTTGCTCAACAGAGATACCAAGGTCTGTTTCTGTTCCTTGGACCCCTGACACCCTCTCCATATCATGTTTCTCAGCAGACCCTTAGGATCTCTGAAATAATCTATACCCTTCCAATAAATCCCTTTTGGCTTAAATTAACCAGTCCTTGGACTTCCCTGGTGATCCAGTGGTTAAGAATCTGCCTGCCAGTGCAGGGGACATGGGTTCAATCCCTAGTGCAGGAAGATTCCACATGCTGTGTAGCAACTAAGCCTGTGAGCCACAACTACTGAGCCTGTGGGCCCTAGAGCTCATGCTCCACTAAATGAGAAGTCCAAGCACTATACAAATAGACCCTGCTCGCTGCAACTGGAGGAAGCCCTCACACAGCAATGAAGACCAAGCACAGTCAAATAACTTTTAAAATAAATAAAATAAAATAACCAATCTTTTTGGGGTACCTGAAATCAAAGGACTCTGATGAGAAGGATCATGAGAAGCCCCCATCCCTCCTCTCCAGCAAGAGGGTACCCGCAGGGAATGAGCGCCCGGCTACGGGGACAGATGCATCTTCCATCCTGAACACCAGGTTCATGACTTCTGTATCAGGACAGTTTCAATCAAAATCCAAAGTCTCTCTTAAGCTAACCGTGACTGCCCTTCATTAACAAGGACACTCACCGTATCATTGCCAGCCCTCAGGAAGAGGCCAACATACTGACAGAGAAGAGAGAGGGATCAAGTTCTTCCGGGTCAGGGTGAGGCTTCAAATGACACATGGCACTGAGTGAACATTTCCTGAGTGTTCCTGAAACCTTCCACCTCAATTCAACTCTGCCCTCCTTCAGGGGGTCTCTCNAGGAGCTCACACTCTAGCAAAGGACCACGATGGTGGGGAGTGGAGAGTAGCGGAAAGCCACACCTTTCCACAGCCTCGATTCTTCCTCCTCCTCCCTCAAGTGAGAGGGGAGGAGAAGACCTATACCCCCCTTTTACAGACGAGGAAGTATAGCTACCTGACCAAAGCCACACGGCTTTTAGAAGCAGAGTGAAGTCTAACCACTAGCCTGGGGTTCTTTCCGCTACACCACATGCTGGGCTCTGTCTTATTACTGGGCCGAAGAATGGACATCAGCCTCGCTTTCCCTTCTGAGGACGGTCCTCACGCCTCCCACTGGCAGACCAGGAGAGGGGCAGAGGGAAGAATCGAATGAGGTCAAGGTCCCGCTATCTCGGCCACTTCCCCTCCCCTCCACACCCCACCACAATGACACAATACAGAGTCCACTTTTTAAAAATAATCCTGACAAGCTAAAAAAAACACAAGAGACTAGTGAACGTAACAGAAGAGAAGCAGACTCGCCGAGGCAGAGGACAAACTGGTGGTTNCGCTATCTCGGCCACTTCCCCTCCCCTCCACACCCCACCACAATGACACAATACAGAGTCCACTTTTTAAAAATAATCCTGACAAGCTAAAAAAAACACAAGAGACTAGTGAACGTAACAGAAGAGAAGCAGACTCGCCGAGGCAGAGGACAAACTGGTGGTTGCTAGTTGTGGAGGGCGATACGGAGCTGAGGGGCAGAAGGCACACACGACTAGGTGTAAAACAGGCTCGAGGGGGTACTGCGCAACATGGGAAATGCAGCCAATATTTTCTAGTAACTATAAATGGAAACCAGCCGTTAAAACCTACAACTTTTTAATTAAACAATAAATTCGGGCTTCCCTTGTGATCCAACAGTAAGGAATCTGCCTGCCACCGTAGGGGACACTGGTTAGATCCCTGGTCTGGGAAGGTCCCACGTGCCGTGGGGCAACTAACCCTGTGCCACAACCACTGAGCCCACGTGCTCTAGGCCCGTGGGCTGCAATAAGAGAAGCCACCGCAATGAGAAGTCCACGCACCACAAGGATGTTGCCCCTGCTCGCCGCAACTAGAGAAAGCCCAAGTGCAGCTACGAGTACTCACCGCAGCCAATAAACAGACAAAAATAAAGTAACAATAACAACCTAACAAGTATCAGAAAGGCAGAAAGAAATCTACCTAAAAGAAACTAGATTTCAGGCAAAAGTCGCTTCCCTTTTCCTTATCTACCCCCCACCCCACCTCAAAGGCACACTCTAGCCACAGTTTTAAGGATACTTAATTAAAAGACGCTTACTCCTTGGAAGAAAAGTTATGACCAACCTAGATAGCATATTCAAAACCAGAGATATTACTTTGCCGACTAAGGTCCGTCTAGTAAAGGCTATGGTTTTTCCAGTAGTCATGTATGGATGTGAGAGTTGGACTGTGAAGAAGGCTGAACGCCAAAGAATTGATGCTTTTGAACTGTGGTGTTGGAGAAGACTCCTGAGAGTCCCTTGGACTGCAAGGAGATCCAGC
>SJYA01002090.1:1532320-1605116 GCA_006410615.1 Neotragus moschatus
TGGAAAAGACTCTGATGCTGGGAGGGATTGGGGGCAGGAGGAGAAGGGGATGACAGAGGATGAGATGGCTGGATGGCATCACTGACTCGGTGGGCGTGAGTCTGAGTGAACTCCGGGAGTTGGTGATGGACAGGGAGGCCTGGCGTGCTGCGATTCATGGGGTCGCAAAGAGTCGGACACAACTGAGCGACTGAACTGAACTGCATGGGAGGGGATCAAGATGATGTATCAGAGCTGAAACTCTTCACAAAATGTCTAAATTCTAGTAACAGCTGTGCTTCTTCTGCTGTGGTTTTGGCTTTGTGATTTCTAAGGATTCTTTAGATTGAATATTTAAAATACTGTAATTACATAAACTACAGTACTGTATTATTTGGCAAGCTTGCAACTGGAAATTTACAAATTAACTGGTCCTCAAATTGCAGTCTTCTAGTTTCACATCAGAATCCTTATAAACCAGCCAACACTGCTAGAGACTGAAAATAGCCAAGCCGGAAAAAATGCAGGTGGCAAACATTTTGTTGCAATGTTATCTTGAAACTGTATGGTGGAAGGCAGATAGGGGTCAGTAAATTGGGTTCCAGTCCTAGCTGTGTTTCTCAAACGGCTTTGTACCACCTCTCCAGACCACTGTTTTCTTGTCTGTGAATTGAGAGGGTTAAATTGAAAGATCTCAAAAGTTCCTCTCTACATGAATGCTTGTACAGCATTATTCATAACAGCAAAGAAGAGAAAACAAGTCAAATGTCCATCAACGTATGAATGGAACAATAAAATGTGGCAAATCCATACAACAGCATCTTAACTTGGCAATAAGAAGAAATGAAGAGGGACTTCCCTCGTGGTCTAGAGAAGACTGGNTTTCTCAAACGGCTTTGTACCACCTCTCCAGACCACTGTTTTCTTGTCTGTGAATTGAGAGGGTTAAATTGAAAGATCTCAAAAGTTCCTCTCTACATGAATGCTTGTACAGCATTATTCATAACAGCAAAGAAGAGAAAACAAGTCAAATGTCCATCAACGTATGAATGGAACAATAAAATGTGGCAAATCCATACAACAGCATCTTAACTTGGCAATAAGAAGAAATGAAGAGGGACTTCCCTCGTGGTCTAGAGAAGACTGGACTCCCAATTAAGACTCTGCGCTCCCAAAGCAGGGAGCTCCAGTTCCATTCCTGGTTGGAGAACTAGATCCCACATGGCACAACTAAAGATCTCGAATGCTGCAACTAAGACCCAGTATAGCCAGGTAAATATTTTTTTAAATAATCTTTAAAAATTAAACAAACAAACAAAAAAGGAATGAAGTGCTAACCATAAATACTACATGGAAGAACCTTGAAAACACCATGTTAAGTGAAAGAAGCCAGTCATACAAAAGACTGCACATTATTTGATTCCATTTACAAGAAATTTCGTAAGAGGCAAACCTAAAGAGGCAGAACATAGTTTAGTGGTTGCCTGAGGGCGGCAGCAGGGTCAGGGGAAATGAGACTGAATAGAAGTGGGGAAGGGCTACAGTGATGAAATGTTCTAGAATGGCTTACAGCAATGACTGCACAGCTCTGTGAATATCCACTGAGTTACACACCTTAAATGGGTAGGACTGTATGGTGTATGAATTACAGGCCAATAAAGTTGTTTTTAAAAATGCCTCTCAGGGGACTTCCCTGGTGGTCTAGTGGTTGAGAATTTGCCTTCCAATTTGAGGGACATGGGTTCAATTCCCGGTCAGGGAACTAAGATCTTACATGCTGTGGGGCAACTAAGCCCACATACCATAGCTAGAGAGCCCACATTCCGCAGCTCAGACCCAACACAGCGAAAATACATAAGTATTTTTTTTTAAATGCCTCTAAGGACTTCCCGGGCAGTCCAATGGTTAAGACTCCACACTTCCAATGCAGGGGACCCAGGTTCAATCCCTGGTTGAGGGACTAAGATCCCACATGCCACGCAGTATGGCAAAAAATAAATCCTAGCTATATATTTTTTAAAAGTTGAGTGTTTCCTCATGACTGATTTATGTCTGCTGCTACTGCTAAGTCGCTTCAGTCGTGTCCGACTCTGCGCGACCCCATAGACAGCAGTCCACAGGCTCCCCCGTCCCTGGGATTCTCCAGACAAGAACACTGGAGTGGGTTGCCACTGCCTTCTCCAATGCAGGAAAGTGAAAAGTGAAAGTGAAGTCGCTCAGTCATGTCCGACTCTTAGCGACCCCATGGACTGCAGCCTACCAGGCTCCTCCATCAATGGGATTTTCCAGGCAAGAAAACTGGAGTGGGTTGCCATTGCCTTCTCTGATTTATGTCAATGTATGGCAAAAATCACAATATTATAAAGTAATTACCCTCCAATTAAAATAAGTTAATTTTTTTTTTAAAGTTGAGTGTTTCACTTACAGAAACGAAGTCTAGGCTTTTACTTGCAATAAAGTAGTGCTTTTCAACACCAATTTAGGAGATGTATACACTTCAGCCCAACTGTGCCTTAAGAAACAGGGATTGCCATGTGACAGAAATGAAGGCGATGTCACGATAAGTGAGAAGTATACCACCTAGCCACACAGGATATGAACAAAATGTGGAACCTTTTGCCCTGTATCTCTGTCACCTATAAAATGGTAATGCTGCTGCTGACACCCCACGATGCTCCTGTGGAGATTAAAAATCAAACACTCTAAGTGCCTTGTGGAGTCCTGGCACAGTTACTACTTACTGAACCTTTACATCATTATGCCATTTCTTTTTTTTTTTTTGGCCATACTGCGTGGCTTATGGGATCTTAGTTCCCTGACCAGGGATTGAACCTGGGCCCCCGGCAATGAAAGTGCTCACTCCTAACCACTGGACCACCAGGGAAGTCCTGAGTCATTTCTTTATATATACTGCTGCTGCTACTGCTGCTAAGTTGCTTCAGTCATGTCCAACCCCGTGCGACCCCACAGACAGCAGCCCAGCAGGCTCCCCTGTCCCTGGGATTCTCCAGGCAAGAACACTAAGTGCCCTCAAGATACCTCCACTACATAAAATACACAGATTAGCAAAATAGACAAAAACAACACTTAAACAAACTAGGGATGACATACCTGTTTCAAGTCGAGTAGAGTACTGATATAAGAAGTACAAATTGACCAAATAAAGAAATCCAGTGCCTGGACCCACAGGGAAGTAAAAGGTGGCGGTGACTGGCCTCCAAATCTGTCCAGATCAAAATAAAACACAGCTGTTAGTTCCTCTAAGCTGAGGTTTTTTTTTTTTTCTTTTAACTAAACAAAATTAACCCTTGCAAAACATTCTGCTCAGTTATAAGAGCTATCACCAATATAATTTAAGAAAACAACTTAAGAAAAGTTTTATCAGCTACAGTCCCATCAACCTGCAAGTTCATGGAGTTAAGATGGCATCATTTTACAAACAATAAATACTTCTAGACAAATTGAAAACAATCAATACAACAGAAGTATATGGCTAATCCTTACTAGGATCGGGCTTACAGCTATGCCTATCACAAATGAATTACAACGCACTTCCCTGGTGGTCCAGCAGTTAAGAATCTGCACTTCCACTGAAGGGGGTGTGGATCCAATCCCTGGTTGGGGGAACTAAGATCCCAAATGTGAGCTACATGCTAAGAGCTTCAGTGACACTTGAGACCCCCTGGACTGCAGCCCGCCAGGCTCTTCTGTCTATGAGATTCTCCAGGCAAGAATACTAGAGTGAGGTGCCATGCCCTCCTCCAGGGGATCTACCCAACCCAGCGTCTCTTACATCTCCTCCATTAATTAGCAGGCAGGTTCTTTACCACTCGCGCCACCGGAAGCCAAAGATTCCGAATACCATGGCCAAAAATAAATAAATAAAAACTTTAAAACTGAATTACAGTATCAGGACTTCCCTGGTGGTCCAGTGGTTAAGACCTCAAGCTCTCAATGCAGTCCAAATACTCAACTCTGAGTGAAANGCAGGTTCTTTACCACTCGCGCCACCGGAAGCCAAAGATTCCGAATACCATGGCCATAAATAAATCAATAAAAACTTTAAAACTGAATTACAGTATCAGGACTTCCCTGGTGGTCCAGTGGTTAAGACCTCAAGCTCTCAATGCAGTCCAAGTACTCAACTCTGAGTGAAAGTCTCTCAATCATGTCCAACTCTTTGCGACCCCATGGACTATACAGTCCATGGAATTCTCCAGGCCAGAATACTAGACCGATAGCCTTTCCCTTCCCAGGGGATCTGCTCAACCCAGGGATTGAACCCAGTTCTCCTGCATTGCAGGCAGATTCTTTACCAGCTGAGCCATAAGGAAAGATCAAGAATACTAGAGTAGGGTAGCCTATCCCTTCTCCAGCAGATCTTCCCGACCCAGGAATCAAACCATGGTCTCTTGCATTGCAGGCAGATTTGTTACCAACTGAGCTATCAGGGAAGCCTGTAAATAACATTTTGTATCTTATTCTTGTCTAATTTACTGGCTAACACTTCCAGAACATCAAATAGTAGTGGTTGAAGATGGCAGCCTTCCCAGACTTTTGGAAAAGCCAACATAACGCTGGCTTTTGGCTTGACAGCTGTGTGTCTTACTGCATGAGTATGAAAGACAGGGTCCCTACATCAAGGAGGTCTCAATAATGGGGAGCCTGTTAGAAGAAGCAAGAGTGGGCACAAGGAAGGGAACTCTGGTCTCAGAAAAATGAGTACAAACTCTCAAAGAACTGTGAGAGTACAATAAATGAATGGGTACGGCTAATAATCTGGGTGTGGCTGGAACAGAGGGCATTTGTCGTGGGGCCTGGCCAGGCATGGCTGGCAGATCACATTCTCCAAGGACAGGACTGTAACCCTCTGAGCTTCATTCCCAGTGGGGGAAAATGCACTTTTCGTACCGTGAAAAGTCACTTTCCAGCAACCCTGTGCTTAAACCAGTAAAACAACACAGGTTAAAATTCATCTGGGTTTATTCACAATTTTATCACAGAAACAGAACAGTCAGATGGAAAGAGCCCTGGAAATGATTTGAAAAGACAAGAGATTTCAGCCAGGGCTTACATGTTATCACTCTTCAGCCGCAGTTTCCATTGTAAAAGAGGAATGATATCCTCGTTGGTTTTATCCATTTTGGTCAATGGTTTTAAAAAAAATAGTAATGGGCTATTATGTTCATGTGCATTCAAGAGGTGGATTTTATAGATGAGGCAACAGGATAAAAAAAAGGTTAAGCAATAGCTAATAATTGGTAGAGCTAAAAAAAGTTTGTCTCAGACAGCCAGACTCTGGAGTTTATGACACTAAGCCCCTATTTTTACAACGCCTCTCACAAGTGACATCATTATTATGAGGTATAATTAAAAATTGGTAAAAATTTTCAGTGCTACTATACTGCTTGTAGACTCCTCAAATGAACTGAAAGCAAGCCCACAAATTCACACACTCTGCTTCAGAAAAACACTGGGGGTAAAAGGCCAGAAGCAAGTGAGCTGTGGCCTTGGCTCTTAGGAACCCCTGGGGCCTTGAAAACGTCTAGACCTTTGAGTTTGCATCTTCAAGTACCCTGGGACATTTGTCTTTGACTCTCCTTCCTTGACTCACATATTTTGTCAAAGCTTGCAATTAAGAAAGTAGATGAAACAGGTGCTTTACCAAAAAAAAAAAAAGTGTGAGTGTACTATCATTACAATATCTTTTAAAAGACACGTGCTGACCTGGTTTTTACAAATTCCCATTTTAATCTACCCCCACATTCTTCTATGTTACTCGAGGCCTGATTTTGGAAAAGACACCTCCAGGTTTTTCTGACTACATTTTTCATTAACACTGACGACACTATTTTTAGCCACTGAGTGCACCTGTGCCTTGGAAATCAGCAACTGTCAAAATACTGCACTTTTTTTCCCAGTTCATTAAGCTTACTCTTGAGTTATACTTGCTCTCACTGACCTAAGGGACTTGAAATTATCTTTGTATTACTTTAAAATTATAATATGAAAACACCAGGAGATAGTTCATCATTTCAGGACATAATGTAATATATTTTTGAAATCCCCATTGAACAACGTAGCTAACTAAATGCTCTCCTCTCCTCTAATGGGTATGGAGATAGTAGTATAAGGAAATGGCTGTATTTTCAGGGCTAGGAGTGGTAAAGGCACTTTTTCGACCCTAGAAAGCCTGCACTGATCCCCTGATCCCTAAGACGCAGTCAGAGACAGTGCAAAGGGCATGGGATTTACAGGCAAGCATCTTATTTTAACTCTGTGGAAACCCCAAGGCAGGAAGCATCACCACTCACCTTTTCAAGAGGAAAGCTAGGCCCCTCATTAGAGTTATCATGCCCAGAGTCCCTCACTTAACGAGGGCAAGAAGCCCACGTGCTCCCTGGCATAGAGGCCTTCAAAGAAACACCAGACACTGTTCATCAGCGTCAGCTACTGGTCCAGCGACTTCTGATGAGTGTTTAGTTCAACTACCCTTGAATGAAATCTCCCAAACAACGGGCAACGTGCTACGTAAAACATTACAAATGCCATCCAGAGCCTAGGGTAGTTTTTTTAACTATCAGAAACAAAAAATTGTCTGCAACAGTAAGGACTGGTTGATCTGAAGTTAAAAAAAAAAATTCTACATGGGTCATCAAGTAAGCAAGAAAGAAGAGCACCCGTGCCAAAAGCTGGTATTAGCAAACTCCAGCTTTTCCCTTTTTTTGGGTGGGAGGAGGCGGGGGAAAGGGGATGGGGAAGGGAACACTAGACAGGCAAGAAAAACAAATGAAAGGCGCTCAATTTCAATTGTGGACTTTAGCTATCAGGAGTCATCAATTCTACTCCTAGGTATATACGTATACTTATGTTCACCAAGAAGTGTTCACTATTCACCCTAGCCAAAGCCAGAACTCCCCCTAAAACCCTGTACCAGAAGAAAGGGTAAATAAATGGTGGTGTGTTCACACAAGGGAACAACACAAGAATGAGCAATCTGTAAGCACGCACACAATGTGGGGGACTCCCAAACTGCTGAAAAGAGGCTAGACACACAAAAATAAACATTTATGTAATTTCATTTATGGACAAGAAAAAACCACCTACAGTATCAAAAGTCAAGACAGTAGTTACCCCTGGAGATAAGAGTTACCAGAAGGGTGCAGTAGGAAGGTTTTGGGGGATGCTGGCAATATTCTGTGTCTTGATCTGGTTGCCAGCTACAAGGCAATTATTTTACATATATATATATGAAAGTGAAAGTCGCTCAGTTGTGTCCGACTCTTTGCGACCCCATGGACTATACAGTCCATGGAATTCTCTTGGCCAGAATACTGGAGTGGGTAGCCTTTCCCTTCTCCAGGGAATCTTCCCAACCCAGGGAAGGAATCCAGGTCTCCCGCATTGCAGGCAGATTTTTTTTACCAGCTGAGCCACCAGGGAAGCCCGTATAGGCACATGTATCCTACT
This sequence comes from Neotragus moschatus, assembly GCA_006410615.1. Lineage (NCBI taxonomy): Eukaryota > Metazoa > Chordata > Mammalia > Artiodactyla > Bovidae > Neotragus > Neotragus moschatus. The sequence continues at coordinate 1,539,770 of SJYA01002090.1, forward strand.
TGTATACTGTAACTCAACAAAAAGTTTAAAAATGAAGCTATGAGCTAACGGGTAACCTTAGCTACAGACCACAGCAGAACCGTGTAATATGGAGAGTGCTGCAAAGGAAAGATTTAAAAACTGTACATATCAGAACACTTGCCACTAAAGTTTTAAATCCAAACCCTGAAGCTACTTCTATGCTCAGCCCCCAGACCAAGTTCATTCCCCTTCCAGTTATGTGTCTATATAATGCTTTCCCAACACACTCAGGTGTCAGTCTGATAGGCTTTCTGTCATCAGGCTAAATGCAATCGTGAGCAAAAGCTTGGCAAATATGGAACCAGGCCCGAACACCGATTTGGCTGATGCCAGTTATTATTCCTGGAAACAAATTAAGAAAAATTCAGTTTGTATCTTCTCATTTCCAGTCAGGATGCTTTTAACAAGACCAAAAGAACAGGAAAATAATTCAGCATTACATAGTTACATTTCAATTACAAATTAAAATTAGAATATTACTGCTCAAGGAGAGAAGGCAGCAAAGGCAGGAATTGGCTAATAAATAAAAATAGGCACTATTTTTTAATCGATTATCCTCCAGACTATTTACTGGGCACTTCACAAACATTGTCCCATGTTTTTATATAAGAGAGGCATGAAGTAGATAACATTTTTCCTCGATTTGAAGATAATCATTTCTGTTTTCAAAATTAGGATGTGCCTTATAATCAATACATTCATTTAGTGTAATTTGTACTTTCCTACTCTTCCAAAAAATATTAGAGGAGCATGTTATAATCAATGGAGTTACAACAGAGTTAACTTATAAATTGTCCCCACTTTCAGTGAAGAGAGGGCATCCCTGGTGGCTCAGACAGTGAAGATTCTGCCTGCAATATGGGAGACCCAGGTTCGATTCCTGGGTCGGGAAGATCCCCTGGAAAAGGAAATGGCAATCTACTCCAGAATTCTTGCCTGGGGAATCCTGGCAATTCCCTTGCCAGCAGGATTCCAGGATCCTGGTGGGCTATATAATCCACGGGGGTCACAAAGAGTCAGACACAACTGAGAGACTAACACACTTTCAGTGAAGAAATTGATACTCAAAAAGGACAAACAGCTTTCCTTGGGGGCATGCCACTAGCAAGGGGGCTGAGCCAGGCCTGGGGACCAAGACTCAACTACTTGAAATCCAGTCTTTCTACCCTCACAGAAAAGAAGCAATAATTTGCTATGCCTGGTTAGAAAGAAATCACACTCAAAAATGTTTTGTTAAATACTTCACTCTGTATTTTGGTAGATATGCAAAGGAGTTAAGAGAACTATCTGAAACTCACCAAAATAGAAAATGAAAGGGCATCCTGACCTCAGGATGACTGTGGGGGCTCAACGAGGTAAACTATGAAGAAGCCAAGACAGATGTAGGGCGGTGATGTTATTTTACCCAAAGAAATGAAACATCCCCATGCAGGGAGCCCTGAAAGACATTTCAGAAACCACAAGGGCAGCAGGAAATTGCCATCTCTCTTCCAGTTAATCAGGGACCAATATGGCGCCATTTCATCCCTGTGGATTAGCTGACTGATGGGTGTGAGACGTGAAGGATGAACAACTGTGGACAACAGTACAGTGCGTCTTAACACATACCTATGCCTTTCCACCTATCCAGACTAAGAAACCAACATTACAAATGTCAGAGTTCCAAACCAACAAGCTTCTCACAGGAAACCCACGGGTAAGGAGGAAAAGTAGCCTTTCTCACTTCCAACATGAATTCACAATTTTAAATCGACCATCCCCAAGTTGTTCAAAGATGCAGCTTTTAAAGAAAAAAATGAGCCTCTTGCAGAAAGCACATCACACACTGTTTGCCTCCATCCATGAGTCTCTCAGATGTGGTTTTTCCTTCAACTGCTTCAGCTTGAAATGAGCTCCTCCAGGTGGGTCTGAAAGCTAAACTTGTTCCCAAAGAGCAGGAGTCAGAGCAGCAGAAAGAAAGGACAGATACTGGTCTCTCCACACCTAGGCGGTCAGCACACGGTCCTGGCTCCTGTGAACAGCTCCCTCCTCTTCTCAGGATAACAAGCCCACAAGAAATAAACCAAGGAAGGTGGGAAAACTACGCAAAGTGTGACATGAATGATGACCTTTCTGATCAGTTCACCGTTTTTAACATTATACACCTGGAATCTATTAGAGGGGTTCCCAGATGGCGCTAGTGGTAAGGAACCCACCTACCAACACAGAAGAGGATCCTGGTGGGCTACAGTCCATGCAAAGAGTCGGACACAACTGAAGCGACTTGGCACAGTCTGTTAGAAAGACTTGCTTTTCCTAAGCTGACTACAGACGTAACCAAGGTTTTGCAAGGAGAGCTGAAGAGCCAGTTTTGACCAGGCCCTTCTCATTTATGCCCATTTACTATTTACGATCATTTATGACCACTGCACATTACCTAACATGCCACTGGGCACAAAGTGCACGGCATTCACCCAGGCAACAAACATTTCACCGAAACAAATAGAAAAGAATATGCATTTCTGGCTGCACACTCAGATCATACTCTAACACCCAACTGCCTTACTGAAGTTCACCCGGACGCCTACAGCATCTTTAGACTTACTATGGCCAGAATATAACTCTTTCTCATACCCTCCTCCACCCCCAAAACTCGGCCTCCCTAAACATTCCCAATCTCAGAAATGAGCTCCACCAGCCACTCAGTTGCTCCTGTGAAAACAGCGACCTCTTCAAGACCTGNAATAGAAAAGAATATGCATTTCTGGCTGCACACTCAGATCATACTCTAACACCCAACTGCCTTACTGAAGTTCACCCGGACGCCTACAGCATCTTTAGACTTACTATGGCCAGAATATAACTCTTTCTCATACCCTCCTCCACCCCCAAAACTCGGCCTCCCTAAACATTCCCAATCTCAGAAATGAGCTCCACCAGCCACTCAGTTGCTCCTGTGAAAACAGCGACCTCTTCAAGACCTGCTTCCTCACCTATTCACCCTCTGCATGCATGAGGCTGCAATCTTGCCCAACTCCAAACCTACCCACTTTTATCTCAGAGACACCCTGATCCAAATAACCATCTTTCTTGCATTCTAACTTGACTTATCTCTCTGGTCCCGTTACCTAGCCCTCCCTTGCCGCCATTCACAACACCAAGTCCATCCCACAGGGTTGTTTAGTCGCTAACTGTAGCCTGCCAGGCTCCTTTGTCCATGGGATTTTCCTGGCAAGAATACTGGAGTGGGATGCCACTTCCTTCTCCAGGCAATCTTCCTGATGCAGGGATCGAATCCTGCATTGCAGGCAGATTCTTTACTGTTGAGCCACTAGGGCCTCCCCTCACCCCCCAAAGAGCAGCCAAGAGAATACTTCAGTCCTTTGCTCAAAAGGCTGTGCCTTTCTAGTGCCTTCAAATTAAAGTTCAACCACAAAGCCATATACGATGGAGCCCCAGCCTGCTTTTCCATCTTTGCTTTATTGTACTTACCCCCAGCTATCTCTCTGTCCTCCCTACTAATCCTCATCCCTCCCACTGACTCTGCACTAACCATTCAGTCTTCTTCCTGATTCTAATTCCTGCCTCTAAGCCTTTCACTTATTATTTCTTCTTCTTGCAAGATTGTCTCCAGAGCCACATCTTCCCAAAACTGGCTCATCTTTCAGATTTCAGTTCAAATATACTCTCTGAGACCTTTCTAGAATACTCTATCAAAGTCACCATCGCATGTCTCTGTCTTATTTTCTTCCTGTTCACTGTTATACCCCTAGTGCCCAGCACTGGTTCCATGCATTCAACCAATAAGTAAGCAGGTTCCATGCATTCAACCAATAAGTAAGCACTTGCTATGTGCCAAACACGGATCCAGGTAACAAAGAGAGTGGTACACAAGACAAGTGGTGCTCGTGGAGTTTTATTCTCTGAAGCGAAGCAGGCGACGAACATCAAGGGGTGAAATGCACCAAGAAAAATTATGGGTAAGGGAGAAAGTGAAGGAGAGGCACTATTTTAAGGCAATCATAAATGCCAATAAGCTGGCATTTGGGCAGACTTGAAGGAGGTAAACAGGTAAACTATGTTGATCGTACTCAAGCAGAGAAACATCATGTGCAAATGTCCCGAGGAGGGATGGTGTTAGGTGCTGAAGACACAGGAAAGATCCCACTGTGGAACCTAATGTACAAGGTAAAGAGTAGTAGAAGATGAGCTCAGAGAGGCAGTAGCGGGCCTTGCAGGCCAAAGAACTTGAACTTTACTCAGTCAGTTGAGAAGACATTAAAAGGATCTGAGCAGAAGAGTGACAGAACATGGATTTATGTTTTAAAAGGATCACTCTAACTGTCTAGAGTTAAGACTGAAAGGAACAAGGGTGGTATGATAATGGCTTGCAACAGAGAATAAAAAGGGACTGCATTCTGGATATTTATCTAAAGTAAACAGAATTTGCTAACAGATTGTGGGATGTGAGAGAAGTCAAAGATGACTCCATGACTATTAGCTTGAGCTCCTATAAAAATGGAGTTGCTATTTACTTCTAGGGGAAAGGGTATAGTGTTGGACACATTTTAAGTGTGTGATGTCTGTTAGTCATCTAAGTAGTCATTTCAAGTATATGGTTGGGCGTACAAGTCTGGAAGTGAGACTGGACTGAAAGTATATATATTTGTATTTGAGAGACTTCAGCTTGTAGAAATGATTTAAAGCCATGAACTAAACGAGATCACCTGCAGCTAGGGAGAATACAGGAAAGAGGGCCTGGGGTACACCACAGTATTTAAAGATCAGGAAGATGAGGAACCATCAAAGAAAACTAAGAAATAGCCAGTGAAGAGAGACAAGACAAGAGAGTATTACCCACAGTCCAAACAATGTGTTGAAATTAATGTCAGATCTTAGTATCCGACCTGCACTGATTAAAGATTTAAATCACAGAATCCGGTGAATAAAGATAAACCTCCAGAAAACAAATATTCGCTTACTAGGAATATTACCCTGGACTGTTTCCTTAATGCTTAAAAAAAAAGATTCCATTTCTGGAGCAATTTACTCTTTACTCGGTCCTTCAGAAATTCAACTACGACCTGCCAGATACTAAGCACCTGGGAAACACACAAACAAACAGACTCACTCTTTGCACCCCGGACTTTCAAATCACTCCTGCTGGGAAGAAACTTCATTAACATAAAAAGAACTCGGCTGGTGGTTGAGCAAGGCAACGTCCACATGCCAACCACATGGATGGCAAAGCGAGGTCGAAGGGCAGGTGCTCCAGGTGGCCCCAGCCTGCCACTCACTGGCGTCCCACAGATAGACAACTTATCAAGTCTTACCTTCCAAGTGGCGCCTTCTCGGAGCCCAGAGGGCGGTGAGCACAATCTTAACAGAAGGACAAAATCAGTCCCTTCCCACCGGGCCAAACCCTGGAGCCTCCAAGTCTCCAGCAATCCAGGCCCACGCTCGGACCCCTTGGCCAGCAGTCCACCCGTCCGTCCNGTTCATAGGGTCGCAAAAAGTCAGACGTGACTGAGCGACTAAACAACAGCAACAGACACACTTGGAAATAAAATCCATGTACACTTGGAACACCCTGAGTCACAACAGCAAAATCTCATCAGGGTATCTTCAAATTAGGATACTGAATTGAAATTTTTCTTACATATGGTAGTTTGTGATTTATATAAAACTACTTTTCATTAATTACTTCATTGTGTCTGTTGCTTGGTGTAACAATCCAACTACTTGGTCAAAAATACATTTTCTTATCATGTCCTGTTGTCTGTCACTTAATCACAGCTTATAAATCTGCTCATGTGTGTGTTTATCNTCTTCAAATTAGGATACTGAATTGAAATTTTTCTTACATATGGTAGTTTGTGATTTATATAAAACTACTTTTCATTAATTACTTCATTGTGTCTGTTGCTTGGTGTAACAATCCAACTACTTGGTCAAAAATACATTTTCTTATCATGTCCTGTTGTCTGTCACTTAATCACAGCTTATAAATCTGCTCATGTGTGTGTTTATCTTATTAAATAATTTTAAAGTAATGTATTTATTGGCTGTGCTTCTTCGTTGCCACGTGGGCTCTCCTCGTGTTGTGGCGAGCAGGGGCTGCTCTCCAGATGTGGTGTGTAGGTTTCTGTTGTTGCAGAGCACGGGCTCTAGGGGGCGCAGCCTTCAGTAGTCGCAGGAGAAGGCTCAGTAGTTGCAGCTTCTGGGCTCTAGAGCACAGGCTCAATAGCTCTGGCGCACAAGCCTAGTTGTTCTCCACCATGTTGTTCTGTGGATTCATTCGGGACCAGGGATGGAACCAGTGTTCCCTGCGTTGGCAGATGGATTCTCTACCACTGAACCACCAGGGAAACTATTTTTTTAGTGTCTGTCTCTACTACTATGCTGAAAGCTTCATAAGGGCAGGGCCTCTGTCTATCAACTACCCTTATCTCCTGGCTTATGCAGTGTCTGATGCTTTGTGAGTTTTTAGGGTTTTGGTGAATAAACGAACAGTAGCAACTCTGATAATAACATCCTATAGTTTTCAGAAGTCACTGTATGGTTGCTTCTAGGAAAGGAGGAGGAGCGGTAGAAGAGGGAAGAAGGGGCAGGCAGAAAACTTCAGAATCAGTGAGGTGTACTACACAATGCACGGGCTTCATAATAAGTAATGCTTAACATAGCGTTTAATGAGTTTTTGTTTTGTTTGTTTTTTTGGCAGAATTATAGTGAACATCATTCACAACACTTCGGATTACCTTCCCAAAGTTTTAAGATTCTTGAACGCGGCTTTTGATAGCTCAGGTGATTGTTTAATTGCTGGGGACCATCATGGAAATATCTATGTTTTTGACTTGTGTGGAAACAGGTGAGCAAATACTTTGGATATTTACCAAGTGATTACTTTCTTGACTATTTTAGTACCTACTATTGATTATTCATTTAGAAAGATTAAGTACTTACTATATTTCAGATACTTTGCAAAATTCTGCCATTAGTGCTGGTGGAATAAAGTGAGAAAGAATAGACAAGATGATTGTTTTTTTTTTTTTTAAGAGAATTAAAGCTCTCGTTTTAATAGCATCTCTAGAAGCTTGTTTTTTCTTAAATTTCAACCTTCATTATTTCTAGTTTATCAATATTGTCAGAGTGAACTAGATCTAGGAATCTTTACAGATTCTGTAATCACTCTTCCTCCTCTTCTTTTCCTTCACCAGACAATTTAGTGAGAATGCAGTAGGTGGGAATTGACCGAGGTAGTCATCGCTGCAGTGGGGTTAGGTGGAAAGGGAGAGTCAGAAAGTGTCTGTGTGGGAATGGGGGCAGTCATGGGAAAAACGGGGGTTTTGGTTAAATGAGTGTATTGAGGCTAATGGGGGCCAGGTTCCCGACTATTGGAAAGCGGAGTTGTAAATATGGAAAAGGAGAAAACTACACTAATCCCTCTGGACCTGGATTGGATTTGGTTCTGTTTGTATGAATCCTTGGTTTTGAATATATAGAGACAGACAGAGAAATAAATAGAGGTGTGTATGAGAAAGTGAATGAATTATATGGACATAAATTTCCTAGCTTTGTTCACTCATAGGGCCTGGAAGCAATAACACCCCAGTAGTAATGAATATACCCAGTGCCCAGTTCTTTCCTAAATATCAGTCTGCTTCAGGGAATTAGAGATCCTTGGAGAAACAGCCAGTTTTAGGATGGAGGCAAGGAAGACACAAGATAAGCCTGCAGTGCTTTGTAGCCAGAAAGAAGGACTCCGTCAAAGGATGGGGATGTGTCCAGAGGATGGAAATGTCACCTTCAAGGTGCTCTCTCTGGGCAGATTAGAGACAGTGAGTTTCAAAATAAATGATAGTGTTGGCTTGTAACCCACTGAATAAAATGGAAATCTATGAATTCATGCTGTAGTCAACAGTTTAATGAGAATAGATGTTTGCAGTCACAGAGTACCTCCCCCCAGAATACTTACTAAAGAGAAAAAGCAATAATTTTACAGTGAAGAAGCCTGGCAAACACCACCTTATCAAAGGATTAGAGTTAAAATAACCAGTAGTGGGGCAAGTCAAAGTTTGTGTGCCACCTGGTAGGGTGCAGTAAGAACATAGTGTCACTTCTGTCATATTCCTGCCAAAGACAGGTGACCTGAGCCTAATCAGTAGAACCAGCTGGCAAAGCTAAATTAAGGGCATTGGATAGCAAGACTGGCTTGTGACCTTCACAAGGGTCAAGGACATGAAAGATGTGGAAAGCCTGAAGACTCTTGGAGACGGAGGAAGCCTAGACACATGACAAATCAAGGCTTGGATCTGGACTGATCTCTTTGCTGTAAAGGACATTTTTAGGACAATGGACAAAACTGAGGTCTGGGGATTAGACAGTAGTAATATATAGTGTAGTTTTCGGATTTTGATGATTTTATTGTGATTATATAGGAAAATTTCCTTGTTCATAGGAAACGTGATTTCAGTAACCTATTTTCAATAGTTCAGGGAAAGAAGAGCTCATAAATGATTTATCTGTCTGTGATTTACTGGGTAGAAATGTGTTAATCATTGTTTCCACTCCTTACCTAATGGTCATAATTCTCCCACCCGTTACTCTTGCGTAAACTACGCAGCCAGTTCCCAATCTTAAATAAATATACCTGTCTCTTTGCTCCCACTAAACAAAATAAAATAAAAATCCCAAACTAAACAAAATAAAAATAATTGTTGATTGACTCCATTATAGAGCAATGAACTTCAACATCAGTGATGCTAGTACTTCCATTTGCTTAGATCTATTGTCATTTTCTCTTTCCATTCTTCTCTGGGTTTTCCAAACCTTAACCAATTTCTGTGGTTCCTTGTGTTCAGACTCTACTCTTATTCTGACTGCCTAGCCTCCTAATTCATGGAAAAATAGATACCCTCAAGCTTCCTTTCCTTCTTCCCACCACAACCCCAAATACATCTGTAAGTCCAACCGTTTGTAAAACTAGATGATCCTCGTTTGTAACACTGCTAATCTCTATCTTCTATGGCTGCCCCTGGGACGTTGCACTCTGAATATTCCTCCCTTTTATTCTGTCCGCTGTTCCTTTTCTCCTTGTAAATATTCACATCCGAGTAGAGGCACGTGTGGCGTAGCTGTGACGTGAGATCAGGCCTGTCTAATCCTAAAGGCCACACAGTAGGCTCACTCATAATCTTCCTAATCACTTAATCCAGTGGTCTCGTTTCAGTTCTCATCTTACTAACTACTCTTGTCTTCCATCCTCTGTGAAATTTTTCTTTTGCTTCAAGGTACAACTCTTTCCTGACTTTTCCGCCTCTGAGGTCGGTTTTCTCCATGCTTTGCTGACTTTTTCTTCTGTCTGCCTTTGTCCTGCTACTGGGGCATTTGTCTCCAGCATGCTTCTTTCCGTATTCTCAGTATTTTTAATTGGCTCATTACCACCAAGCCTCAGGCTTCAGCTGCCGTGGAACATTGTTAACTCAGACCTGCTTCTCCTGCCCACTGGGGAGCTTCTAGATAGCACTGTCTAATGCAGTAGCCACTAACTGCCCTCAGCCCTTGAGAGGTGGCTTGACCAAGTTGAGATACATTGATGGTATAAAATACACTNTTCAAGGTACAACTCTTTCCTGACTTTTCCGCCTCTGAGGTCGGTTTTCTCCATGCTTTGCTGACTTTTTTTCTGTCTGCCTTTGTCCTGCTACTGGGGCATTTGTCCCCAGCATGCTTCTTTCTGTATTCTCAGTATTTTTAATTGGCTCATTACCACCAAGCCTCAGGCTTCAGCTGCCATGGAACATTGTTAACTCAGACCTGCTTCTCCTGCCCACTGGGGAGCTTCTAGATAGCACTGTCTAATGCGGTAGCCACTAACTGCCCTCAGCCCTTGAGAGGTGGCTTGACCAAGTTGAGATGCATTGATGGTATAAAATACATTNCAGCTGCCGTGGAACATTGTTAACTCAGACCTGCTTCTCCTGCCCACTGGGGAGCTTCTAGATAGCACTGTCTAATGCAGTAGCCACTAACTGCCCTCAGCCCTTGAGAGGTGGCTTGACCAAGTTGAGATACATTGATGGTATAAAATACACTGGGTTTTGAAGACTCACTGTGAGAAAAAAGAATGTATAATATCTCTGATAATTTTTTATTAAATGTTGATAATATTTTAGATACATAATGAATTAAGTTTAACATGTTAAGATTAATTTTATATGTTTTTAACTTTTAATGTGGCTTCTAGAAAATTTTTAGTAACACACATGGCCTGTATTCCATTTCTTTGGGACAGCACAGCTCTAAATGCTTTTCAAAGGCCTTAATCAGTTCAATTCCGTTCAGTTGCTCAGTCGGGCCGACTCTTTGTGACCCGGTGGACTGCAGCACGCCGGGCCTCCCTGTCCTTAATGCTACATGTTCAAAAGCAGAATTACTGTTTCCTACCGCCACACTTGTTCCTCTTTTGCCTAAGTTTGAAAACTTCATTTTTTTGGTTAATGAAACTCTAGCTAAGTGCCAAGTACTCTGCTAAGCACTTAAACACACATTATTTCACTTAATCATCATGTAGGCATTTAACCATCACAACAACATTGACAACCTTAAGAGACATCTTTTATCTCCACTTCACATGTGAGGGATTCCTGATTCCTCCCTCTTCACCCCCTGTTTGATGCATCACCAGACCTTTCTCCCCTTGACTTCTGACACCTCTTCTATTCTTCCTTTCCATTTCACACCCAGAATCCTCTTCCTAAAAGACATGCCTGGCCATGATTCTGGTCTGCTCAAAAGTTCTCGATGGCTTCCCATCCCACGTAAGTAAGATCCAAACTCCTTTCCATGGCAGGTAGCACTCTTCGTCATCTGCTTTTGTTCTGCCAAAATGAGAGTTCATTTTCCGGGATTTCATTTTCTTCTTCTCTAAGGACTCTGCGGACGTGAAGTTTTACGATATTGGAAGAAAATCTGATACTAACACAGTAATCTCTTACTAGGTTTAATCTTGTTCAGCGAACAGCGCAAGCTTGCACAGCTCTGGCCTTTAATCTTCATAGGAAGTCTGAATTCCTTGTGGCATTAGCTGATTATTCTATTAAATGTTTCGATACAGGTAAGAAGTCCTATTTATTTTTTGAAGCAGAGTGACATGTAGGTGGAAATACTGCAGGGAGTTGGCCAGTCTGTACAGTCCGAGGGGAAGGAGCAGACTTCACAAGACAGCTCTCACTTCAGACATTGGCCACAAGTTTGGGGGTCCCAAGGCCATCCTCACATCAGATCAACAGGCTGCAAATTCAGGGTTCCCCACAGCTACCCCCAGGTTTGAGAATTCAGTAGAATGACTCACAGAATTCACTATGCTTATGATTATAGTTTTTAAAAAATAACTTATAGCAAAAGGATATAAATTGAAACCAGCCAAAGGAAGAGACGCATAGGGTGGATTCTGGGAGGCTCCTAAAAGAGATGCTTCCATCATCCCCAAGAACACATTACCCTCCCAGCATCCACATGTGGCCATCTGCGCTGAGTACTGCCACACCAGGAAACTGACCCAAGCTCTTGAGTTTTTACTGGGACTCATCAGCGTTTGGTTGCCAACTTGGTTGAACTCCATTTCCAGCCTCCTTCTCTCTGGAGGTTGGGCTAATAGTATGAGACCCAAAGCCTCAGCCTTCTGATCACTCACATGGTTGGTTGTTATGGTGTGGCCAGTCCCCACTCTGAGGTTCTCTCCGTAGCACAAACCATCTGTTTTGTCCAGGGACGTACCACAGATAACAGAGACACTCCCACCACTGGGGAAATTCCAAGGGTGTAGAGGTTGCTGGACAAAGGCCATGCATACTTCTCTTTGGAGGCCAAATTCCTTACTGCACATGTACAAGAATAATTACTTTTTAAATTTTACATGTGTATTGATATTTTTTGCCACATTACATTTTTTAATAGAGAACTAAAGAGTTCTATGAACTTATTAAGAAAATCTCAACTGTGTTGTTTTCTCTTGTTATTAATGTATTAAATACAACATTTAGAAAGATTGTAAACAATAAGAATAGTAATAATAGTGTTGGCTAACACTTATATAGTGTTTACTCCTTGCCAGGTACTGTTCTAGGGTTTTATACATATTATTAATTTTAATCATCATAGTAACCCACAGAGATGGTTACTGTTGTTATGCCCAGTTTTCAGATGAGGAAACTGAGGCACAGAAATAGACTAACCAGGTTTTCACAGCTTGGTAAACAGCAGAGCCAGGATTTCTAATCTGGGAGTCTTGCTGCAGGCCCCTGCCCCCAGTCACTGCCACCCTCTCACAGCACCTGCAGAAAGGAAAGGCAGTCGTGCCCAGAGACAGTTTTATATCGGGGGCCCACCTGTCTAATCTGTTTTGTTTGCATATGCCTTTTTTATATTTTAATAAATATATGATCATCCTATCTATATCATTTGGTAGAATCACTCCCTTCCCTTGTGAAAAATTTATATGTTTAAGATCAATACTTAATAATTCTACTCTAGAAATGTTTGCAATACCACAATTGCTACTATTGTTTGGCCTCACCCTGCAGGCTTGTGGGCTCTTAGTTCCCCAACCAAGAAATTGAACCAGTGCCCCCTGAAGTGGAAGCATGGAGTCCTAACTGCTGGGCCACCAGGGAATTCCTTATACCGTGACTATTAATGTTTAACCTATTACCTTTTGGTGGATTTGAAACTTTTCAGTTTTTGGTATTACAAACACTACTGAGACAGAAGTTCTGATAACACTGTCTTTAAACTCATCTGTGACTGCTTTCCTTGGATTCCATCAGTCTCTTCTCTCATCTTAGTTGTATCTTTTATATCCTCTGCTGTCTTACCGAAACCCCTGGTAACAAAGCCCTTTCCTTAGGTGTTGTCTCCATCTCCCCAACCACCTCCCTTTCTTTTTTTTTTTTTTTTAAAAGCCCCCCCACCTTCGTGGCCCGCAAGCTCCGCCCACAAGCCCAGGCTCCTGGCTGGCGGAAGGGCTGCCGCCCACCTCCCTTTCTTCACTGCCAAATCCTGCTTCTTCACCGTGTCCATGCGTGAATTCTGACTCTTGCCTCTTCCCCTGCAACCCCCACTCTAGGCTTCTGAGACTTCTATCTCCAAGGTCTTTAGTAACCTCTAATCATATAAATCCTCTTTATACTTTTCATTTTGTTTCTGCATAGCTTTTAACACTCTAGCTTACTTCAGGAGTCTTGGTTTTCTACTGTTAACCTTTCTTGGGTTAACCTTTTCTGACTTCTTTTCTGGGTTCTTTTGTGATTCCTAGACTTTTGGATGGGGCTTCCCTGGTGGCTCAGACGGTAAGGAATCTGCCTGGAAGGCAGAAGACCCACATTCAATCCCTGGGTTGAGAAGTTTCCCTGGAGAAGAAAATGGCAACCCACTCCAGTTGGGTGTTTGACCCAATTTAAAAGAAAAAGTAGAGGAACCCACATAGGTTGTCAACTTTTAATTTTGTTAATTGACATTGGAAAAAACAATATAACTTCATGAAATGGAGTTTTTTTTTTTAATAGACTTAGAAGTATATAATAGATTTAAAGGTAGTGTTTTAAATTTAGTTTTGTGGAAAACTCATCATGATATGCTTATTTTTCTCTTCTCACTGAAGGCCAATGAAAAATTGCCCGTTAAGTGACGCCAGACTTCAGACTAGTGTTTGGAAGCCAGTCCTCCCTTCCCAAGAGTTTATCTGTTCCTCTGTCTTCAGTGTGACCTACTATATATCTTAATATTTCCCAGATTTACATCTGGCTTTCTGGCTCTTCTCCCCTGGTGCACCTTCCTGGAGGAACAAACCAAATCTGACCATAAAACTGTAACATGCCTGTCATAGGAAACTTGGGAACACAGAAAAATGTAAAGAGATAATAAAAATCACTACAATTTTACTACCCATTGAAAATTATCATGGAGAGTTCTTGATGTTTTCAGACTTTTTTCTCTGCCTGTGTGTCACACATGCAGACACACACACGCCGAGTCAGTTTTTAGAAATCAAATCTGTTATCTCTTCTGACACTGCTTAGTCTGACCCCCCTCATGTATTTATGGCACACAGTAGAGTTACCTCCTGTTTACGAAACTAAACTGGAGCCACTGGGTCCACTGAATCACTGAGTCCTTTGATTTTTTTCCTTTGTAGCTCTTGAGTCTGTTCCTTTCCCCGTTGCCACATGCTTAGTAGAGACCCTTCTCATCTCCTGCCTGGATTATTACAGCAACAGATTAACTAGTCATTTTGTAATCTCTTCCTCCTCTCCAGTATATTCACCATGTCTTCGAAGTGCTCTTTCTGAAACAGCCCAGATACAATATTCTTACATATAAAACTATTTCAAGAGAAAGCCCAGGCTTCGGTCATGTCACGTTCAAGACTGTTCTTAAACCCCCTTTCAGCCTCGTCTCCTCCTGCCTCCCTGGTAATCCACGTGACTACCATGTCCCCGGCGCACTTCATCAGCCAGTCAGAGGCTTCCATTCTTTTCAGATGTTAATGGAGCTGAAGGGACCTCATGTGATCCCTGGCCATCAGTTGAATCTGTTCTTCGATGAAATACCAGGTTTGACCTGTATGACTGTTTGCCTTTTTCCCTCAGTCACCAAGGAGCTGGTTAGCTGGATGAGAGGGCATGAATCATCAGTGTTTTCGATCTCTGTGCACGGATCAGGGAGATACGCCATCACCACCTCCTCTGATACAGCACAGCTCTGGGACTTGGATACCTTCCAGAGAAAAAGAAAGCTGAATATTCTCCAGTCTGTGGGAATACAGAAGGTCAGTGGACGGAGCGCGTCTCGGTCTGTGGTGCTTCTCAGGCTAGTTTCTGGATCAGCCGGGTATGGATGTTATAAGTAATGCTTCACTTTGTCTCAGTTATGTCAGCAACAAGCAAAACTTTTATTATTTATAATATGTAATTTCAACTTTAGTTAGGTGATAGTTTTTACTTAGCTGATTGATTTTGTTTTATTTCTTAACCCAGTTGTGAAAAAGTCTAAATGTATAGAAGATTTGTAAGAATTTCACAAGGAACACATGTACATCCACCACCTAGATCCTACTGTACCATACCGTACCTTGTTGCTGTTTAGTTGCTAAGTCGTGTCCAACTCTTTGTGACTGTATGGATTGTAGCCCGCCAGGCTCCTCTGTCCATGGGATTCTCCAGGCAAGAGTACTGGAGTGGGTTGCCATTTCCTTCTTCAGGGGATCTTCCTGTGTCTGGGGATCTAACCTGTGTCTCCTGCATTGGAAGGTGAATTCTTTACTGGTAAGCCAACTGGGAAGCCCATACCATACTTAAATATTAGTAAACTATATTATGGATCTATCCATCTGTCTGTCCCTTCATTTATTAACTCACTTTTTTTTTAAAGTAAATTGCAGACATCAGTATACTTGCTCATCAGTGCTTCAGCCTGCGTTTAAATTGGGTTTAGTATTTGTTGAGGTAAACTTTGTTTTAATGCATGTCTTAAACATTCGTTTGTTAAATTTTGATAAATGCGTATACGTTTGTAATGTGCAAACCTATTGTTACCACTGGAGAAGGCAATGGCACCCCACTCCAGTACTCTTGCCTGGAAAGTCACATGGATGGAGGAGCCTGATAGGCTGCAGTCCATGGGGTCGCCAAGAGTCGGACATGACTGAGCGACTTCACTTTCACTTTTCACTTTCATGCTTTGGAGAAGGCAGTGGCAACCCACTCTGGTGTTCTTGCCTGGAGAATCCCAGGGACAGAGGAGCCTGGTGGGCTGCCGTCTATGGGGTCGCACAGAGTCGGACATGACTGAAGTGATTTAGCATAGCATTGTTACTACCATCCCAGAAAGTTCCATCATATCCCTTCCCAGATAAGCATTCCTCTGATGTTTTTCTACCGTGGGTTAGTTTTGTCTGTTCTAAAATGTCACAGAAGTAGAGCTTTTCAGTAATGGTGTGTGTAAAGCCTTTTTTCGTTCAGCATCATGTTGTTGAGATTCATCCTTGCTGTTTTATGTATCAGTAGTTTGTACCTTTCTGTTGCTCATCAGTATTCCATTGTACACATGTATCACTTTTTAAAAATCCATTTCTTTTGTTTTTAAGGTTTGTTTTGTTTGCTATTTGATTAGCTAAATGCTATTTTCAGGATTCCATCTCCCATTTAATTATTTTGCTTCAGGTTATATTATACATGCAGTATTGCTTTTAATTTCTTGGTTATTAGCATGAACAACTAGCAGTTCATGTCAACCAAAATCTTATTTTGTAGTCTCCACAAAAATCCTAGGGTTCTTAATCATTTAAAAAAGATATAAGTTATAGCCAGCTTACTCATCAGGAATTTAGGTCAAATGCCTTAGTAGGTTTTTTCTTCAATTGCTTTAATACTTAAATTATTTTAAAGTCTAAGAAAGAGAACACTGAGAGTTGAAGCCACAATGGAAACAGTTACGAAACAGTGACACAAAAACCATCTGTTATTTTTACCATGAAACTAGAATAGTATACACTGAATAGCTGCCAATATTAACCTTGGCTTGGTCGTTCAGACATTTTTGTTTAAAAAAATAGGATTCCAAATCTTAGTGATAAAATTAAATGTAGTAAATGTAAATACAGTGTGCAATATACATTTAAGTATATTGTTCTAAAATAATAGAATATCACAGTCTATCTTTAAGTTACCAGCAAGCTTTTCCTCAAAAGAGTAGATAGTAAACATCTTTGGCTTTGCTGGCAGAGAGCAAAATTGAGGATATGTGTGTACTTACATAACCACCTGAAATGACATAATTTTAAAACATAAAACTCATTCTCCTGGGCCGTACAAGAACTGGAGATGAATCAGATGGTTGTCACTCCTGGCTTATTCTGTTGAAAACAGGAAGTAATTGTAAACTAAACTTAAAGCAAACCTTTAGTTCTTATCAAGTTTTTTATTAAACTTACATTTTTACTGTGGTTTTTTACTTTAAAACTTTTATTGGGGTATATTTGATTTACAGTGTTGTATTACTTTCAGATGTATAGTATAGTCATTAGTTACACATATACATATGTCCACTCTTTAGATTGTTTTTTTTAAGTTTATTTATTTATTTATTTGTCTGCCTCAGGTCTGAGTTGAGAATCTTTGTTGTGGCACACAGACTCTAGTTTGTGGCTCATGGGCTCAGGTTGTGCCTGGGCTCAGTGATTGTGCCTGGGCTTAGTTTCCCCGAGGCAGGTGGGGCTTTAGTTCCTTGACTAGGGGTTGAACCTTCGTCCCCTGTGTTGCAAGGCAGATTCTTAACCACTGGAACACCACAGAAATCCCTTTTTAGATCTTTTCCCGTATAAGCCGTTACAGAGTATTGAGTGGAATTCCCTGGGCTATACAGTAGATTCTTTTTAGATATCTGTTTTACCTACAGCAGTGTATAGATGTCAGTCTCAGTCTCTCAGTTTATCCTTCCCCCCCTTTATCCCTCGGTAACCATAACTGTAAAGAAAGCTGAGTGCCGAAGAATTGATGCTTTTTTTTTTATTTTATTTTTTTCCATCTCAGGTGTACATGAGTTCCCAATCTTGAACCACCCCTCCCCCACCTCCCACCCTACTTCAACTCTCTGGATCATCCCCGTGCACCAGTCCCAAGCATCCTGTATCCTGTATTGACTATAGACTGACGATTTGTTTCTGACATGATACTATACATGTTTCAGTGCCATTCTCCCAAATCTTCCCACCCTCTCCCTCTCCCTCAAAGTCCAAAAGTCCATTCTATACANAGGTTTCTTGGTTAGGGAGGCTTGTTTTGGAGTTCTGGTGTGTGGGGCTGGATTTCTTCTCTCTTGAGCGTGGAGTATCTCTTCACGGCTGCCCCAGCAAAGTGCAGCGTCCGCTCCCCACCCTCAGACACAGGGTGGCTCCTCTCAGCTGTTCCTGCGCTGTCACAGCCCGGGACTCTCGGCTGCTGTCTCTGTCCTCCGACTTGGGGTAGCTCCTCCACTCTAGTCTCTGTGGCTGAGTCACATCGCTGCCTACTGGGTCCTGCTCCCGCTGCCTCCCAAATTGATGCTTTTGAACCATGGTGTTGGAGAAGACTCTTGAGAGTCCCTCGGACTGCAAGGAGATCTCCAACCAGAAAGGAGATCAGTCCTTAGTGTTCATTGGAANTGGGGTAGCTCCTCCACTCTAGTCTCTGTGGCTGAGTCACATCGCTGCCTACTGGGTCCTGCTCCCGCTGCCTCCCAAATTGATGCTTTTGAACCGTGGTGTTGGAGAAGACTCTTGAGAGTCCCTCGGACTGCAAGGAGATCTCCAACCAGAAAGGAGATCAGTCCTTAGTGTTCATTGGAAGGACTGATGCTGAAGTTTAAACTCCAGTACTTTGGCCATGTGATGCAAAGAACTGACTCACTGGAGAAGACCCTGATGCCGAGAAAGATTGAAGGTGGGAGGAGAAGGGGACAACAGAGGATGAGATGCTTGGATGGCATCACCGACTCAATGGACATGAATTGGAGTAAACTCTGGGAGTTGGTGATGGGTAGAGAAGCCTGGTATTCTGCAGTCCATGGGGTTGCAAAGAGTCAGACATAACTGAGCGACTGAACCAAATTGAACTGAACCATAAGTTTGTTTTCTACATCTATGACTCTACTTCTGTTTCATAACTAAGTTCATTTATACCATTTTTTTTAGATTCCACATTTAAGTGATGATGTTTGTCTTTCTGTGTCTGACTTCACTCAGTATGACAATCTTTAGGTCCATCCATTTGCTGCAGGTAGCATTGTTTTGTTCTTTTTTGTGGCTGAGTCTGCTTTTATATTTTAAATACAAATTTTGTGATTTTTTTTTCCCATTGATGACACATGGTAACACATGATGATATGGATTTCATTTATGATGGCTCTTTTAATCTAAAATGGTCTCCCACCTTTTCTCTTTTATTCCCATAACATTAATTTTTTTTTTTTTTTTTTTTAAGAAACCAGGCCAGTTAATTGTGTTGGAGAATGCCACACATTCAGGATTTGTGTTACTATCTCCTCATTGCATTATTTAACTTGTTTTCTCACCTGATATCTTGTACGTTCAGTTCAGTCACTCAGTTGTGTTCGACCCTTTGCAACCCCATGGACTGCAGGACACCAGGCTTCACTGTGCATCACCAGCTCCTCCTGGGGCTTGCTCAGGCTCATGTCCATCAAGTTGGTGATGCCATCCAACCGTCTCATCCTCTGTCGTCCCCTTCTTCTCCCGCCTTCAATCTTTCTCAGCATCAGGGTCTTTTCCAGTGAGTCAGTTCTTCGCATCAGTGGCCAAAGTATTGGAGTTTCAGCTTCAGCATTGGTCCTTCCAATAAATATTCAAGACTGATTTCCTTTAGGATTGACTGGTTTGATATCCTTGCAGTCCGAGGGACTCTCAAGAGTCTTCTCCAGCACCACAGTTGAAAAGCATCAATTCTTTGGTGCTCAGATTTCTTTATGGTCCAACTCTCACATCCACAGGTGACTACTGGAAAAACCATAGCTTTGACTAACGAACCTTTGTTGCAAAGTAACAGCCGATGCTACTGATTTCTTGTAAACTTGAATTTAAGTCTAAAGTCTTGAGTCGATTCACATGAATCATTTTTGACAAGCTATTCACCTTGTGTGTAAGATGGAAATAATAATAATGCTCACCTCAGGGCTGGTTTCAGGATTGAGTATGATAATCTATGCAACGCGCTCAGCACGAAGCTTGTGCATAGTAAGTGCTTAGTGCAAGTTAGCTGCAGCTGCTGCTCTTTCTATATTGCTGTTATTTTTGTTATCTATTATCCAGCTTTATAGGATTATTTCAGTGCAATTAGGTATCTTCTAAAAAGCTATAATGTAACTGTATTCTTTTTCTTGTGAACTGTATTAAATAGATGCATAATCCCTTATTAGCAACTCAAAAACCCAGATGTTTTTTAATAACTCATTTGGTGGCAGAATCTGATTGGAATTCATCTGGCAGCAAAATCTGAACTAAGTTGACATGAGGCTGAAATATTAATATATTTGAGTATGGGGTGTTGCTCCAAGTCACTGAGAGTTCTACATAATATAGATTATGCATTGTATTGGGCTTCCCTGGTGGCTCAGATGGTAAAGAATCTGCTTGCAATGCAGGATACCAAGGTTTGATCCCTTTCTCAGATCGTAAGTAGTTCTGAATTCTGGAACACATCTTCCCTAGAGGTTTTGGATTAGAAACTATCAGTCGATAGTTTGACTTTGACTTCAAAATGTTTTGAAAGAATTTACTGCTCCATCTGGTTTCCACTGATTTTTGTACCTAGCAGTAGTGGTAATTGATAGTAATAGATAGCAATACCACGGATGGCTCAGTGGTGAAGAATCCACCTGCAGTGCAGGAGACGCAAGGAGACTTGGGTTCAATCCCTGTGTCGGGAAGATCCCCTGGAGGAGGAAATGGCAATCCACTCCAGTGTTCTTGCCTGGAAAATCCCTTGGACAGAGGAGCCTGGCAGACTATGGTCCATAGCATCACAGAGTCCAATACAACTTAACAACTAAACAGCAGCAGTAATAGATACCAACTGTTGCTGCTGCTGCTGCTAAGTCGCTTCAGTTGTGTCTGACTCTGTGCGACCCCATAGACGGCAGCCCACCAGGCTCCCCCGTCCCTGGGATTCTCCAGGCAAGAACACGGGAGTGGGTTGCCATTTCCTTCTCCAGTGCATGAAAGTGAAAAGTGAAAGTGAAGTTGCCCAGTCGTGTCCGACTCTTTGCGACCCCATGGACTGCAGCCTACCAGGCTCCTCCATCCATGGGATTTTCCAGGCAAGAGTACTGGAGTGGGGTGCCATTGCCTTCTCCGACCAATTGTTGAGTCCTTATTATATACTTAACACTTTGTTTTGTCATTTTTAAACTTAAATAATCCTGAAAGGTAGATACAGTTATCCATATTTTACAGTTGGGGAGATTGCACTTCAAAAATATTAAGTAACTTGCCCAGCGTCACGTAGCTTATGAAAGAGGTGCAGTTCTGAGTTGAAGCTTGGTTTACTCTGAAGTGGCTCCGCTATGCTCTCAGGTGAACCAGTTACATTTCTTCAAATTAGAAAATTTTTATTCTTTTGTTGATACTAGGAGGGAGGACATTTAGCTCTGTTAGCTAGGGATTTTGGAATAAATCCTGAGATTTCTGATTACTGTAGTTCAGTATGAATCAAACAAGGCTTTGTGATGATGGCATCAGAGAACACTTATAAAGTGTATCATAGGTTTAGTCTGTATACGAATGGGCACTCACTAAATTTTTGCCGAATTGTACATTTCACTGTTAACTTTCTCGAACTACTATCCTGAACTCTTTCAACTTTGAAAAGAATTCACGTACCTCTCAAAAGTGAATTGGGAAGCCTAGGATTTTCATATTTTGTAAGGAAAAGGTGCAGCCAACCTTCAAAAAGTGTATTTTGTTAGTACTCTTGAAGTTTTTTCTAAGCATTTTTTGTTTGTCAGGAGATGACACTATCTAAATAATGACATGATTCATTAGGAACAATTTTATAATCATTAAAATCTGGCAATTAAAATTACAAATCTAGTAATGAATAATCATGTAGGCAATAACCTATCACAGCTATTCCTCAAAATAGCAGCTGATGCTCATTAACTTTTAAGCTTTTGCTTCTCCCAGTAGGAATAAACTTTATTACTTTTCTAGAAAAATACTGCTAATTATAATAAAAATTTCAAGACACTTTCTTTGACATCGGATTGGAAACTGTTTTAATGTATCCATTATAGATTGTAATATATTCACTGACAGTTCTTTCTGTACGACTTTCACATTAGAAATCTTCTTAATATAATGGAACTGTTGGCAAAAGACCTACCAGATTGTCTTTGATAAAGTGAGCCTAGGACAAAAGTGAGGAGGAGCTGGATCAGGCAAGGGGCTCGACATCTGATGTAGTTGAGCTAGCATCTTTTAGAGTTTAATAGCAGTAGTCCTTAGTAGATTGTTCTAATTAACCGGTATGTTCCATAGTACATTTTGTATGCATGTATGTTTTTTAGCATTATTATCAAAAAAGAGATAATGTATTATATATAATATATATGTAAATACATATATTTACAATGCTCTAAAATCTTTACAGTAATGTTCTTAACTATTAGAATCATTGCCTAACTATATGTATATAATAGCTGGATGACAATAATACAGATTAGTTGCAAGGCTGCCGTATTTCATGTGGATGCTTTATTGACCCATTGTTTTTGTAACACTGGGCAAAGCCGTGGTAGATGCAGTGTTGATCCTGCTTTTTCTCTGGACATCTCTCTCACTACTGTGATGATGGTTACATCTAGATTCTGAATACTCAGAGACACTCTAGTCCAGTGTTAGAGATGCTGAACACTTCATCCCCAAAGAATGTATTAATAGCACTCCCTCTGACACCAGTAAAATTGTGAAGATATCAGAATAAAAGGTAACAAATCCTTGAAGGTGCTCTGCCTCCTCTCTGAGTCCCTGCCCCTCTCTTTCCAACACAAAAGCAGTCATATGTTTTAAAAATAATAAAGCTTGTAAAGACACAGTAGTAGACACAAGAAGATGTGTTCAAATATAAAGTGTTATAGTCAGTTCTAATGTGGTTAAGAAGGCCGATCTGGATGGAACCAAAGAACAAACACCTAGAACTTGACATAAACTGTTAAAGGTGAAGATGCATATCTATACAACTTAGTAAGAAAAAGGTTTGTTCATTCATTTATTCAACAAAAACTGTTGCACACCTTTACTAAGCTCTAGTCATTGTGCTTGCCACTGACCACACAAGAATAAGCAAGATAGACAAGCCTCGGTTCTGCCCGCTCAGAACCAACCAAGTATCTTCAGCTATGAGGGATGTTGCGTCTCTTGCTCAGTTTGTCCACAGTGTTTGGGGTTCCGTGCATAGGGTATCAGGGTAGATTTCCTGTGGGCAGATCAGTGTATAAGAAATTATAATTCTTCTGTGGTTCAGAAGAATAAAATAGAAGACCAAAGCTGTATTGAGGGGAAAATAAAGAAAAAAAAAAAAGCTAGAGCCGTAACTATTAGCTGTTTTGAGGAGATAGCTAGGAATGCATGTCCTTAAGGTACTGAAATTTTTTCATGTTCTTTGCTTCCTTTCCTACCTCCCTCTGCGTGTTTCACACAGATGGCACACACAGTTTTATTTGAGGCCATTGAAACTTAGGAGAAAATATTGGTCAATTTTAATAAAAATGTTATATTACTGAAGTAAGCATTGCTTATTGCTTATGTAATAGAGAAATAGGAATTATGAGAATAAAGTGACATTTTCAGCTTTTCTACCAATTTCAGTCTCAACTGTGCATTAAATAAATTGAATCTCTAGTAAAATATGAGAATCCCTAATAAAACATAAAATCTCTAACATCAGATATTTGTTTTCAAGTTTTTACTTTTGCAAATAATGCTTACCAAACATTTATACACATTTATCTTAAAGCATTTTGCTGTTTTTTTCCTCAAAGAATTAACACTTAGAAGCAGATTGATTATTCAGAAGAAATATAAGACTATTGATATATATACTGTATCTTTAGTCAGTTTTTACTACCAGCAGGAGTATATCACAGTTCCTTTTTTTATAGTTTCACCAGCATTTAATATTTTTAACACTTGGTTGTTAGTATTTAATACTATATATTAGTATATAACTTGTAAATATACTGTGTATATTTTGTGTATATGTATGGTTTGTGTTTTGTATAGTTTGTGCATTATTTTAAAGTAAATTTGATACACATAAAATGGTCTCTTATTTTCATTTGAATCTTTTATAAGGTTAAATATTTAAGAATAGTTAGTATTTTATGAATAAACTTGTCATTATAGTCACCTATTTTTTGTTTAAAGGAGTTTACCTTTTCTTTTGATACCAGTTTTATCCCCTGGCATGTATTGTAAATGTATTTTCTCCAGTTTAAGAAAAATTAATTTTAAGAAAGAGTTAACTACTTGTATATTTTAAACTTAAAGAGGGTTAAATGATCCTTATATAAACAATAACTTTTTTTCCTCTCTTTTTAGGTTTTCTTTCTACCATTAAGTAATACCATCCTCAGCTGTTTTAAAGATAATTCTATCTTCGCCTGGGAATGTGATACTCTTGTTTGCAAATATCAATTGCCAGCTCCACCTGAAAGCTCTAATATATTATACAAAGTGTTTGCCGTGACCAGGTAATGCTCACTTTGAGACACTGAGGATGTTTATGAAATTTAACTTCCAGTGAAATTTTGTAAATTTTCATTCAGTATTTTATTATCATACGAGCAAAAGTTTCCTGTAAACTAAGATATGATCTGTGATATAGTATTAAATTTTTTTCTTATTGTACACAAAAATATAAAAAGTATATGAAATCCTAAGGCTGGTATTCTCATTAGCTATAAAAAGCATCAAATAGCCACTCCTATTTTGTCTATAATTCTGCCTGTATTTAGTCACGTACAACTCTGCGATCCTATAAACTGCCAGCTGGTCTCCTCTGTCCGTGGGGTTTTCCTGGCAGGAACACTGGGGTAGATTGCCATTTCCCCCCCAGGGGATCTTGCCAACCCAGGGATCAAACCTGTGTCTCCTGCACTGGCAGGCAGATTCTTTACCACTGGTAACTGTCTACTACGTCTGTACTGTGTCCTTGTAAAGCAAAGCCCAAGTGTATCGTTTCATGCATAAATATTTCAGCGTGTATCCCTAAAGGATAGGACCCTTTTTGAAACATAACTGTGGTACTATCATTACACCTTTACAAATTCATGATACTATATCTAATTATTACATAGTTCACGATTGGTCTAATAATCATTTTTGTGGTTGGTTCAAGTTAGGAACAAAATACAGTTCACACATGGCCTTGGTTGATACATCTCTCTGGTCATTTGTCTTGTAGTTTTCTATATTCTAGATTCTGCTTTTTGCATCCCTGTGATGTTATTTAATGTGATCTTCTCTCATCTATGCTTACTATAAACTGGTTATGTCATATTTCCTGTAAGTTGGAGGCTTGATCTGATCTGGTTTGATCTGGGAGCAAGAAGACATTGTAGGTGGTTGGTGTGCTTTCATCTGCAGGAACACAGAACTCTTTCTTATGATGTTAATGGTCATTGGTAGTCATCACCTAGATATCCTGTGTTGCATTGGAGGTTAGCAAAATGGAACTAACTATTCTGTCTTTCCTACTCCGTTATTAACCAGAACCTCCTTGAGAAACAAACTTCCTCTCATCAACTCTTTGGTTACTTTGCTGTACAGTTAGTAAAGGAAAAGTAGGATAAGATGCTTGATTTCTTCCTCTTAAAAAAAGAAAACCTTTTTCCCCCAAAATAATGGATTGTTTATTGGCATATTTAGAGGTGGCCATTGAAGGTCTTTTGTCTTTAGTCTTTGTAAACTCATGGATTTAAGCATAGTTGACATAGTTTGACTCATTAAAATTATTATTCTTAGTGATGCTCTGGTTCTCTCATCTTTGACCAGTGAGATTATCTTCAGGTCGACTCTGAACCCTCTTGATACAACCCCTTGTCTATGATGTGTGTGTGTTAGTCGCTCAGTCATGTCTGACTCTTTGCAGTGCCCTGGACTGGAGCCCGCCAGGCTCCTCTACCCATGGAATTCTCCAGGCAAGAATATTGTAGTGGGTTGCCATTCCCTTCTCCAGGGTATCTTCCTGACCCAGGGATCGAACCCATGTCTCCTGTGTCTTTGCAGGCAGATTCTTGATCACTAAGCTACCCTTTTTCAGGCTACTGCAATATAATAGCTTTCTTATTTTGTGTATTTTTAGTCTCATTTCCTAAAGTCAGTCTCTGCAAAGCAGCTAGAGTGGTCTTCTTAAATCATTAAATCATTTCCCTATCCAACTCCCTTGAAAGGCTTCACATTGTTCTTAGGAAAATCCAACTCCCCACCATATGCCCTGAGGTCTTCCCTCCCTTTGGTCATCTTATTTCCTTCCCCATCTAATTTAAGTGTTCAGCCACACTTGAATATTGCTTCTCATTCTTCCTTATATACTAACCTTATTCCTGTCTCAACATTTTTGTATTGGCCAGTCAGCAATACTGACAAGCATGGAATCCTTCCTCCAGGTCACCCTGTGACCAGCCCATTCACAACGTTCTTGCAGCAGGTCTCTGTCCTTTCCCAGCTCTGTAACATCACTTGTTTAAATTAATAAACATTAAGAATTAATTTCCTCAGAGGCGCTTACCACATTTTAGTACTCAGGAACCACACATGGCTAGTAGTGACTGTTTTGGTTCTTGCTGTTTGGGTTTTTGTTTATTTATTTTTGGCTGCATTTGGTCTTTTCTCTGGTTGTGGCGAGTGGGGGCTACTCTTCTGCAGTGTGCAAGCTTCTCATTGTGGTGGCTTCTCTTGCTGTGGCGTGTGGGCCCAGCGGTTGTGGCTCTCAGGCTCTAGAGCGAGGGCTCGGTGGTTGCGGTGCTGGGCTTAGTGGCCCACAGCATGTGGGATCTTCCCCAGTCAGGGATGGGACCTGTGGCTTCTGCATCAGATTCTTATCCACTGTACCACCAGGGAAGTCCAGTAGAGACTTTTCTGGACAGCGTAGGTGAGAACATTTCCATCATGATACTGGATCAAGTTGGACGGTGCTGCTATAAATAATTAATCCAGTCTTACTTTTTTACCTGTCTGTTCTGCAGGGATGGCCGAATCCTGGCTGCGGGAGGCAAATCAAATCACATTCATTTGTGGTGCTTGGAAGCTAAACAACTGTTTAGAATTATCCAGATGCCCACCAAAGTTCGTGCCATTCGCCATCTGGAATTTCTTCCTGATAGTTTTGATGCTGGTTCTAATCAGGTTAGTAACATAAAGGTTAGAAATGTGGTATTTTTTTTTGGAAAAATCGTATCAATTTCTGCACTATATTCTCTCATTTAACTTATGGCAGCCTGATTGTTCCAAGGATTTGAAATTGCCAAAAACTTGTTAAGAGTCTAAAACTGAAAAAATGGAAACATCTTAGGTTCTATATATTAATGATAATTTACCCTTTTCCCTAAAATCGGTATACTTTATGTCATACTCTGGTTTACAGGGTGATGACGTGTGCTCTTTTTTTATTTGATCCTTAAAGAATTCTTTGAGCAAAGGCAGGGAATGTTTCACAGACTGTGGCATGAAACTAGGTGACTTATCAGCACTGCTGTTATAAGGATTAAAAGTAGGACTGGACGGAAATTTTCTTGCTTTTTTGTTGTGCTGTGTTTTATCTACCATTAGCAGATTGCCTCGAGCCTATGAAACGTGCTTTCTTTCTATTTAGCCTTAGTTTACAAAGTGCTTCCCTTCCACACACCCTTTCTCTTTTTAATAGTTGGGCAATTGAACCTTAACTTCTTTATTTTAAATTATTTTGGGTCTTGCTATTAACAAATTTTATATGTGTGTGTGTTTTATGTATATATGTATGATGTGTGTGTGTGTATTTATCAAGTCTATTTTAAGTTTTCTGAGTAGATAATGCTTTCACATGGTTGAAAACATTAAAAAAAAAAAAAGGCATAAAGTGAACTCTTACTTTCTCTCTCATTTGCCCACTCACTCTCCAAAACCACTGCTGTTATATAATCTTACGTTTTATCCATTTTGCGTTTTTTTCTTTAGTTTACCTTGAAGATTATCCTGTATCAGTATGAAACTTCATTCTCTTTTACAGCTGTATAAATTTTTTTAACCAGTCCTTTATTATTGGGCACTCAGCCTGTTTTTAGTTCTCTTCTAGCACAGATAATACTGCACTGCATCACTTTTGCACATGTCACTTCACACATCCTGTCTACAGGGAAAAATAAAATCCCAGAGTTAAATAGTGGTACCAGCATTATATGTATCTGTAGTTTTGATAGATCTTGCCTTCCAGAGAAGTTGCGTCAACTGAATGAGGGAATTCCTACCATCTGACCAACAGAAAAGCATGCTTTTTAGATTGTCACCTTCAAATTGCTTCTAGCTACCTCCAAACTGTAGGCTTTCACATAACAAGGGATGTCAGGGTTTCACAGGATCGCCTGGCGACACTACCTGCCAGCCCCTGGCCCGGGAAAGAGCCTGTAAACGAAGCAGCAGAGGGCTTTATTGTTTTATGTGTTTAAGCTTTTTTAGTATGTGTTTTTAATTTTTCAAGTTGTATGAGTTACAGCTGTTTTTTTCCCCCTTTAAAGCACTAGCTTCCTTCGGGCTTCCCCCCACCCCAACATTGTCCTTTTTTTGCAGCTCATAGACTTTCTCCCTCCACAATCCAAATGCTGGTCACAACAGCGAGGTCACAGGTTTGTGTGGGGAAGCAGGACAGCTGTCAGCTCTGCTCAAGCTGAGGATGGAGAAGGGAAACAAGCCCCTCCAGCCTCCCCACTTCTGCCAGCCAATGTGAAGTCTAAGTGGAGAACTGTACTCCTTTCTCCTTCCCCTGGAGGGGTTGGTGGAGATAGGCCTGCCTGTGGGAAGGGAAGAGGCTCGGGTGACCTTTCTGTATTCTCCCAGGATAGACGCCTTACTGGTTCTGGTTAGGGCCAGGCTTATCTGGACCTGAACTGGGCAAATCTGCATGAGCCGTGATTAGGGATTTTAAATAAACATCGTGGCTGTCTGCGAGTATGATCTCCTCTGATTGTCCTCCACCCCACCACTGCACGCCCCCCAAGAGAGAACATATGTAAATACACACATGTGTATGTGTGTGGTTTAACTTTTTAAAATTGAGGTGTAATTGACAGAGAACATGTTAGTTTCGGGGCTTCCTTCATAACTCAGTTGGTAAAGAATCTGCCTGCAATGCAGGAAGACCCTGGTTCAATTCCTGGGTTGGGAAGATCCACTGGAGAAGGGATAGGTTACCCACTCCAATATTCGTGGGCTTCCTTTGTGGCTCAGCTGGTAAAGAATCCGCCTGCAATGCAGGAGACCTGGGTCGGGAAGATTCCCCTGGAGAAGGGAAAGGCTACCCACTCCAGTATTCTGGCCTGGAGAATTCCATGGGCTGTGTAGTCCATGGAGTCACAAAGAATCAGACAGGACTGAGCAACCTTCACTTCCACTTCCATGTTAGTTTCAGGTGTATAACAGGATGACTTAGTATTTGTGTGTATATATTGTAAAATGATCACCATAATAAGTCAAGTTAACATCTGAGACTTGAATTTTAAATATGTTTTAGGAACTCACATGTTGTTTCTCTCTACTCTTAGGTTCTTGGAGTGCTAAGTCAGGATGGTATTATGAGATTTATTAATATACAGACTTGTAAACTTCTCTTTGAAATTGGGAGCCTTGATGATGGAATTAGCTCATCAGTAATTAGCCCACATGGACGGTACATTGCATCTATTATGGAAAATGGCAGTCTGAACATATACTCAGTTCAGACTTTAACGAAAGAAATAAATAAGGTATGTTATCAAGTAAACTTCCCTTTTTTCTTTTAAGATTTAAATGTTGTATCATCAAAAATAAAAGCTCTGTTACAATTTTTTAACTTCCTTGCACCATTACCCCTTTTTCTGGGTATGTTTTTTCGCTCTTACTCCCAAAGCCACATCTCCAGACTTTGCTCACCTGTGCTCCATTCTTAAACTGCTGCCTTTGTCAAAGGCCTCTGTTTGTTGTCCCTGTCCCATTCGAGGTACCCGTCTGATCTGCTTCCTGCAAAAGGTCTGCAATCCCAGTTTGTTCTTTTTTTTCTCTTTCTTCCCCTCTTGCAGGCTAGACACCTTGGAGCACCTATGACTGTATCTATTCCCCTGTTTCCCGAATTGAGTCAATGCTAAGTTATGTACTCCTTGAATCTGAAATGTCTATACGTGGGCCACCTGTTCGCCATCTCGGCCATCCTTGTATCGGTGTTCACTGACTGCTCTCGAATAATAGTAATCTCAATAAACATACCTAAACTCAGAGCCCTCAGTGCCCGCTCCTCCTCGTCAATCATCTTCCACATACCATTTTTCTAAACTTTCATCATCTAAAATAATGCTATGCTTGTGGCCTCCTTTCTTTTGCCTCTTGCATTAAGTCCAGACTCTTCTGCCTGCCTCTGAAAGCCTTCTGTGTTCTCGTCTTCTCTACCTAGTGTGTTTCCCTGTGCTTTCTACTTCCTTACTGTCCCCTGTAGACACCGTGCGCATTTCTACATCTGTTGTTACCCTGCACATTTCATCTGAAGTATACTTCCCACTTCTCTTATGGTAATCTAGAATTTCTCTGGCTAGTTGCATCAAATAACAAAGCAAGTTTTACTTTAGATTGTTTCCTTCTCTTTTCTGGGGTGAGGAGGGGAATATTTTTAAGAAAGAAATTATTTATTTTTAATTGGAGGATAATTCCGCTGCAATGTTGTGCTAGTTTCTGCCATACATCAACATGAAATCAGCCATAGATAGGCCTGTGTGCCCTCCCTCTCGACTGTCCCTCCCACCTCCTGCCCCGTGCCACCCCTAGGATGCTGCAGAGCGTGTCATATAGTAAATTCACACTGGCTGTTTTACATTTGGTAATGCACTGGCTTCAGTCTGTTCTCTCAGTTTGTCCCACCCTCTCCTTTCCCCACTGTGTCGCAAGCCTGTTCTCTATGTCTGTGTCTCTATTGCTCTACAAATGCATTCATCAGTAAGAAGTTCTTATAGAGAAAAAGCAAAAGCTACAGATAAGCAAATAATTCAATAAGTCTAACCATTCTCAGATGATTTTGAAATGTATGCCTACCGAGTATTTTTTCTATGTGTGTAAATGTATACAGTCAACCTGCATATTCACAGATTCTATTTGTGAATCTGTCTGCTGGTGAAATTCGGTTTTCAGTAACTCAGTGTTGTGGCAACTCTGTAAAACATAACTACTGCGAATAATGAGAATTGTGTGTATGTGGCGGGTGCACATGCGAACAGTTTTTCTTTAAACATGTAATTATACTCTACTATTCTTGGAAACTTAAAAAATTTTAATAACATTATTTGCACGTAATGAGAGTTGTTAGCCTAGCTGGATATATAAGAGCTAGATAAATGTTATTAACAGAAAGCGAGATCTGAGAAAAACCAAGATAAGCATGTCATTGGCTTCCTCTCTGTTATTTGTTAAGCAAATTGAGATCAGATTGACGAAAAGCTAGCTTATAACAGAAGTAGGATTCCAGTGTCTCTCTGGCTATTCCAGGCTTACAAAATGGCCAGGTTTATACAAAACTTATTAACCATGTCCCATTCCTTCAAGTCCTATTTTCTTGCCTTTGAAGAATTTCTGGTATTCTGCTGATAATAAGTAAGCTAATTCCTGTTTCTGTGCTGAAGTTTCAACACTCCTGAGGTGTGGCAATTCAGGTCATATCTCAGGCTCCAACTTTTGGGAGATTCTTTTATGCAAGAACTATGAAAAATGTGGCACTAGAATTAGTGTTTTAATAATGATTTAGAAGAATCGACTGAGGTCAGAAGACAGTTTAAGGATGTTAAAGATGAAGAGTATTCAGAAGTCAGACCACTATTAATTGCATTTCGTAGACAAAGAATTGAATCATAGAGTAAGTAGTCACTGTACTTTTTCTTTGGTCAGAGCTATTGCTACTATATTTCGCATTCTTATATTCTTTCAGATGTGAATAATAATAATGTATCCCAGAAAACCACTATTTTTAAAACCCCTTACTGATACAGTTAAAACTTTCAATACTTTTCATAATAATTTTAAAACAAAAGTGCAATAGCAGTGCCATATATATTATTGCATTACCTGCTCTTATACACTTCACAGTGTTACATGTCGTACATACTGCAGTTGACAATAGGGAATGTTTTCCTGGTCTCCTGTAATAGGTGCAAATTTCAAAAGCAAGGGGCTTCCCAGGTAGTTCAGTGGTAAAGAATCCGCCTCCCAATGCAGGAGACATGGGTTCAATTCCTGATTTGGGAAGATCTCCTGGAGAAAGAAATGGCAACCCACTCCAGTATTACTGCCAGGAAAGTCCCATGGACATAGGAGCCTGGTGGGCTACAGTCCACGGGCTCATAAAAAGAGTCAAACACAACTAGCAACTAAGTGAGCACCTGCTGCTCCTTCACAGGCAGAAGTCCTGAACTTTTGAAGGCAACATGAGAAAAAGTTTTGTTTGAAACTTCAAAGTAGTCTTTTTATAGTCTTTTATCTAAAAAGAGTTAGAATGTTTGCCTTGTTCTATTTATTTCTTTTGGGGGTGAGGGAGGAGGAGGTCAAAAAAGTTTGGTTTCTGCGTCAAAGAGCTTTCCCAGAGTGGTGATTTATTTACATTGTACGTCGTCATGGAAGCACAGTGTTCTGGCTTTCATGACAGCTTGATTCAAGGTGATGCATATAATTTGTGTTTTTTGGAAATCTAATATGTTCATTTGGACTTTTGGGTTTTTCCTTGTGTTCTCATATAAGAAGTATTTCCACTTCAAGAAAAATTTATCTAAAAAACACAAATCCATCTGTCTTTGATCTGGGTCTGGGCTAATTACTAAGGAAACACTCGGCCATAATGGTCTCAAACATTTAAACATCCTGTGAAAGTCACTGTACTTTAATCAAGTTCGGAACTCAGAAAACCAGAGGTACTTTACCTGCTCATTTCCTTTGAAAAAGGATGATCGTTTATTTCAAAGAAGGTGTTATTCATGAAGGAAATGTCTTAGTCAAGTAAGTTGAAGTTGTTGAAGCCTTATCTTCCTATTTGGTAAGCCCCATCAAAATGAGGGTTTGGCGTCTAAGCCGTGCTGTCTGCACACGGCCTCTGAAACTGTTGATGCAGCTGAGGGACGGACAGCTATCTCCATGTAAGTTAGAAAATGCAACCAAGGACAGAGGCGGGGGTGCTGTGCTGTCAGAGGAAAATCACGTGACAGTTTCCCTCAGAAGAAATTTCACTGGAGCCCAAAGAATACTAGGGTGCTTCTGTCGGCCTTTAGGAGGGCCATGGGCTACACATTACTACTGTACTACGAACTTTTATTGTGCGGGTATAAAAGATGGATTGATACTGTATGATTTAAGGCCAGCTTTCAAGGAATCATTCAGTTCTGTTTATCTTTGTTAATCAAGATCTTTATTGTGCTCCTCAAAGGAATTTGGCAGAAATTTGCTTTGACTCATTAGTCAGCAAGGAAACGTTCTTGGACACTTTATTTATACTTTTTGTATCAAGGCACACTATTAAACTGACCAAAATAAAATTTTTAAATACTATGTTTGCATATACTATTTTCTAAAGATAGCCGCTGGATTTTTTTCCCTCCCTTTTAGCCACCTCCTCCTTTAGTGAAAGTGATTGAGGATCTGCCTAAGAAGAAAGGGAATTCTGGTGATCTTAAGGTGAAAGTGACATCAGGAAGAGTCCAGCGGCCAGTGAAATCAAGGGAAAACAAAATACAGACCAGAATATTGAAACAAGACCTGACTGGTAGTCTTGAAAAGAAAGAGGTAAGAATATATTAAACTTTTCATTTGTCATGACTCTGCTGTAAACAGGTCTCATGATTCCTAGTCCATTATCGTTCTTCCTTCTCTTAAGAATTAAAAGGAAAATTTTAGAAAAGCAGAAAGTTGTAACTGAAATTATAACATGCTTTGTAAAACTTTTTACTATAAAATTAATGCATACTTTTTTTTTTTAAGTCAAACAGTACAGAATTTCACTGTCCAGTATGGTAGCCACTAGTCACAAGTGGCTGGACTGATTTGAAATGTAGTGTATGTGTGAAGTACACATCAGATACTGAAATTTTATTATGAGCAAAAGAAAGTAAAATATTTTAAAAATTGAAATATAGCTCATTTACAGTTTTATATTTGTACAAAATAGTGATTCAGCATTTTTATAGATTATACTCCATTTAAAGCTACTGTAAAATATCAGCTATAGTCTCTGTGCTGTATCTCTTGTTACATATCTATACTATTATATAGATAACAAGCTTATTATATACAGTAGTTTGTACTTAATTTCCTACCCCTAAAGAAGGAAAAGCATCATATTAATTAATAATACTATGCTGGTTGTATTTTCAAATGATAATATTTTTATTACACTGGGTTAAATTATTAAATTTAATTTTTACCTGCTGCTTGTGACTTTTCTAACATGGTGCCTAGAAAACTTAAAATTACACCTGTCTCTTGGATTAACAGTTATCTGTCAGAGAAGGCTGTAAAGGGACAAAACCCAAAAGTATACTTTTCCTTCTCCCTGTGCCCAGCCCACTCTTCATTGCACTCCCCAGAGGTGATGCTCGTTAATAATTGTTCATCTTTCAGAAATTTTCTGTGTACAGATATATACATATATATCTGTGTCTGTTACCTTTAAATTTTTTTAATAAATGGAGTCATACTATTTTACTGTTTTATAACTTGCTCTTATCATTTAACAGATTGACTATTTATATTAGTGCAGGTAGTGCTACAGCAGTTTAAAATATTTGCATAGTATTGCATTTATGGATATACATTAATTTATCTCACTAGAACTCTGCTCACTGGCATTTAGGTTGTAATATTAGTCTTCTGTTAATACATTTGGTGATGTAGTAGCTATTCTTTGAACATTTGCACAAACATGTCTATACAAGAATTTTTAAGTAAGAGCATGTGCATAAAAATTTTCATAGTAGCCAAATTGTTCTTCAGAATTTGTGTGTGTGTGATTTATTCAAGAAAAACTTAGAAGCAACCAAAATGTCCACCATTAGGTAACTAATCAATATAAATTATGGTAGAGCTTTACAGTAGAAATCTAAGAGGTGATCTTAAGAGGAAAGGGAGATGATTATAGTATGTTAAATATAAAAAGCAAGATACAAGAACTATATGTTTGGTTATCTGCGTGCTTATTAGCTCAGTCGTGTCCAACTCTGCGACCCCATGGACTATAGCCTGCCAGGCTCCTCTGTCCATGGGGATTCTCGAGGCCAGAATACTGGAGTCGGTTGCCATGCCCTCCTCCAGGGAATCTTCCTGACCAAGGGATTGAACCCAGGTCTCCCACATTGCAGGCCAATTTTTTACCATCTGAGCCACTTTTTAAAAGATAAGGGTATTTATGTATTATTTTTAAAACTCTATAGGAAAGACTGAGTTACTAATAGAATTACCTATTTCAGTCAGTTTTATTATGTTCTTTATAGGGTTTTTTTTTTGTATATTCTTTATTTTCTGGAATTGAAAGAAAATATCAACGATAGAGAAACTGCTAGCATTTCCAGGAACTTTTAAAACTTTTTATTAACAGTAAATCAGTCAGTCACATACATACAAATGGAGAGCTCAGTACATTTTTACAAACTGAATGCACCTGCACTGTCAGCACCCAGACCAAAAAATGGACCTTTCCCAGCACCTCGAAGGCCCTCCACTCCTCCCTTCCAGGCACTTCGCCCCTTACCCCAAGGATAACTATCTCCTGTCTTTTAACACCTTAGATTCTGCCCCTTTTGTGCTTATGGTCATTGGGTCATTTAGTTGGTACTCTTTTGTGTCTGGCTTCTTTCATGCATCATATCTGAGAGATCCATGTGGTCATAAACTATTCTATATCTATCTGTATAGAATTCCCTGGTATGAATAAGCCATGACTGCTTTATCCATTCTGCTGTTGGTAGGCATCTGAGTAGTTTTCTAGGTTTTTTTTTGCTATGAGAAACAGTGTTACTGTGAACATTTAGTGCATCTTTGGTGAACATAAGGATGTGTCTCTTGTTGGGTATAAACCTAGGAATGGAATTACTGGCTTATGGGCTATGCATATGTTCAGCTTTAGTAAATACTGTCAGAGTTTCCCAGGTGGTTGATTTAAACAATCCATATTCTCACCATGAGGTATTTGAGGGTTCTGGTCGCTTCATGTTCTTACCAGCTGTTGGTATTTTTCGCATTAATTTTGACAGCCTCTTTTCTGCTATAAGCAGTTTTAAAAAGTGAAGCTTGCATCAAAAGAGGAATGTGTAAAGTGTTGTCTACCAGGGAAATTCAGTAGAAACTCAGTGCTCAGGGTTTTTACTGGAAGCTGGTTATAGGTACCCCCTGTGTAGTACATTACAAAACTCCACACAAGGACTCCACACAGAAAGCAGGTGACCAGCTTAAAACATACTGTACGGGTTAGGCACGATGAGCTGCTCCCACTGGTTCTGAGGAGGGTGGAAACTTCCTAAAAACCCAGGTAGGACACCAGACAAGGGCCAACCTGTAGGCCTTTTCAAGGGTAGCAGTCTCAGACCTGCCACATGAAATCTCTTAAGAAATAGAGTGTCATCAGTAGCTTTGGAGTCCCCTGTGTGCTTGTCCCCACATGTTTCTCCCTGTCCCACAGATGTAACCATTGTTTCCACTTCTGCATTAATTATGTCCTTGGTTTTCTTTGTAATTCTATCACTTCTACAATGTAGCCCTAAACAAAATATTGCCTAGTTTAAGTAGCAGGCACAAAGCTAGCTGTGTAAAGAATGGGGACTATTCACCCTTTGAGTTGAATGCGCTAGTGAGAAAAGGAGCTGAGTGGCGTATCTGAGACATAGTCTGGCTTGAGCTTTCCTGAAAGTTTACAGGAGCCTTTCCTGGGAAAATGAGTGGGCGATCATGACTGACTTCTGGGAAATAAAGTGACACCACAATCAGGGCATCTGGCCACACTCGGTCTGGATTACAGGTGGAAGGCCCACAGACATGTGTCAGAGAGCAGGTGGCTTCTAAAAACCCGTGTGTGTGTGCTAAGTCACTTCAGTCGTGTCCGCCTCTGGACTGTAGCCCGCCAGGCTTCTTTGTCCATGGGATCCTCCAGACAAGAATACTGGAATGAGTTGCTATGTTCTCCTCCAGGGGATCTTCCCGAGCCAGAGACCAAACCCGAGTTTCTTATGTCTCCCGCATTAGCAGGCAGGTTCTTTACCACTAGCACCACCTTGGAAACCCTTCAGTTCGGTTCAGTTCAGTTGCTCAGTCGTGTCCGACTCTTTGCGACCCCATGAATCGCAGCACACCAGGCCTCCCTGTCCATCACCAACTCCCGGAGTTCACTCAGACTCACGTCCATTGAGTCAGTTAGCCAGCTCTAAATGGTGGGTCAAAGTAGGTCCCTTCTATGGGTGAAATGTGTGTGCTCAGCTAATCATGGCTTCAGGACACAGAAAGGAAGAAGGGACTTCATCCACTCATAGTTGAGACGAGGGGATGAAACTCAGGCCAGTTCATCTGGGCATCTGTCCTTTGTTTAAAGAGGCGTCAATGGCAGCAGGTGTCTTGGTGATGAGCCATGAACATGTCTCTTTCATGGATCTTGTTGCTCCAGTCTGGGCTACTTGCCCTTGACGTCTGGTCCGTGGCACTCAAATGGGGAATCTTGATTCACTGTCATCTCAGGCTGTCCCTCACCTCCCTCTTACACTGGATTACCTGTTTCTCATGGTAAAAAGTGCACTAAACTAAGTCAGAAAATCTGGCTTTGAGTCTTGAACTATCACTTAGCAGATCTATGACCTTGAGCAAGTTGGGGAGCTACTACTGACCTTTCCATTTCCTCAAAGTAAGGAAGCCAGAAGGTTTCTTGTGCTTTGTATGGTTAGGCTTAAATGAGATACTTTATACATATGGGTTTATGATTCTTAAATCTACAAAATATTTTCCCATTAAGATAAAAATTGAATTAAAAATAAAATTGAAAAAAAAGAGAGCAAGAGAAGGAGGAAGATGTTAGAATGCATTGTTCTTGCTACAGGGATTAACAAATGGCAGGTCATGGACCCAAGCTAAGCTTGAGTGCTGGGACCCCTGGCTGCTCAAGCTAAGGATGAAGTGGAAGTTGGCTCAGTCATGTCTGACTCTTTGCAACCCTATAGACTACACACTCCATGAAATTCTCTAGGCTCGAATACTGCAGTGGGTAAGCCTTTCCCTTCTCCAGGAGATCTTTCCAACCCAGGGATCGAACCCAGGTCTCCCGCATTGCAGGCTGATTGTTTACCAGCTGAGCCACAAGGGAAGCCCAAGAATACTGGAGTTGGGTAGCCTATCCCTTCTCCAGGAGATCTACTCAACCTAAGGAATCGAACCAGAGTCTCCTGCATTGCAGGCGGATTCTTTACCAGCTGAGCTATCAGGGAAGCCCAGCTAAGAATGATTTTTACATTATTAAATGGTTGCATTTTAAATGATGGTATAGGCATCTATATAAGTGTCTGTGTAATATCCTTGATCTTGCCTTTTGACCTGAAACCTAAAATATTTACTCTCTGATTGTTGACAGAAGAAGTTGGTCAGACCCTATAATAGGGTAAATAATAGGTCATAAACTATGTGCTGTGTATATACACACTCAGGAGAGAGAAAGATTTTGTATGTATGGAGAGAGTCCCATGATAATAAAATATTTTTTACTGTGCATTGTGTTCTGAAGTTAGAAAGACAAAGTGGACTTTTGATACTATTTTTTTTCTCTTTATAGAATGAGTTGTCAGATGGATTAAACAAAAAGCGTTTACAAATCTTGTTAAAAGGCTATGGTGAATTTCCAACGAAATACAGGTAAAATTTAAATTCTTACATGTTAAATCAGTCTTATCCCTCCAGTTTTTCTTGGTTAAAACTATGCTTTAATTTCAGAATGTTCATTTGGCGCTCGCTGCTACAGCTGCCTGAAAATCATACGGCATTTAGTAACCTTATAGATAAAGGCATTCATGTGGCGTTTCTCAACCTTCAGAAGAAATACCCCATCAAAAGCAGGAAGCTACTCAGAGTATTACAGAGGTATGTTCAGTATTTTGCAGGAATGTGTATCTACCCCAAAGTACCTATACTTACAAATGGGGAAAATAGTGTTTTATAGTAGAGAAACTTAGCAGACACCTTCTTAACCAAGTAATCAAATTTAAAATTACCAGTAATAAAAATCTTACCTCTGTATTATTGCACATCACTTTTGTGGTATGCTTACCAAAAGTTTATGTCCTCAGTCTCATTGTGGGAAAACAGGCATATCCAAGTTTCACCAAATTTATCTTCTGTATCATTTGTTATAATCTGAATATATTATTGAGTCAAATTTAACAAGCTTTTCTCATCTTTATTTCCTTATTTTATTCACAGAACCCTCTCTGCACTAGCTCACTGGTCCACCATTTTTAGTGACACACCGTATCTTCCACTTCTGGCATTTCCATTTGTAAAATTGTTCCAGAACAACCAGCTCATCTGTTTTGAAGTTGTTGCTACGCTTATAAGTAAGTAAAAAACGAAACCAAGAGTAGATACTTCTACCTTTTCCTGATATCTTTTCATCTTTGCAATGTTTAACAATTCTAAAGTGTGAGATAGACCTAGAGCATGGACAGTTTGGACATTAACACAAAAATAAACCTTTTTACTTGAATAAAATTTAGATGGTTGCATTTTAGATGATATTGTTACAGGCTAGATTTCGTTAGTAAGAAGGAAGCAGGTGCTTCACTAATAGAAAGTCAGTTTCTGTTCAGAAGAGCGCGGTAAGGGTGTGAAGCACTCAGCACACGATGCCAGATGTGGCACGTGTTGACCGTTACCCCTGTTCTCATCAGCCTTTGGTTGTTACCTTTACTGAGAACTTTGTGTGTGTCGGGTACCATTCTCAGGGTTCTGCCTTTGTTACTTACTTAACTCTTACAGGACTCCGNCACGTGTTGACCGTTACCCCTGTTCTCATCAGCCTTTGGTTGTTACCTTTACTGAGAACTTTGTGTGTGCCGGGTACCATTCTCAGGGTTCTGCCTTTCTTACTCACTTTATTCTTACAGGACTCCTATGAGGTAGGTGTTATTCATTATTATCTCCTTTTTGTAGATGAAGAGAGCTTGAGCGCCATGATTAGGTTAATGGTAGAATAAGAATTTGAACCCAGGCAGTCAGAACCTATAGCTTGCACTCCCATATGTTTACTGCTTCATCATTATCTACTGATGCACTTAAAAGTGAGTCATTTTTTTAATATAAGTAAGATCAGGTCAACTAAATGGTTAATAAACTGGATCCAAGTTAAACCAAGCCTGGCTTAACAAAAATAACCAATTTTATATGTATTTCTATTGTACAAAGGAGATAAACACTCAACTATAACAATAAAACTCTGAAAAGTAGAAATTAAAAGATCCCAGCATACATCTTGTGAGTATTTTAGTATATTTCTCTTGACAGTTTTTCATTTATTACATTGTATTTGCTTTAATAAATTTTTACTGATCATTGGAGAAAACACAGGAAAATTTACAAAAGAAAAGTTATGAATATTCCTCTTCCTTAGTCTTGATAATATATTTGTGAATTTCTTATAAGAGCATTCCCCCCAAATCATTAAATATCTTCTAAAATATAATTTCTTGCCTATATATAGTATTTCCTCTTATAGGTATACCATAAAATGTATCCCCCAAATGTTAGACTTTTAGGGGGATTGTTTTTATAATTATACTACTTCTATTTAATGCATTATTTACATTTCTCTTATTTGTGTAAACTTTCTAGACATTTTATCCTGTATTGTAGTATTCCATAATGTACATGTTCTAGTTTAATCTTTTATTGTTGGACATTCAGGTTGTTTCTAACTTTTATGTATTAAAAATAACAATTTTGTGACAAGCTTCAAGCTCATAAATTTATAATAATTTCTTTTGGGTGGAGCCCCAGGATGGTATTATAAAATATGAATATTCTAATTGATTCTGCAAAGAGGTTGTACTAGTTTGCCCTGCCAATAACACTGAGAGTTTTAAATGGAAAACAAACAATAACAAAAGACAGACGATCCAGTTTGAAAATGGACAAGGACTTGAACAGACATTTCTCCATAGAAGATGTACAGTGGCTAGTGAGCCCATGAAAAGATGCTCAGGATCATTAGTCATTAGAAAAATGCAAATCAAAACCACGCAAGACGCCACTTCACACCTCCTAGGATGGCTGTAGTCTTGAAAAAGAAAATAACAGGTGTTGGGCATGGATGTGGAAAAATTGTAGCCCTTCGTACTTTGCTGATAGAAATGTAAAATAGTGCGGTCACTGGAAAACAGTTTGGCGGTTCCTCAGAAAGTTACATATAGAATTTCTGTATAACCCCGCAATAGTACTCAGGGATATCCCCCCAAGAACTGAAAGCAGAGACTCAAATATATACTTGTATATGAATGTTTGGCAGCATTAGTCTTAAATAGCCAAAAGATAGGTACAACCCAAGTGTCTATTAATGGATGAATGGATAAACCATATATGTATATATGCGAGCTTCCCTGGTAGCTTAGCTGGTAAAGAATCCACCTGCAATGCAGGAGACCTGGGTTTGATCCCTAGGTTGGGAAGATTTCCCTGGAGAAGGGAACGGCTACCCACTCCAGTATTGGGCCTGGAAAATTCAATGGACTGTATAGTCCATGGAGTTGTAAGGACAGTGGGATATTATTCAAAAACAGTGACATTCTGACACATGCTATACAATGTGGATGAACCTTGAAAACATGCTTAGTGAAATAAGCTAGACACAGGATAGATTTATGTGGAATTTCTCAAAAAGGCACAGAAGGTAGATTAGAAGTTACCAGGGGCTTGGGGGGGGTGTGGAAATGAGAAGGCAGTACTGAGTAGGTACAGAATTGCTCTTGGGAAAGGATTTTGGAAATAGTGATGGTTGCACAACATTGTGAATAAAATTAGCATCACTGAACAGTGCAATTAAAATAGTTAAAATGGCAAATTTTACCATAAGAAAGATAGATTATATCTAATTTAGGTAGGCATGCGCAACTGTGTGTTTTTTTACTTCCAGTAAAATCTTGTTACATAGCTAACACATGACTATATACTAAGGAAATTGATTTTTCTCTTCTAGACATGAAATCTAAATCTAGGAGATCCATGACAGCATGAGTAGCTAGGGATTTTCATCAAGGGTTTCAAACTAGTTTTATTCAATAGACTGAGCTTCAACTAAATGTTAGCCCTGTTTGGGGATAAGCCGTTGCTTTGGCTTTCAGGTTACGGTCTATTTGGGGCCAAGAAGAACTTGTGAAGGATATAGTTACTTCTGTGTATAATTTGGAGTATGTTGATAAAGGTCAGTTTTAATCACTCTTTAGGGTTCCTCTTATAACCAGGAGGAAATGCTTCAGGTTTAGTGAAGGACCTCCATGCAGTGATCATGTCTCTATTCTGCTCTTGGTCAGTGCTGTCTCTAGGTCTCCTTCTATGTGGTGGCACCCAGCAGAATAGAAGAGACAGTTACTGTATGAAACAGGAGTGCCCTCTTGCTTAATTGAAAACAGCTGTTCTATTGATGAAGATTAGCTATAAGAGGGCTTTGGGTATGTGCGTGGTGTTTTAAAATTCCCGGAACAAGCAGTGTCTAGGACACTATAGGTGTTACCTAAGGAGATGTTGCTGAACTGGGTTTTTCTTTTAAAGTTAACTTATTAAGAGCAGCAGTTAAAATACAAGAAAAATACCGCCTCCCCGCCTCAAAAGCAGCAGTTAAAGAAGCTGAAATGCTTCTTTTAAAGCTTAGTCTTTGCAAGATTTTATTTATGACAATTAGTAACTCAAATCTAAGTCTTAACTAACAAATGAAATAATGGAATTCTAGAATCAGAAGGACCTTATAAACTGTTAATCCGGTATTCTGATCAGACCCTTCACTTGCTAATTTGAGAGAAAGATCTTAGCAAAACATGAAGCCACAGCTCAGTATTTAAAATAGAAAATCAGAATTTAATAATTACATAGAGCTGAGGTGGTTAGACATAGATTCACTGAGCAAAAATGATCACTTACTGAGCTTTTTTGGGAAAAGACTGTTTTGGGGGTTGTGCTGGTTGTAAGTGAGAATGAGTTTAAAAGTCAGCCTTAGAAGCCTCTTCAGCAGAATCAATTCTCCTTTCTCTTGGCTGACTTTCAGAGGATAGTGCTGCTGCTGTCACTGATTGGTTGGTTTTCAGAGTCACATTTACTGAAAAAAGTTGTTGATCAATTAGATTTAAAACCAGACTTTGGTGGTTACCTGTTACCATGGCTACAAAACAGTCTTCTAGAAATGGGACTCTTAATGAAGTATGAATTTTAGTTGTTTGAGATTGCCATTTAACATTGATCACGTGTATCAAAGACTTAAATAGGGACCTCTTTTAGCAGGGTCGTTTTGTTAACCAGGGGAAATCTAAATACAGGTCTCACGCAAGTGAGCAGGGACCAGAGCCTTGTAGCTACCAAAAAAAAAAGAGAAGAGAATACTTCGAGAAGGTTTGTTTGTTTAACTGACACTTTCTCATCAACTGGCTCTGAAGAAACTGGAAAACTTCTATAAACTTAAAATACCATGTTAACGTGATATAGATATAAAATCTATTGTTCTAGAAACTTAAAAGGTCATGTTTTCTGTATTAATGGGCATATTGAGGACATAAAAGTGGATACATTTGAGAACTGCAAAACTCTGTAATGATACAGAAAGGTAAAGATAAATTTTCAATTTTTTTCTTCATAGTCAATTGGTGTCAACACTGGTTTGAATATTTTCCTAATCCTCCTATCAATATTCTTAGTATGATAGAAAATGTTTTGGCATTTCATGACAAGGAACTCCTGCAACACTTCATAAATCATGATGTAACTTCCCAGGTAAGAAGTGTAAGGTTTTTAGAATAACATAGCTTACTTTGGAAGTTAACATTGGTTCTGGTATAAATAAAACTATTTTCTTGAAAGTCTATAATAAAAAAATACTAGTTATATTTTTAACAATATTCCATTATTTTTCTTCATTAAACTGCTTTCCTGAAAGTCTATAAAGAAGAATCCAAATTAGGGTAATTCTTTTCATAATTATGTTCTTAATATAATGATTTTAGTATCTAAACCAAATGAGCACATTAGCAATGACTGTTACGACTTTTCCCTCAAGAACTATTTTTTTTCCTATTTATTTTAGCTGTATGCATGGCCTCTTCTTGAAACTGTGTTCTCAGAAGTACTGACAAGAGAGGAGTGGCTCAAATTATTCGATAATGTCTTTTCCAACCATCCTTCGTTCCTCCTGATGACTGTTGTGGCCTACAACATATGTTCCCGAGCACCTTTGCTCAACTGTAAGCGTAAAGATGATTTTGAGGTACATATCCTTGTTAAGTCATAGTTCTCAAATTTCATTTTTTTCAACTAAAAAGCACATTTTATTTATTGAGTGCCCACTGTATGTCAAGTCCCAGTGCCAGATGGTAGGAGTATAGTGGAGAACAGGTTATATCACCGCATCCTTGCCCTTACATAGCTGTAGTCAGTTATAGCTTGACTGCTCACCTAAAGTCATAGCTTCATGGTAATATTGGAGTTGCGTGATTTTTGCCTATTTAAAGGACGTTGAACAACTGGGTAGTTGTTCACTCTGTGCATGATCTTATTCCTAGCCCAACTGGTCCGTGATAGTCTGGTTGCTTATTACATATGCAGGATGGTAACTATGAGAATTTTGAGGCTTAGTGGGACAATGACTGAAAGAAAGCATTGGAGGAAGTTTTTAAATGAAGAGATTCTTTTGGTAGACAGGATGAAGTAAGTTGGTTTTGCTTGTTTGTTACTTATTTTGTGGTTCCTATCACATTTTATTTTCACTTCACAAGCACAGGATGCATTCATATATGTGTGTAT
The DNA here is from genome assembly GCA_006410615.1 of Neotragus moschatus. Lineage (NCBI taxonomy): Eukaryota > Metazoa > Chordata > Mammalia > Artiodactyla > Bovidae > Neotragus > Neotragus moschatus. The sequence goes on from SJYA01002090.1 coordinate 1,584,585, forward strand.
GTGTGTGTGTATATTAGAACTTAATCTGCCAGTGGAACGAGATAATGTGGAAACTATCAGATATTTTTTGAAAATCAAACTTGTTTTCAAAGGCTAATTTAGGTTGTATTTTGGATTTTGAAGAGAAATAAATTCTAGTAGAAGAATTTGTCTTGTTGTTGAAACAGTCTGTTACTTTAAAGGAAGCCTTCATTTTTGAGAAGTGTTATTTCACAATTTCATCATATGGTTGTATAATTTTATTACATTTTTGAGAATATGAAACTGGACCTTCATTTTAAAACTTGGGTTAAGAAAACCTTCAGTGAATTTTTCAAAAAAAATAAAACCTCTTAAAGCTAAATGCACAGTTACATGTTTAAATTTGTTTTATTCAATGAATAAATTGTTACATAATTTTTTATATAACACATGACTATAATTGCATTACTCTGTAAATCTCCGTTTAATCACAAAGTTTTCTTACAGTATTTTTTTCACCATCGGAATAACCTGGATATAAGTGCTCTAATTAGAGAGGTGTATCGTCTCCTGGATACCACACCCACTGACATCCATCCAGACAGCATGCTTGATGCTTTTGTTGCACTGACAAAAGGGCAATATCCAGTGTTTAATCAATATCCCAAGTTCATTGTGGACTATCAGACACAAGAACGAGAAAGAATACGGAATGATGAATTGGATTACTTAAGAGAGAGGTATACTGGTTGTTCTTTGATAAAAACAAAATCTTTTATAAATATAAAGGTTTTATGAAAAATACATGTAAATTATTAAGCAGTTGCATAAAATCAGAGTTTGAAGGAAATATCTTTAAAGATATTTTTGCATCTAGAAGTAAAACAATTTGTGTTAATCAGGTGTGTGTTTTGTGTTGCGGTTGTTCTTGGACTTAAATTACTGTTTCCTTGTTTGCTTTTTGTTACTATAATAAACATTATCAACTTAGGCAGGCAGTTGAAGACATGCAAGCTGAAGTAGACCAGCAAAGGGTTGAAGATGAAGCTTGGTGTCAAAAACAGGAACTGCTTCATAGAGCTGAGGAAGCAAGGAGAGAAATACTCTTACAAGAGGAGGAAAAGATGATACAGCAAAGACAGAGGTGTGTTTAGCACTTTGAAAAAAGCTGCACATCTGAGTTATTTTAATAATTTGTATTACTTTCATTTTTCACTTGAGAAATTATATATAGCTTCCTGCAATGCGGGAGACCTCGGTTCAATCCCTAGGTCGGGAAGATCCCCTGGAGAAGGAAATGGCAACCCACTCCAGTATTCTTGCCTGGAGAATCTCATGGGTGGAGGAGCCTGGTGGGCTACAGTCCATGGGATCGCAAAGAGTCGGACACGACTGAGCGACTTCACTTTCACTTTCACTGTATATGTCATTACCCAATTCTGCTATTTCCGTTAAGCATATATTTAAGTTAATAAAAAGAAACTGTAATACACTTTTCCAAAAAATGGCCTATAGTAAAATGTAATTCTAAAACTATACTGAGTATGATATAACTTGCTTTGATTATTCAGAAGTAAATACATGATCTAAGGTACCTTGAAGGATATTGTTATTTAGAAGTATTATTTTACAGTGGACACAAATGCCTTGTAACACAGTGCTGGGTAAATATGTTTCAAGTTTTAAGTCACACAGATTAAGAGACAATTTTTAAGTCTCACAGGTATATTTAAAACACAATTTTCTAAAAATTATGGAAAAATTTAAAATTAAAAGAGCGTGATTTTTTTTCCATAATTTTTAAAAGTTGTGTTTTAAACATACTTATGAGACTTAAAAACTGAAACAGAGAATGCTATTCTTATTGTGCATTTCATAGTTTGGAGGATGGGGAAAGAAGTACTAAATGCTTATTCAAAAGTATACTGTTCAAAAGTAAGTATTGCCTTAAAGATAAGACAAAATGTTTAAGTTGATTAAAATTATGGGATAAGCATTAACACTAACCCTAATTATTGGGAAAATCACTTTTGTGACTGTTTATTGATTATTTTTGGATAGGACTTTATGAAACAGATTTCTGGTGTGGGTTAAAAAATATTGCTGAACTGAGCCATTAGCCTTCTGCAAAAATTCTAAAAGAATAATCATACATAATCTTTGGTAACATCAGAGTGTTTTTTTGGCATTCTTTTCTCAGGTAAAATATATCAATTGTATTGAAGTGATCAGAGTAGTAGACCTGTTAAAGAGAACATTTAAGTATGAAGAAATAGCCAGTTTAGCCATAATTTGGCTATAGTCATATACACTTGTCATTTTCATGAATGCAGATTTGTTTTCTAACTGAGCACTTTTCATTGTATTATAAAAATCGCCATGTTACGATGGCACCAGTTAAATTGGGAAAGCAGGCTAAAATAAGTTTCAGGCCTTTCATTGTTGTGGAACATAGTATTTTTCCATTTAACTACATATTCAGAAATGATTTTATTTATTCCTCTTGATGTGTGTTAAGACTAGCTGCTGTGAGAAGAGAGTTGAAAGTAAAGGAAATGCACTTACAAGATGCTGCAAGAAGACGTCTCCTGCAGCTTCAACAAGATCAGCATGAAATGGAGCTAAGAAGATTGGATGATGAAATTCAGAGAAAGGTTTATTATTAACTCTCATACATTATCTCCATTTACTCTCAATTAAATGTAACAAATACCTTCAAGTTAAATATCGTTCCTAGAATTCACAATGTATACTAGATAGCCCCTTCAGTTTTATATAGTTTCTCCCATCCCCCAGCTATTGTTACTCTCTTTTATATTTTATTGATGGTTAAATATTTTAGAAATTCCAGGAAAATGAGTCAAGTTGACAAGGATCTTTGATGACTGGTTCTCTAAAAATGGAAATATCAGTTAACCATGAAGTTAATTGTGAAGTAAGGGAAATATTTTTTTTAATATAAAAATTTACACATAGCCTAGAGTTAAAAATGGACCTTCTCCACTCTTCTCTTATTTCATCCCCAGAGATAAATTATTTTTTATGGTTGCATGGTCTTCCACTTTATGGCCGTGTCATTGCTTATATAATTCTCTGCTGTTGGATATTTAGGTTGTTCGCAGTATTTTGCTGTACAAAACAGTGCCAGACTGTACACTCTCAGTACAAATCTTTGAGTACTTCCACACACTTTTGTTGAGTAAATTCCAAGGAATGTCAAATCGTCCTCCAAAGATGAAACCACTTAAGCTATTTTAAGAGTATAAGACTACTCATGCCCTAGTCAATTTGGAGTGTATCAGTCTTACTATTTGCCAGTCTGATAGGTGAAAAATGGTTTTTGGTTTTGGGGTAGGTGTTTTTTTTTTTTTTCTCATGATATTAATTGTCTTTTCATTTACCATTTGTAGATTAGTAAATTGCATAACTAAATCATTTGTCCATCTTTCTACCAAGTTACTCCTTTTCCTATCACTTTACACAGGCTCTTTTATCATTTGGGGCAGCAGTGTCCAACAGAAATATGTGAGCCATGTGGGCGATTTAACTTTTCTAAAAAGTAAGAAGCAGCCCAGCGCAGGACGGGAGCCGGATGCATGGGGTGTGAGGGAGCCTGCAACACGTGGAAGGCTGAGGGGGCGTGTTACCTGAGGGTATTTCCTGGGCCCTAGCCACAGAGCAGCAGAGCTCGTGCATGTTAGCTGAGCAGCAGTGCAGGAAACGTGTCCCAGGCCGAAGTTCCTGTGACTTCACCATTGCCCTCCATGTCGCCGCGCCTGTATCCCAGGAGGGCTTTCCTCTGTTGAATCAAGGACTGCTTTCTCCACTGTTCCCGTCGGTACTGTTTATAGGGGGAGGGGAGGAGCAGGGGTGGCAGCCACCTGATGACTCCCCTGGTTCTTGTAAGAGCACACTTCTGCTAGGGAGTCGTTTTTACTGCTGTGTTTTGTACATGTTGCCCTTTCTTACTAGAACACCCCTTCCCTGCCTTTAGATGGGATCTTACTCATCCCAGGACGGAATAATCAATGACAACCCAAATCCATTTGGTAGTTTCAGTACCTCCTGTCCTTCTGAACTTCCAAGGCTCCCCTGTGCTGTGCAGTGAAATTCCTGCTCAGAGAATTGGGAGTGTGGGGACAACATGGTCACCTAAACAAGGATACACTTTCCCTTTGTTCTAAAATTCCTTTTTTCCCCTTTCCCTGAGTTGTATTGACCTAAGATTCGTTTTGTTTGTATTTTTTTAATTTTAACTTTTAAAAAAAGTAAGAAATAGGTGAAATTAATAACATTAACCTCGGTATCTTTGACATTATCATTGCAATATGTAATTAGTGCACAGACATCTTTGAGCTGTTTTACCTTTTGTTTGTACTGAGCCTTTGAAATCTGGCAGTCCGTTTATACTGGCTGCACACCTCAGTTAGGCTGGTGCTCGGCAGCCACCCCGCAGGAGGCCGGGACGCTCCCCCTCCCGTCTGTTGTGACTGCTCTCCTTGTNGTAATTAGTGCACAGACATCTTTGAGCTGTTTTACCTTTTGTTTGTACTGAGCCTTTGAAATCTGGCAGTCCGTTTATACTGGCTGCACACCTCAGTTAGGCTGGTGCTCGGCAGCCACCCCGCAGGAGGCCGGGACGCTCCCCCTCCCGTCTGTTGTGACTGCTCTCCTTGTGTTGTGTCCTCCTCTGTGTTGCGTGTCTCTAAGAATGTTTACAGTGTCTTTTCTTCATCATGTATAGTATGTTAATTTTCGGATAACCAGCTTCACTAGTTTTTTATGATGTCTAGGTTTTGTGTCACATTTATTAACCTTCCCATTTAAGGCTGTATTACCATGGCTGTAGTGGTGAAGAGCCTGCCTGCCAGTGCGGGAGACATAAGAGGCGCAGGTTCAATCCCTGGATCAGGGAGATCCCCTGGAGAAGGAAATTGCCACCCACTCCAGTGTTTTTTGTCTGGGAAGGTCCATGGACAAAAGAGCCTGGTGGGTTACAATCCATAGGGTTACAAAGAGTCGGGCCCAGCTGAAGAGACTTATGGAGAAGGCAATGGCACCCCACTCCAGTACTCTTGCCTGGAAAACCCCATGGACAGAGGAGCCTGGTGGGCGGCAGCCCATGGGGTCACCAAGAGTCTGCTACGACTGAGCGACTTCATTTTCACTTCTCACTCTCGTGCATAGGAGAAGGAAATGGCAACCCACTCCAGTGTTCTTGCCTGGAGAATCCCAGGGACGGGGGAGCCTGGTGGGCTGCCGTCTATGGGGTCGCACAGAGTTGGACATGACTGAAGCGACTTAGAAACAGTAGCAGAAGAGACTTAGCACATTACTGTTACCACTTACGCAATTTTTTTCTAGTTCTGTGTTTTTCTGTTTTCTGTGTTTTTTTAATCTCTGTCTTAAGGGTCAGTAGATTATTGTGTAGCAGCACATCTGACTCTTACAAGACCACCTGTTTTGTAAGGCTCACCATGAGTTAGAATCGTTTTAACATTTTCAGTGCTTAAGAAAATCAAAGAATATTTCATGGCATGAAAATCATATTAGATTTTTTTAAACATATGAAATTCAAGTATCAGTGACCATAAACAGTTTTATTGGACCACAGTCACACTTGTTTACATATTCCTTTAGCTTCTTTTGTGCTACACTGGCAGAATGAACAGCTGAAACAAACTACATCCCACAAAATCTCAAGTATTTAACTCTGTGACCCTTTCCAGAAGAAGTCTGCCAGCCCCTGATGTCTGAAAATTATTGATAAATGTAAGAAATGAGTTAGGGACCAAGCTTACTTCTTTCCAAAGGCATGTCAATTTTCCCAACAGCATTTGTTGAATATTAGCAAAAGTCATTTGTCAGCTGATGGTTATTAAATGTTCAGTTCCTTTATAAATTTGATCTCCTCCTAAGCCAGTACCACACTATTGGAATAACACCTGTGTAATGTTTTCCTAATAGTAGGCCTCATTACTTTTCAGTTTTCCTCAGTATTCTCAAATGTTTGTCAGAGACTGAAAATTTTCTCTCTCCCTCTTTCTCTCCCTGAATCCTCCCATCCTATTGGAATTTTTATTAAGATTGCATTGAATTTATAAACTAATTTAGAGTTTCAAACTTGCTTTTGATCACATGAAATTTTTTATATTAATAATCTTATTTCTTTTTATAGCATGAGATAATGCTTTGTTTAAAGCCAACGAATTTTAAATTGTCTTTAAAATCTAATGATTCCTTTTAATAATCTCATCTAGTAAGTGAGGTTGATAATTCATTATTCTAGAAAAGTCTGTTCTTCCCCAAAAGTAATTTCGGGCTTAGAACTCTGTGATCTCTTTATTCCTCTGAGATAGTGAAGGCAGTGTTTTGGTGAAAGCATCCTGTCGAGTCCTTTCAGTGGCGTGATCGGCCTCTGCCTCCGCTTCCAGCCTCTTGTCCTTCCAACTCCCTGTCCTGACAATGAGCTGTGAGCCTGCTAAACTGCAGGAGCTTCTCTACTCACGATTCAGGGGCCAGCAGGAGAGACTTCTGAGTCCAAAGTGACACATCTGTTAGTAACAAGCAGAGTTGATCTGTTTTGCTGTGGTACAAAGCTCTTTGTACCTCTGAAAATTCATAAGCTAAAGAGTTCCTGTAATTGAAATTCCTAAAAAGCATTCTTTGCTTTGCCAAACTTCTCCTCTGCCTCTTAGCATTATAACTACTCCTGCTCCATCAGCTCAAGTATCCCTACCTTTGAGCTAATTGCTATCGCAGGAACCTCTTAAATTGAACTGGTTTTCAATCTGTGGGGTTTTTTTACTCCTTGGATGTATGTCCTTGCACATCCCACNTTTGCTTTGCCAAACTTCTCCTCTGCCTCTTAGCATTATAACTACTCCTGCTCCATCAGCTCAAGTATCCCTACCTTTGAGCTAATTGCTATCGCAGGAACCTCTTAAATTGAACTGGTTTTCAATCTGTGGGGTTTTTTTACTCCTTGGATGTATGTCCTTGCACATCCCACTATATTCTCATTTTTACTGTTTCTCTGATTATATTTGATAGTGTGCCTACAATATCTAACACTGCCTTGTGCACAGAAATAGTAATGCAGTCATTAACTGTTTATTGGTTAGATGATATGTTTAGATTAGATGCTGATGGGTTTTACTTTTTGTTCGGAAACACATGTAGTGTTATTCTCACCCTCGGAAAATGAGGACTTTAGGCAGCCAAGTATTTAAGACACTTCCCAAGATTTTCTATGTAAAGAGTCCTGTATCCAAACCCTCTAGTGTATAGGCATGAAGTACTTCCAAGTAATCAAATTTTGGAGAAAGGTGAACTTTAAATTGGCTGAATCCAAGCAGGGCACACGCAGGTTGAATAGACCACAGTACACTTTGACTTGGAGTTACTCGTTGCCAAACTGAATTTAGAAAAGTACAGTTTAATCAAAAAGAACATTAAATAAATGTTCTATCAAATAAGATTAAACATTTTATATTTTCATCCACTGTGAATTTAAATTGCTCAAGTTTTTCTAACTCATAATATGGCTAATGTAATATGGAAAGAACTGCCATCTGTTCTCCCATCCTGGGCAAATGAGCATATGGTAATTGTGCTTTCTTTTTTAGAAAATTACAGTTAACTTTAACTCAAGACATTATTTCTGGATTCCACAGTGAATGTTAATATATTGTGAATTACTCTGGCTTCAAAAACCCAATATCTATTATTTTAAAATGCTTTCAGTGGTTTGTTCATATTACAAGATTACTAAATCTATTAAACAAAAATTATTTTTGTTATTTATTTTTGATATTCACAGTTTGTTATTTGGCCATAGGTACACATGAGAGATCGAGAAATTGCTGCCACAGCCAAAGACCTGGAAATGAGACATCTGGAACTTGAATCACAAAAAAGACTTTATGAGAAGGTATAAATCAACAATTTCCAGTGTAAGAAAAGCAGAGTTTGTACAGACTCTTTTTAGGCTGTATTTATTCAAGGTTTTGTAATGTTCATTTTGTTTGTGTTTTTTCAAGAAGAGTATAGTGTCATCCAGGATTGTAAGGTAGCCAGAATGCACAGAGTTTGTTGTAATTCTTTAATTCATGTTTCTCTTAACAACTTACTCTAGTGTCTGAAGCACCAGATGTAAGCCCCAGATTTTGCCTCAGGATCTTTTACTAACTTACTAGGTTTTCTTATATCTGTGTGATAATGACTACAAAATTAACCCAGTACTTCAAGAGGATCCTATAAGGTAAATCAGACAAGAGCTGTAAAGCACACTTTAAATTTGAACCTTCTGGAATCAAATCATCAGGCACCTACCTTAGCACATAAAAAGAACTTTGGTACTGATATAAATATTTATTATTGAGGAAAAGCATTACGTTGCTCACTTACTTGATGTTGAAACCATAAATTTTCACTTCTCTCAACCCTCTTAAAGTCAGACTAAGTTTGAAATCAGTGGTAACTACAAATATGTAACAGGTATTTGCATATGATATGCAAACATGCATGTGATTATTTGTTGCTCACATTAAATAAAATTTAAAACATAGCATCCATTCTTAACTAAATCACTTCTTAAGTTTCAACACTGAACTTTTTCTAAATCTGAGACCCAGAGATTGACACTTTCACTAAGTTTCTTATGATTTTGAATTAGAATTAATTCACTTGAACTGAGCTTATTTTTTTTAACTATAGTTTGGAGGAGATGGGGTGGTGGCACCAGAAGCGTGATTTCAGAACTAACAGAACATTTGCAAGAAAAATACAAAGAATTTCAAAAAATTTTTCTCTTAGATTCTCAGGTATTAACATTTTGCTAAATTTGCATTATCGTTCTCTTTCAGTCTGTAAATATGCACTTTTTTTTCCGAACTGTTTAAGAGTAAGTTGCAGACTTGATGCTTTTTTGCACTAAAAAATTCAGTTTATATTTTCTAAAACCAAGGATTATTACACAATCATAGTACAGTGATCAAAATCAGGAAATTAACATTATTATAAAAACCTTATTTACATTTTATCAGTTGTCCTAAAAATGTCCTTTAGAGCAAACAAAATCTAAGATGATCTATTTTTTCAGTTGTATGTCTGTTTAAGTTGGAAGCATTCTTGAGTCTTTATATTTTATGACATTTATATTTTTGAAGCATACAGGCCAGATATATTGTAGAATGTTCCTCAATTAGACTTGTTGTTTACCTGATGACTAATGATATCAAGCATCTTCTCATGTATTAATTGTCCATTCTTCTGTCTTCCTTGAAGGTCATGTGATTAATGTCTATTCAGAGTATGTAGGACCAAACCTTCTCAGTTTTTATTATATCATGTAATTTTTTTGTTGAAAACGAGGTATTTTAAGTAATAGGACAAATGTGGAAATCAGATTCTCTTCTTTCCCTAGGGTTTCTTGTTGTTTCTTTGCTTAGTGACTTTTCTAAATTCTGTAAAGTATTTTCTGTCATGCATAGTCACTGAAATCTCTACTCAGGTAACCCGGTGACTGGACAAAGATTTCCTTAGGTCCCTTGCACCAGTAAGCCTCCAGCCTGTGCCAAGGGGTTGTGTGTGCATCACGTTGTGACACACCTTCCACACTCAGCTAGGCAGTTGGCAGCTCTTTTCATTTCCTGATTTTACAAAACTTCACTTCACCAGAGTTGAAAGCTTAGGACCTTCTCAGGCCTGAGCATTCAACAGCCCTTGGCATCTGCACATTTTCACACGTGCACATAGCCTTCTAAAGCCCCAGAAATCCACTGGAGCATTTCAGAGCCCCGTGTAGACATCCAGTTCCCCAGCTTTTCCTACGAAGCTTTTTGATTAGCCTGTTGTTTGCTCTGTGATCCACTGCCTCAGACAGCCACAATGTTCAAGTTTCCCCTGTTTGTTTCAGCAAACATCCCCAGGGAAAGGCTGTACATGACTTCTGAGTCAGGTCAAATAAAAACAGCTTTGGGAGGAGGGTCTTCAGGTCAAGTGGTGACAGTTCTCTGGGAATGGGAGTTTGAAGGACCTCCATTTTGCCCTCTCCATTCACTGCCAGGCTACCAGTTTTAAAGGCCAATGGCAGAACTTAGGTGTGGCATGGAATAGGAATAACACAAGTTTAAAATGCCATAAAGTGCATCTAAAATTCAGCCATTTTCTATGAATAAATGCTCCCCAGATTGCTGCAAGCCTTCAGTTAGTTTCCAGAGTTCTGAAAAAGCTTGTTTTGCCGTGATCTCGGTGCTTTAGAGATGAGAGAAATTTCAGATGTCATTACTCTTATTTCCACTGATGTCACTCACCACTGTTTGCTCTTTACTTTGAAAATTAGATGATTATAGTTTAGGTATTCTAGAAAAATCATTTTTGTGTTCTAGCATTATTACTATATTGATTGGTGATTTTTTTTTTCAACAGAATCTCTCTAGAAATCAAGAAGCTGTTGCAAAAGAAATGAAGGAAAATGCAGATGCCTATAGACAGAAAGTGGATCTTGAAGAACACATGTTTCATAGACTGATAGGAACCAATCAAACTCAGAACCAAAAAATTCATAAGGTAAATATGGTAAATTTAGTGTCTCTATTATAGAGGGGAGAATTTCCATCTACTGTTCTTTTTAAAGAAGGAATTCAATATTGAACCCTATAAAGTCAGTTTCTTTGCTTCAGTCATCACAATTCCTAGAAACTCAACATTATTTTATTTGCAGGTTACTTCACTGACAGCATATCCATGGGTCTTTTATACCCCTTGAGAATTTCAAGTCTTGCAAGAAAATGCAAGGGAAATAACTTTGTGAATGATACCATCCTACATTAAGTCTTAGAAATTATACCTGAGTATAGGTTAGTTGCAAAACATCAGGTCTCTGCCTGGTATATAAGCCAGCATTTTCCAAGTGTATTCTGTAGAATATCAGTAACTCAGTGTTAAATAAAATGAGGATAACAAGTATTGAAAAAGCTGTCTTAAAAGTTAGGCTTTTTCATCCCAAATTTGAAGATATATGGTACATTGTGAGTCTTTGAGAAATGTCCTTAAACTTACAGAATTGGGGGGGTAGTATCCTTTTAGAAATGCTGACTTAATGAATTGAAATGGAATTTGAGGCCTTCAGGGAAGAACTTAGTTATCCCTTTAACAAAATGTTAAACAGATCTATGGCAGGGCCGGGCCTTGTCCCAAAAGCCAGGGATAAGTGTAAGATTTCCCTACCTCCGTTCTGTGCCTTGACTATTTCCCTAAGAATAACGCCCCCTACCTTTTTTCCTTACAGGCTTTGGTCCAGTCTGTAAGATAAGTTCTTCTGACTCCTTTTCAAAGGATTAGAACATGGAAATTGTTTAGTTCTCTCCGCCCCGTAGCCTAGAAGTTCTCAACCTTGGCTGTACATTAGAACCACCTGGAGAGTGCTCTTGGAAGTACCAGTATCCAACTGCTCCAGAGATCAATTTAGTTGGTTTGTGCTGAAGCCTAGACATTGGTTTAAACACTGAGGTGATGCTAATATGCAGCCAAGATTGTGAACTGGACACTTGGAGACACTGAAAGGACATACCGTATTTTATGTAGTCAAGTCTGATCTTGTTTCTGAAATTTACGAATTCTTAGTTAATTGAAGAAAATTTGGCGAAAGCGGAACAAGCATGTCTAAATACTGACTGGCGAATTCAAGCTTTACATAAACAAAGGTGCAGTGATCTACACCGAAATGAATGTTACCAGGAAATAGCTAAACTCCTTCGGAAAAATAGGAAGAAAGAAATAGAAGTATTAAATGCCATGATGGAAGGGGAAGCTAAAAAGGTAAGAATGATGTTATAAACTTCTTGTTAATTATGTGAATCTTGAAATAGTATGTAATCAAGTGGCAAAAGCATCAAACCAATTAATTTTTGTTTGAAAACATCTTAAAGATGATCTAATTTTAATAGGTATTGCTCAGAAAAGTTCAATATTGATGCCACCTAAGAATGACTAACCCGCTCCAGTATTCTTGCTTAGAGAATCCCATGGTCAGAGGTGCCTGGAAGGCTGTAATCCATAGGATCACAAAGAGTCAGACAGGACTGAAGCAGCTTGGCATGCATACGTGCAAAAATGACATGACAAGAATGAGTGTCTTTCCAAGTTACATTAGTGTCTCAACTTTCCAGCTTCCTGTATTTGTTCTGGCTCATTGTATACTAGCACTTTAATTCACTGAATTTTTTATACTAATAACATAAAAGACTGAATAGTTAGGAAATATATATAGAGCTACTAGTAACAAAACCCAAAATAACTGTAACTGCAAGCAAAGATAGNCCTTATTCCCTAACCCTGTCACACTGACCCCTACATTAGAAGAAAACAATTAACGCTTTTCAAGAACCTCTGAATTTAGAGATAGTGAAAGGGAAGAAACTGCAAAAGACTGCCTGCATCCATAGCCCTCCTACATTTGGGTCTGCCACCTCCATGGTGTCTTCCTGTTCTGTCACCTACATTTTGTCAACATCCCTGAGTTTCACCAACCAGAGTTTGGTTGATAATCATCCATCTTCAAAAGGCATATGTATAAGGATTTGATCATTGCCTTAATCAGGGTATAGAAATTAAATCCATGTCATTTAATCCCCAAACCGGGGGATAATCGGCTATAATTGGGAAAATGGCATTTTGATCATAGGTGCTTGCCTTGGTTTGTCACTCAGAGCTGGAAAGGAGGCACAGGAAGTGGAAACAGGCAAGTGTGCCAACAGCAGACTGGTTATTTAAATGGTGGCTAGTGCCAGTCTCTCTTAGCAATGGGNTCATTTAATCCCCAAACCGGGGGATAATCGGCTATAATTGGGAAAATGGCATTTTGATCATAGGTGCTTGCCTTGGTTTGTCACTCAGAGCTGGAAAGGAGGCACAGGAAGTGGAAACAGGCAAGTGTGCCAACAGCAGACTGGTTATTTAAATGGTGGCTAGTGCCAGTCTCTCTTAGCAATGGGGAGGATATTCTTACCGTTTCCCAGAAAACAGAATCTTCTGGACAATATGAGTGGCCCTCACTGATCCTAAAATCCCAGGCTCATAAACTTAAATTGAAGCTGAATAGCAGTGTCTTATAAATTAGTCCAGATTTGTAATGGGCAAAAGATTTGAACAGTTCTCCAAAGAAGATACTCAAATGGCCAACACACATATGAAGAGCTGTTCAGCTTAAATTAGTCATTGTGCTTGGATGCTAAGTTGCTTCAGTCATGTCCGACTCTTTGCGACACCATGGACTGTAGCCTGCCAGGCTCCTCTGTCCATGGGGATTCTCCAGGCAAGAATACTGGAGTGGGTTGCCATGCCCTCTTCCAGGGGATCTTCCTAAATTAGTCATTAGGGAAATACAAATCAAAACCACATGGGAGAAAAAATTAAAAATGAGATGCAGCTTCACGATCAGTTAACATCGATGTAATCCAGTAACAGTGTGGGCAAGGACCAGCCAAACCAGAGCAGTGCTGGTGGGAATGTGGTGTGGCACAGCTGCTGCGGCAAACAGTCCAGCAGTTCCTCAGAAGGTTAAACACAGAGAGACTGCATGTGACCCAGCAGTTCTACTCCTAGACACACACCCAGAGAACTGAAAATAGATCCCTGCAAAAACTTGTATACTGAATTGCCCACAGCATCAGTATTCATAAGAGCCAAAAAAAAGGAGAAACAACCCAAATACCCATCAAATGAGGAATGGATAAAATAAATTGGTATACCCATACAATGGAATTTTACTTAGCCATAAAAAGGAATTAACTGATTCATGCTACAAAATGGATGGACCTTGAGAATCTTATGCTAAATTAAAGAAGCTGAACCAGAAGGCTGCATGTTATATGATTTTCTTCATGAAATGTCCAGAATAGGTAAATCTCTAGAGACAGAAGTGGGTTAGTGGTGTGCAGGTGGGAGCAGGCGGTAGGGGATTGGGCTACCAGTGCGTATGGGGTTCATTTGGGGGATGGTGAAAATGTTCTAGAATTAGTGGTGATGATTACACAGCCCTCAGTGTACTAAAAACACTGAATTGTACCCTTCAAAGGGGTGAATTTTGTGGTAAGTGAATTATCTTCACAAAATCTATTGTTTTAATAACATTAGTAAATGCTGGTGGCCAGGCAGAGCCATTGGACCAGGTTTTTAAAATGATTGGGCCTTGAAGAAAGGGAGGAGCCTGGAGCAGTGGGAGGACCGTTCAGGGAGGCAGGATCTCATGGTGAGGTGACAGGAAGCCCTAGTCCCAGCTTCACAGCAAAGCAAGACAAGGCTCAAATAAACTTAGCCAGAGTCACCAAGCTGTGTCCTTCTGGTTAGTTTATTTACTCATGTTTAATCTGTGTTTATTAGGAAGTGTTTCCTGGTGGTGTTTCCTCATTTGTGAAAGGAGAAGAGTATAGACTAGGTGATCTGTAATTTTGTTACAGTTCTAACATTGATTTAGGCCATTTTCTAACTCCCTATGGTTTGCAGGCTTCCCCAAGGATCTCTCTCAGGAACACACGTACACGTACATTTCCCTTACCATTTTCGTGGATTGACCAATTAAAGCCTCCACGAGCTACCCTCGTATAAGAGTTGCTTCAGTCATGTCTGACTCTTTGCGACCCTGTGGGCGGTAGCCCACCAGGCTCCTTTGTCCTTGGGACTCTCCAAGAATACTGGAGAGGGTCACCATGCCCTCCTCCAGGGAATCTTCTCAATCCTGGGTTCAAACCCACATCTCTTATGTTTCCTGCATTGGTAGATAGATTCTTTACCACTAGTACCACCTTGTCCGAGACAGAATTTGTTAAAAATAATCAGTGGCAGAAGCTTGCCTGTCATGGTGATTCAGGTTAGGCTAACTGGTGCAGAGGGCTTCCGTACAAGGATGGTTCGAGAGAGTGACTGGGACCTTCAGTGCCAGGCTGAGCAGTTGGGCTTCATCCTGTTTACCAGCCTGGCAGACAGCAGAGTGACCTGTGGAAGACCGAGAACAGGGCTTCCCTCCCAGCCAAGGAATGCAGTTAGGGAAAGGAAGGAAATTTAGTTTGTTCCTTTTTGCTCCTTTTGAATTTTGTGTGGTACATGTAGTACCACTTCAGAAAAAGATGATTTTAAATAATAAGAATCACCTTTGGGGCTTTAAAATAAATACCTTAGTTAAATGAAGGAAATAAGCAAGCTACAGTACAAGAAGTATAGAAAAAAGAACTTTCACCTTTTACCTTTCTGTTATAATTAGCAAGTGACCAGCAGTTTTTTAGGTGCATTACAAACTGTTGTGTTTTTTTTTTAATACATATTCAGGGACTTCCCTGGTGGCTCAGTGGTAAAGAATTCACCTGCCGATGCAGGTTTGATCCCTGATCCAGAAAGATCCCACCTGCCATGGAGCAACTAAGCCCATGAGCCACTACTGCTGAGTCTGCTCTAGAGCCCGGCAGCCCCAACTCCTGAGCCCACCTGCCCCAACTGCTGAAGCCCAAACGCCCTAAGAGCCCATGCTTGGCAACGAGAGGCCAAGCACTGGGCGCTGCAACTAGAGAAGAGCCCACACAGCGACCAAAACCCAGCACAGCCAAAAAGAAATATAATTATTAAAAAAAAAAAAATACATATTCAGGGCCTGACCAATGGTGATTTAATTTCATGGATCTAAGATAGAAACTGGAAAGCTAGATTTTTGTTTTAAAGTTTTATAGGTGAATCTGCTCTGCAGTGTTTGAAACGTTGCTATAAGCAAAGGAGGGAACCGTTGGCTCCTCCATGTTTATAACCCAGCCCTTTGGAAGGATGAATTAAGCAGCTGTGGGCAGGATGGGTTTGGGAGGACACATGAGACTTGGCAGGATCTGATATGTGAATCATCTCTGCAGTGGTTGCTGCCCAGCCTATGCCAGAGCACTAACAGAGCTGTGAGCACATTACCTTATTCCATTTTCTACCACTATTTTAAAGTTGTTCCTTCCTTATATATAGTTGAATCTGCTCTTCTTTTTGTAAATCTTCTGATTAAAAACTGTTCTCTGGTCAGTGAAGTGAAAGTTGCTCAGTTGTGTCTGACTCTCTTTGACCCCACAGGCTATAGAGTTGATGGAATTCTCCAGGCCAAAATACTGGAGTGGGTAGTCTTTCCCTTCTCGAGGGGATCTTCCCAACCCAGGGATTGAATCCAGCTGTCCTGTATTGCAGGCAGATTCTTTACCAGCTGAGCCACAAGGGAAGCCCATTCTGTGATCAGAATGGCCATCAGAAAAGTTTCTAAAAATATACTAGAGAGGGTGTGGAGAAAAGGGAACCTTCTTACACAACTGATGGGAAGGAAGGTAAATTGGTGCAGCCACTATGGAGAACAGTGTGGAGGTACCTTTAAAAAAACTAAAAATAGAATTACCATATTTGAGGTCTGGCAATTCCACTCATGGGCATATATCCAGATAAGACAAATTCAAATTCAAAAAGATACACGCACCCCGTTGTTCACTGCAGCACTATTTACAATAGCCAAGACACAGAAGCAAACTTAGATGTCCGTTGATGGGTACTAGATAAAGATATGGTACGTGTATACAGTGGAATACTACTCAGCCTTGAAAAAGAACAACACCGTTTGCTGCAGTATGGATGGACACAGAGATTACCCTACCATGTGAAGTATGCCAGAGAAAGTCACATGTCCTATCACTTACATGGGGAACCTAAAGAAATGATACAAATGAACTTATTTACAGACAGAAAACAAACTGATAGTTACCACAGGGGGAAGCAGGGGGAGAAGGATAAATTAGTATGGGATTAACAGATACATACACTACCCTATATAAAATAAAGACCTACTGTATGACACAGGGAACTATATTCAGTATCTTGTAATAACCCAGAATATAGAAGAATATGAAAAAGAATACATAACTGAATCACTTAGCTGTACACTTGAGACTAATACAACACTGTAAATAAACTCCAGTTAAACTTTTCTGGAGAATGCACTTACTACTTCTGCCACATGATAGCCCTTCAGTTACTTGGAGATGATTCATATTCTATTCCTTGACACCAGTTCAAGTTAGTAATTTGGTAATCCATTGCCCTGGGCTTCCCAGGTGGCTCAGTGGTGAAGAATTCACCTGCAATGCAGGAGAAAGGAGTTTGATCCCTGGGTCAGGAAGATCCCCTAGAGAAGGGAATGGCAACCCACTCCAGTTGGGGTTGCAAAGAGTCGACACGACTTAGCATGCACACACATTATTGCAAAGACTGACTAAACTAAAACTATGAGTTGAAACCATTAGCTGAAGTTCTTGAGCCCAGGTAAAGGCAGGCATCACCTTGCTGAGTCTGTGTGACTCAAGCAGTCTGGGTCCGACTCGTGGAGGCTTGGGTCCTAGTGGCAGGAGTACAAAGGAAGGGGCATCCTAAGCAATGTTAGGATAAAAAAATAAAGACTCTGATACGTTATTGGATGTAAACCTGTAGGAGGTGGGAGACAGCAAAAACAGAGCTAAAGAATAGGGATTAAAAAAATAGGAGGCACTGGTTAGGTGAGGAACGCTGCCATGCTTCCCAGTCGTAGGAAGCCCGGGTGAAACTTGCCCATCGCTGCGTCTGGTGTGCTATGTCCTGTGATCAGGTAAGGCACAATAGTGATCAGCTCCCGGTTGTTCTCAAGAAAGGCTTGCTAACCACATTTCATAGTCTCTCCCAGCAATTGTTTGGGATCTCTGTCCTAGTACCTGTATTTTTCATTTGTCTGTTGGTTTTTTGTTTTTGCTAAAGGTGTTTTTAAAGTACTTTACTTTCAGCTCAGCTTTTAATTCTCAGTAACTGCAATTTGCTTGCCTTTTGAATTGTGACAGCATTCTTCCCAGGGTAGAAAAGTAAGGGGCTTTTTATCCTTGGCAATTTTAATTTACTAGGGACCATTTGGAATTAATCAAGGCTTTCTATACACTCCACTCTTTAATTTTTTTTCCACTTTTATAACTGTAGTGCCCAAGTGCGGAGATGAACAGGTCGCTTCAGGCTGTCTGCCTAGAACTTCACAATTAAATGACATTTCTGAAATGGAGTCCTTGACACAGAGTAAGTCAATGAACAAGAAAGATGTCTCCTATCATGTTAGATTTAGCAATGTTTAAGCAATAGTGGGGGTGTCCCAGGTAGCTCAGTGGTAAAGAATCCTCCTGCCAACCCAGGAGACATGGGTTCGTCAGGAAGATCCCCTGGAGAAGGAAGTGGCAACCCACTCCAGTATTGCTGCCTGGAGAATCCCATGGACAGAGGAGCCTGGCAGATTACAGTCCATTGGGGTTGCAAAGAGTCAGACACAACTCAGCGACTAAAGAGTAACAAGGCAAGATTGTGGCTTAAATTATATTTACAGTGCACTGAGACCATTTTCCCAGGGCAATGATCATGGAAATCCTAAAGTGGAAGCAGCAAGATTCTCAAGTTTCCAGCTGCGGGAAAACTGGGTCAGACCAAACCCCAAGTAAGGAAGGTTTGCCAGGCGTCATTAATGCGACTGTTTCCTCAGCACAGCACTGCTGCCCGAAGTGCAACTGGAGGCACTGGCGGAAGTCTGTCCCTGACTAAATGAATGATACTTGTAACTATTGTTTCACATCCTTGTGAAAAGAAAATCTCAGGATTAGTTTGCAAAGCTATTCCATGTTTGCGTTTTCTCGACTCTTTTGGGCTGAGCTGCCTCCAGCAACCATTGGAAACATGAGTCTGCTCTGGACTCCAAGATGCACTGCAGGGCCAGCTCGCTCAGAGTTGCTGAGGGCAGAGGGCTCCGTGCTGGTCAGTTGCCTTTTGATCCCTTGACTTGATTCACTGGAGGTTTCTGTTTATTTCTGGAAGGGATGGGCTAGAATAGAAACATCTTACGGAAATGCAGTCACAGCGTTAGCCCATAAAGGAGCTAACAGTTTCCCCTGTAAAGGACTTTGTTTTTAAAAGGAGGGGAGAGGACAGGAAACTCAGACTCTTCAACCACTTCTTCAATAAAACTGTCATATAAATGAAGCAGAACTTCACAAGGTCCTCTGAGTTCTTCTAGAAGAACAGATTTTTGCAGAATGTCCCCAAAAGACCAGCTTTATAAAAAATATACCTAACAAGAAGTCGTGAGTTCCAATATGGTATAAAATACATTCACTAACATACGTACTCTTATGCGCATCTCTAAACACTGTGTCAGGATATGAAATTAACCAAAAGGCATGCATAAGTCAGATGAAAGTACAGAAGATTCTCAACTGTTCTCTACTCAACACATCAGAATTTTTAACTAGATATTCTAAACTTCAAAATCCAGTTGACATTTGGCAAGTTTCTTACTTGGCAACAAAATGAAAAAGCATAAATGTTTTATTCCTTGGGGGAAAATAGTTTTCACAAATTGGAGCTCTTTGGGTGTGTAAGTTTCAGAGAAGTATGTTTTTAAGATGCTTCTTTATTGAATTCCAGTATTTACTACCCTCTAAATCAATATGAAATGGCTGTTACTCTTAGGCACATTGTAATGTTCTAAGCTTGATTCTGGACTTTCCTTGTGTTGGTCATTGTAAAAAGTATTTGATTTATGTATTGAATCATTAGAAAGTGGTCATGGTGTATATTTCACTATTAATTTTGGCACCTTGGAATTTTCTCATTACAATAAACACCATGGTGAAAAAACTTACTTTTGTAAAAAACTCAGATTCTCTCTTAGACAGGTTTTCTTCCTGATTTAAAAGTTAATCTATATCCCCCCGCCAAAAAAAAAAAAGATAACCAAAAGCAAATAAGTTCTCTAATAGCATTCATTCAATCCACCAAATATTTGACTTGTAAATGGAGCCTCACAGGACCAGGTAATACCTTAGGCTTTTCCGTGTAAGAAATTTGGTTTAGAATATTCATTTCATTATTGTTCTTTGCAACATAGTTATCTTTAAATACTATACCATTGCTCAAACTAACTACTGTTAATTTTAAATTTTGTTTCCAAGTTTCATTAAACCAGAGAAAAATGCATTGGGACGCCATGGAACAAGATCTCTTGGAGAGAGTGAGAAACCTCCGCCAGAGACTCGCCACCCAGGCTCAGAACAGATGTCAAACGCCTCACCTTTTGGCTACATAGGAGGCTGGTCACCTTGAGACAGTCAGAGAACAAGATACTTATTTTGCAATCAGTGCTGCTGATTTTCAGATTATTTATTTCAAATGTCTATAAAGATCAACCTTTTGTACGAAAAATGTGTGTATAAAAATTATGTGTTCTTAATTCTGGTGCTTTGGGACTTGTAAATGGCTTATTATTGTTATACTTTTAACAATAAAAAAATATTTGAAGCTTTTAAAGCTTTGTATGAGGCCTTTTCAGGTTGCAGGGACCGGCATGAACCTCAGGGACTTAAATTGATGAGGTTTTATTTTAAGGATAAATGGAGAACTGAAAAACAGGACAGCATCTCAACAGCTGTGCACCCAGGACCTGAACTCAGCAGCAGCTGCGGCGCAGGAGCAGTGAGGAGAGGCCCGTCCCACGGCCCTTCC